>LN483442.1:324992-474904 GCA_900002565.1 Culicoides sonorensis | reverse complement strand
TGTCCACCACACTATTGCTCCATAAGAGATAACAAGTTTTAACTCTGTCTATCATTTCTAGAAAGTGTCGAATAAACATGACACCCAACTAATGATTTAGTACATTTAAAAAAAAACTCATTCCAATAATTTTGTTCAACAGTATAAAAATAATTACTTTTCTTAGAAATTCACGTAAACTTTCCTTACAAATGACAAAACTATTCAAACAGAAAAACCAATTTAAATAGTTAGTTCAATAAACAAAATAATTCCAAATCCTTTTATGCTATTTGACTTTCAGTAATGAAATACTTTTACTACTAATTACTACTTGAACTTTAATAAAAACCTTTGATACAAAATTTTCTTCAATAAATTTTATGTAACATATGCCATTGATATGTAATCACAAAGGATTTATGTTACCAGAGAAGAAAATTCTCTATTTATTCGTTACATTGAATGATAAATATGAAAATTGAAATAACAAATTTTTATGAGTGTTGTATGTGTGTGTGTGTGATATTTCATTCAAATCGATAATCTTTCCTTTCAAAAGCAAAAGTAAATCAAGTTTCTTTTGTTGCAATATACTAATAATAATAATAATAAATGAAAATCTGAGTCATAATGAAGAGTATTTTTACCCTTATAAAGAGCACAATATTTACTTTATTTTGATAAAGATTTCATCGATGTTGTTGTTGTTGTTGTGATAATCTGTGTCAACCAAACTCACTTCTTGCATCTGTTTTCAATACTAATTCTCTTTTATACAACTCAATCAAGCGAAATACAACTTTGGATATTATTCAAGTAAGTAAGTGAATCAGAGATAAAAAAAATCTCGAATATATGAGATGTAATAAAATAACAAATAGGAAGAAGACAGTTTTCAATCAACTACTCTATTTTATTGATTCTGTGAGTGTGAGTGTGTGTGTGTGTGTGTGCGATTTGTGAAGTGAAATAAAATGAAATTTTGTACAGATTAGTGTCGTTTGCTGATACAATAAAACTGATTATTATGAAGGATTAACATGGTTTTTTTCCATGAATTACTTTGAGATTTTATGTAATACAGTTTTTTTTGTATTACTTACGGAATCTGACACGTTTACATGATTAAGTTGGAAATGAAAAGATATCTGGAATCCATTTCATTAACATATTGATGAATTTGATTCAGATTTTGAAGGATGGTGACAAAATGCTGTCAAATTTCATAAGAAGCCTCATCACTCACCTTCAGAGGGCGCTACTAGTAACCTGACTCAATACGTAAGTGGATAAGGCGTTCGAAATTTTTCATTCTTTTCAGCTTTGTGGAAAAAAATATCTTCTGCAATCCATTTAGGATTTCTCAAAATCGAATTTTCGAACAGATTCGAAATTTTTCGATTCTTCAGCTTTTGATACTCGATTTGCTATATTTCGATTTTTCAGCTTTTAGAAAATCGTTAAAATTTTTTTTTTGTATTTAGAAATCCAAATTCGTGTCCTGAGCTACAACGATTGCTTAGAAAATAATCTTCTAGGTTCAATTCAATTCAATTACTTAAAAATCGAGTCATTTCCGTTTTTTCTTCGAAACTATCAATTTAAAAACCAATTTTCGTTATAAATTGCTTATAAATTGAAAATGATGGCCCAAATATGGGCTATTAATTTGAAAATAAACTGAATCAATTATAACTAATAAACTATAAATTTTCCCCGTTTTATTTTTCACCCAAAAAAAATGTAAAATGTAAAAATCCATCATGATGATTTTTTTTCAACGTACCATGTTAACTTGTATTGAATATCAAAAAAAGGCAACATGATACATTGCAACATGTTGATGCATTTCAATGTAATATCCTTTCATTTTTTTTATTTTGTTTTAAATATCTAATGAAAAAAGACACATGGTCAAATCAATGTGATGAACCAGTAACAAAAAACCGTATCAAAATCAAAACAACGATTGGGTTCGAGAGGATGTCATCATGTTTCAATTTCATATGACTGACATTCGGCACCCATTATATGAAAAAAATAAAATAAAATTATATAAAATTGAATCACATTTCAATTCAGAATTCATCACATTTTTTTTTTGTTACCATTTTATATCATTTTTAATTAAAAAACTTGAAATTGATTGATTTTGAATGAGCAGTGCAATTTTTTGTTTTTTTTGTATTGAAATTTTACATTTTAAATGTGATCTCTTATATGAATGAATATTCATTATTATTATTATTCACAGTTCATATTAATATCAGTTTGATTATTGAATTTATGTCATATTGCATGAAAATTATGTTTTCAAGTAGTTTTGTTTAATATTCAGCCATATTTTGCGAGATTTGATATGGAAAACGGTACTTGAGAATGACCTGATTTTAATGGGTTGGAGGTGAGGCTACCATGGAGCCCTAAAAAATATCAGTGTGAGTGCAGTGCAAGACTAGGGACGGGTTGGCATTTATATTCGAGTTTAACAATGTGATAAAGACAAAAAGTTGAATGAAAATTTATTTTTTTTATTAACTACAGTCTCAAACAAATCAAACAACACTGGTATCCCATTGGTGTTCAGTGCCGACTGGCCCCACTGGTCCCATTGGTTTCCCACTGTCATACTGACATCTCACTGGTTCAAATGTCCCATTGGGTATCAGTGGGAAACCCCGCCACTGAGGACTAGGAAATTAATGTAAGGTAGCTCACATAAAATCTTGAATTGAAATTACAAGAGGGCACTACTCTGTACATCTCATTTGCTATGATCTGTGCGGTCTATGCTATGGCTATATTTTCACTATATTATTGGCTATACATCCGCCACTAAGCTGCCACTACTAATGGAATTTCCCTTCAATCATCAAACCATATAAAAAACTTGATTCACCATAAATCAGCAAGAGACCATATCATAAAAGACATTTAACATAACTTACATTGAACTCGACATCTGATCTCATCAATATTGGACTAAAACATTTCATATTACATTTCATGTTATTGTATATTTTCAGACGCGCGAAAACAAACTTGTTTGCTAATAAATAAAACACATTCGCCATATCACAGAAATATTTTTTCCCATTCAGTTCTTGTTTCCTATCATACATTCCCAGTTTATTCCTTATTTTCATGAAACGCAATCGTTACAACTAAAAATTATGTTCTTTGAGTTCATATATTTTATTATTATTTCCTTTTATAAGCCCTAACAATTTTGTGAATGGATGGATTCATATTATATACGAAAATTGTAATAATGATACGTTCAAAAAAAAAATTGCCTAGGATCAACACATCATACAGGATATGAAAAACGATACGAATATCAGTTCTAATAATATTGTTTTTTTTTGTGTTTGCATTTTTTTTTATATTCCTTTCATTTTTTTTTGGATCTTTGGAAGCCATGACGATGATGAGAAAATTGTGTTTGTGTAATACATGAATTCAAAACCATTCGATCAATATGTTTCAAATATTTACAAGGTATATAAAAAATATGTGTGTGTGTGAGCTTGTTTTTCATAACAGTAATAATAATAACAATAATAACCCAAAAGCGAGTAGTAAAACAAACATTCAAACATGTAACTGTGATAAAAAAAAACGTATTTTTCAATAAATTTTAGCTCTTTTGTTTAATAAATTTCCAATTCATGTTATGAAGCAGTAAAAATCATATTTAACAATTCTTGTTTTTTTTTCATTGTTTTGGAAAAAGTGGAGACAAATTAAATTTAGCTGTTTGCTGTATACGGAATTGATGTTAACAGAAATTTACAATCAAAATTTCCATTGTTGTTCAAAAATACCATTAATTCAAAAAGTTTTTTTTTGTTGTGTTGTGAGATTTACTGTTTAAAAGTGATTTATCATTCAAAGAATTACATGGAAAGTATTTAGAACAAATAAATACGTATAACACCAATATTTTACCGTTAACCGTTTTTTTTGATACATTTAACCATTTGCGTATAAAAATATGAGTCTCAAAGGATGTTTATGTTATGTTATTATTATTATTTTTTTAAACATTCAACTTACATTCATCTAAATTGTAAGTAAAACAAAAACACAAATTTCTATATAACATAAACGTGCCTGAAGTGTAATGATTAAGCTTAAAACTACTTGTGTGTGTCTATGTGTGTGGGAATATGTTTAAACAAAAAAAATGTTAGTGCTTTGAAGTATTAGTTGAGAAAATCGTGATGGAAAATATATGGAGGTAATAAAAAATGGAATAATGAGGCGGTACATTCAAGTATTCAATTCTCGTACTCTTGTTAACTCTTGAGTAGTGAGATAAAAAAGTAACTTATGAAGTCATTATTGTTTGTAAGTGTTGTTATTTTGATGATGAGCATAAAATATGATCAGAATGTTGAAAGTAACTCATTTTGAAAAGACCTCATACTTTGAGTAGTAGTGAAATTGTGTCAGTTTATTATGTGTTACAAGGTGATTTTTAAGATTTCTTTTCTCTTCGAGATTACATCATGTTTACGGGCCCTGATCTTGGTCAGGTCAAGGATTGAAATTCAAACTATTCAGTTCTACGCTTTTTACAGTTTCAACAGTCAGATCAGATAAGATTTGTAGGGTGTCTATTAAGCTTGAACTCAGGCCATCAGTCGGGCCCATTGTGCATACCCGTTATCATCATCCGAGGGCTTTAGCTTCTCTCCTGTCATCCCAAACAGTCGCCACCTTTATCTAGCCTTTAACTCAAACTAAGTAGCCGGAAAAGAGACATTTGCGATTGTAAAGTTTAATGACCCGAGCGAGAATCGAACTGCCAACCTTAAGATTGATAGTCCAACACGAAAATCACTGCACCGTACAATCCTCAAAGTTTCAATGTGTCCCCTAAAGTGTCACTGTAGCACCGCCTTGATTCAGTCAAGCGTTAAGTGATTTGCTCATCTTAGTTAATTTAACTTAAAATAATAAACGCCGGACAGTACTTGTGCCGCATCTTACAAATCAAATTGAGATCTATCGCTCACAGTGCTTCTGAAGGATTCAATGTCAGGAGTCTTTTATACTTATGTTAACAAAACCTCTAAGGACAGTGTGATTCCGTGTTAGTATATCAATCAGTATTCCCTACCTATTGATTTGAAATCAATTTTTCATAAAAATTTCAATTACAAATAAATTTAAACCAATTTTCATGGAATTTATTTAATCCCATATTTTATTTTCTTCCTCACTTTATTTCGCCAAATGAACTGAAAACTGCATTTCCATTATATGATAATCTATTATAATAAATAAAATAAAAAAGTGAGTCATTTATTATTACAATTTTATTTATTTATGCAATTTCACGATTCCATGATTCGACTTCGTTTAAAATTTTATGTTCATTTATTTAACAGTGAACATTAAACAATGAATAAAACGTAAAAACACATTTGAAATGAGCGAAAAACTAATTTCAAAAATTTATCATCACGCTCATTGTTCATTTTCACGCTGATTTTATTCACAATGCACATCTGAGTGATGATGCAAAATTGTTATATGAACAACATCAAAGTTAAATTCCATTTATTTGTGGTTTTTTGATCAAAACCAAAAAATTATTTATATCTGTCGTAAAAGGAGATGTACAAAAATGTTCCTTGCAAATTATTCATTGTGACACGAAATCGAATATTGTTCTCTCTCCTTGTATATGACAGAATATTTTGTTTATTTCTCTTTTTTATGTTATTTATGTGTATACGGGACATAATAATGTGCAACAGATAATTTTATTTAATGGCACACTTCTGGTTGTCGTTCGTTCTTGTTTTTGTTGTTATGGCTCTGATGCATTATTATTATGGTGTATATGTGAATGAAGTTTATCATTATTATTATTTATAATAAATAATCACATAATCGTAACAGCAATTTATTTTGAGTGTATCCTGTTATTGCTGGTTATCAGATGTAACATGTGACTGGAAAATGATTTTTATTACTCATATTTTTTTTCTTTTAAAAAAAGTAGTAATAAAAATCAAAAAAATATTAAAAGAAATATTGTGCGTGCCTGTAAAAAGTGTGAGCAAATAAAAAAATGTGAGACTGTGCACATTTGTTACAACATTACAACGTCTCGTAATAATAATAATGCTTACATTCATGTTTGCTTATGTGTGTATGATTTATGAGTTCATGAACACACACACACACACAGATACACATAGAGTTATGCATTTATGAGTCGTTTATTGGATCCAAGTTATGCTAAATGTTTATCCCCGGGTGAGTTTTTATTGGTGAATTATTTATTTGAGTGGCTTTGAATTGATTTTTATTATATTTTGAATTTCTATGGCAATATTTTTTATAATCGTTTTTATTTTTATTATTTAGATCAACCTCATTTTTCCGTGAATAAATTTTAACAAATAATGAAATATTCATGTTGTCAAAAAGTATTAATTTACATTATGTTAATTTTTTTATTATTCAATTATGCAATGTAACGGTTTTTTTTTATATTTTGAGTATCAAATTAAAATGTGATGAAATGTTTGCCTTCTGTTAAATTCTCACAAGGATTTTTTAATTTACGGTGATATCCTTTTCTAAATTGTGACAGGTCATATGGATAAGGTCACAGAATTTGACCTCGTCCCAAAATTTCAAGGTATACTCTCAACTTCAACACCAGAGGGGTACCAATGGAAATACGGTTTCCCACTCGTCTTGCACTTGGGTTGAGAGTGTAGATGAACTTTTTAGATGGACACATAAAAATGTGCTCTCGGGGCTTTAAAGTTTTTATTTCGTGTTAGTATATCGATCAGTATCTCAACCTTTCAAAGCTGTAAAGAAAATATTATGAAATATAATTTTTAACTTACCTTTAAAACTGATAAAGAGGATAAGCAGCAAGTACAGAAATCTATCCATACTTTAAAGCAGGCGTCAGCCAACACTTTTGTTGAAATATGATAAACACTGTGCTCTAATCTGCTATTTTCCTATTGTTGATCCGATAGGGAGGATGCTGATAATAATAAAGTTCTTTTATTATTCTCCCCACCACAAATAATGGAATTAAATTACAATTTGAATAATTTTGCTCCACGTTTTATTTATTTCTTTGTTTGATTCTTTACTTAAAAGTATTCAATTTTAATAATAATTTTTTGGTTTCTTCTTTTTAAATGCCAAAAAAGAAACTTATGGCTTAAGATGAAAATTTAATTATTAAAATTTAACATCTGCATACACTTAAACATTATATTTAAACGGTGAATATCATTTTATATTTGATAAATTTAATTATTCGATTAATTTTTCTTTTTGCTTATATAAAACTTAACATCGATATTTATTTCCATTAATTTCGATAATATTTTATTTATTTATTATTTTAAGATTATAGACGAATATAATTTAATAGGTAACTTTTATTATTATTATTATTATTTTTTTGTCACTGTAATTAAAATGTTTTTCCATCACAATAAGCTAAGTTGACGTGTTATTCTAATTATTATGAAATTCATTAACGATATATTTATAAAGGTTTTTTTGTTGCTTATGTTAAATACACAATTATCTGAAAAAAATAGAAAAAAAATTTATTTAAATTTGCAATTCATATTTTGGTGAAAAATGCTTCAGGTTAAATACTTTCATGAAATTTTCGTTTAATGAAAGATTTTTTGTCCGTCGTCCCTCTGTCACTCGAGCACTCTGTCACTGACAGTCATAACTCCGGAATGGTTCGTCGAAGCGAGGATAAAGAAGCTCATGAAGTTTTTTTATAACTCATTAGCTTGGATATTAGCCTCATTGATTGGGCTCAGGGATTAGGCTTCTAAGCCTGAAAAGGTCAAAAGCCCAAAATGTTAAATTTATTAAAATTTTTTCGATATGGTAAATTTTTTTCAAAAAATTTTCAAAATAGCGAAATTTTCTGAATTGCGTAATTTTTCATAAAGTTTCAAAATGCCGGATTTTTTACAAATGGTGGTTTTTCAAAATTATTAAAAAATAGCAGATTTTTTTTAAAAATTAAAAATTGCACTTTTTGCAAAAAAATTCATAATAACGGTTTTTTTTTAATTTTCAAAATGGCGGATTGTTTTATTTTTTTCAGAATTAGTCATTTTGAAATTATATGGAAAATTCCACCTTGTTAAAAAAAACTGCTGTTTAAAATTTTTCTTAAAACCAACATTTTGATTTATTTTGAAAAATTCCAAATACATTAACAAGTTCTATCAAAATGCACTTTTCTAAACTGCCCAGTGGTTAGAATTTCCCAATTTTTTTTTTTCTAGTAGTCAGTCACATATTTTCACCTTAATTTTCAACACACTCACAAAACTGAAGATGATTCTTAAAATGCAATTAAGGTACAAAAAATACATGAAATAAATTTGACAAAACTGTTTGCATATTTTTTTATCACAAAACTTGTATAAAATCGTCTTCATATCACCAGAAAAATCAAGTCTAGTCCTTGTCTGAATCTGTTTAGTCATTGCAACATTTTCACATAACTATAGCAAAAGTCATGCTATTTTAATCGCACTTCATAACACAGTTTATACTTGTTTTTTATTGTACATAAAATGAAACGTTAAAAAACTATTTTTTTTTATAGTTAAAAAAATCACGATACATCGGACATGTATTTTTTTTTGTTAAATATTTTGTGTATTTTCTTCTGATTTTTGTTGTTATGCAAATTTGACAAGTCAGTGTGTGTGTGTGTTAAAATTGTTTCATGAATGAATAAAATTTTCTCTCTTTTAATTTTTTTATGATGATATTGAAAAAAAAAAATTGTGTCTGTATGTGAGATGGCAATCAGCCAACTTAAATATGATAGGACTTGATTTTAAACAAAACAGAGAATAAAAATAACATTTATAATGTTATTCTACAATAAAGGAAAATGTTTAATTTATAATCTTTTAACACAAAATTTTTATATGATATATAAAAAAAAATGCACTCAATGTTGAGGGTTATTAAAAAAATGAAACTGTTGCATTTTGTTCAGGTGAGTGTGGTACGATTTTTAAATAGTCATGAATTTTAAATTGGATGAGATGAAAAAAAAATTTCTACGTTAAATATAATACATTTATTTTTTTTTGCAGGTATGTTCAATGATACAGTCATCAGAGTCATACATAGACTGAAAGTTTTTGACTAAGAGTGTGATATTGAAGCAGGTAAGTAAATTATTTTTTATTTCTCAAATCAACTTATCTAAATTCAAAAACGGGAAAAAATGTTACTTTAGTAGGAAAAAATATCGCTATACAAGCAAAATTTGTTATTTCCTTAATTAAAATGTTTTGCGTTGTGCAAATTTTTTTCATTTCAAAAAATAACTGAAAAGCAACAGATATGCTGAGTTAAAATTTCTGCAATAAATGCTTGACAGTACAAAAAAAAACTAATTAAATTTTCGTTTTCAGATGGATTTTTTTTTTTTTTTTTGATCTGATCACCAAACTGAATGCAGAAAGCGTTACTATCTTCGAAGATTTTAATTTAAAGGACTGCTACTTACACCTACACTTAGGCCTTCAGTCGAGCCCATTGTGCATAGGGGAGGATGGGGCATTTTGGTTCATGAAAGTTTGAATGCAAAATAAACATATAAATAATATAATATTTAATTAAATAAATACACAAATCTGTGCTTCAAAATCTGAATTTTGAAAAATGAAAACCATAACCATTATTATTTTTGAAATCTTTTCTTAATTTGTAATAAAGTAAAATGTTGTATTTATACAAATTTGCCCCATATATGGGGTATTTTCGTACATGATATGGGGCATTTTCGTTTTTGTTTCATAAATAATAAAGTAATGAATTTTTTCTTCTGTATCTATTGTATTTATTTAAAATACAATTTTAAAATCTCATTTCAAGAATTAACTAACAGGTGTTAGCGCGATTTTTCAGGCTTTTGGGTTTAACATATTCCAACAATTTCGTTTGCCAGTAAACGAATACAAACAACAATTGTTGTACATTTGTACATACATTGTGTACATACATAAGCGTCTTATTAGTGGATGTACGAAAATGCCCCACTGATGCATTTAAGTTGTTTTTTTAATTTTTATAGCTGATTTTAATTGTTTTGAAAAAACTACTTTTCTAACTGTTTAATTATATTATAAACTTGCCTTTCATTATATCTAATTAAAAAAAATTATAAAAATTCTTGATGAGAAATACATTTTTCTACTTTGTGAAAAGCTGACTTGACCTTCCTCAAAATGAAAAACATCAATTTTACAAGTGTCAGTTAAATAACATAAAATATCTTTTTGGAAGCTTAAATACTTTTATAAAAGCGATCTTAATTGACTGTTAAAATTGATTTTGTGATATTAAAACATTTAAAAATAACGAAATACAACAATGCCCCGTGTACCAACATGCCCCATTCTCCCCTACCCGTTATCATCTTGCGACCGACTTAGCTGTTATCCTGTCATCCCAAGCAGTCGCCACCTTTATCTAGCCTTTAACTCAAATTGAGTAGCTATAAAAAGGACATTTGAGATTGTAAAGTTTAATGGCCCAAAAGAGAATCGAACTGCCAACTTTAAGATTGATAGTCCAACACGCTTACACCTGTACGGTACAATCCTCGTTAAGTTTGCCAAGTAAGTCAAATCAACTTGAACTAATATTTTTCCAAATATTCAGTAGTAGTACAAGTTCATATAAAAGAAAACTTACCTTATATGAGTCCTTTGACCATTTTTTCTACATTTTATTATTTATACACCGAGTTTTTGATCTACTTCAATTTTAAATTGTTATTTTTTAACACCACAATTACAATTTATTTAAATAATTTTTTTTTTTATTCAATTTAATTGTTTCTTCATCATCATCATTAAATTTTCATTTCAATATAATTTTTTTTGTTGCTCTTGTTAAGTACGTAATTTTATTGCAAATATAAAATGTCCTTAACACAAAATTTTTTCTTTCGAATATGCTGATGATGTTTTATGATGTAGATTTGATTACAATTTTTTCCGCGTAATAAATCAGTGGCAGTACGTTGATGACCATTAATAATAATAGTAATAACAATTTCTTTTCTTTCTGCCTTTGTCGATAAGTCTGTCCTCTTAATATTATTGTTATTATTATTACTATTTTTATATTTATTATGTTGGTTTTTTATTATATGCATACCTTTTTATTGTTATATTTCAAAAAAAGCTTTCTTTTTTTATTTTATGATTATTATTATTATTATAATTTATGATTATATTATTTTTTTATGTTTATTATGTCATGTACATTAGTGTTTCATCATTATTTTTAATCTTTTGTTCTTCTACTTCACTTATTTCATCTTAAATTATTTAATACATTTTTTTCTTTGCATCGAAAAATGAGACGAACCCTTTTAATCCAAAGTTTTTGGTTTCTTTTAGCTTGCTAATTTAAAATTAATCTAGAAGAAAGAAGAGAAAAAAAAATGCAAAATGGTTAGCCCAACGGTCATGTTACGGTCAAATTCAATTAAGATTATATTTTTTTAAACGTTAATTAGTTTTTAATTAAAATTGAAAAAAAAATATCTTTTGGCTTTAACTTGATTCTATTTCAAACAAAAATAATAGCAACAATTCATCAACATTATAAAATGTAACTTTATACTAATAAAATATTTTCACTGTTTTTTTTTCAGGTTCATTCAAGTCAATGAGTTACTTTACATTGAGACACAGATCAGATTTGTAGGGTGGCTATCGAGCCATCATGATTTGAATAAATATTACAAAAAACGCTATATGTGTACGTAAAATCAATGGTGAATAGTCATAATGTGCAGTGATAAAACAAATAAAATAGTTACGTGAAAAAGGCTGTGATAACATCTTCCAAAGAATGAATTTATACCAAGTAACAAGTAAGTAAGTATCAGTCGAGCCTTTTGTGCATACCCGTTATCATCATCTTAGGGATTTAGCTTTTAACCTGTCATCCCAAGCAGTTGCCACCTTTATCTAGCCTTAAACTCCAATTAAGTAGCCGGAAAAGGGACATTTGAGATTATAAAGATTAATGGTCGAAGCGGGAATCGAACTGCCAATCTTAAGATTGATAGTCCAACATGCTAACCACTGCACTGTACAATAGGAGTGTTCATACAAAATAAAAGTCGGAATATCGAAAACCGGTAAGTCTCATTCGAAAGATAATTGAATTCTGAACAACTTTTCCAAAAGAAATTTTTCGATCCGAGGTCATCTTCATGTCCCCCTAAGGCCCTAAAGTTTCGTTGATTTTGCCTGTTTTATCCCTTTTTCTCCGGGCTTTGTTATGTTTTTTTCTATTGTATATATTATACCAAACGTATACAGTACAGAATATACCAAGCTTGTATTGTATAAAATGTACCAAACTTGTATTGTATGAATGAAATTTAATGTTATCATTATGAATCACAATGTATGAATGGTCAAAAAAAATGAATGAGATTTTTTTTTTATTCTTATTTTTGTTTTTATATTTAAATATATAATGTTTTAAGAATTTTTATTATATTATATTATTATATTTTTAATCATGATTTAATTTATATTATTTATTTAGAAAATAATAATATTAATAAAAAAATACACTAAAAAAAGGAAAAAATTAATGTAAAGAAAAAAAATGACAAATTATAAAAATAAAAAGGATTTTAAATATTTTAAAACGAAACACGAAAATGAATATATAAATGAAAAAATTGATGACAACGATGATGACTATGATTCAGATGAAGAGGCTCTTGATGTTGAGGAATATAAAGACGATTCGGATTCTAATGATGAAGATGATTAATTGTATGTGTTATGTTGTTAATATTTTTATTTCAAGAAAAAATACCAAAAGAAGAAAATTTATGACAAATTCAATCAAAATTAATTGTTACTGATGATGATTTTAAAAATAAATCGAAACGTCTAAATAAAAATAAAAAACTCTCATCGGCCTTATCCCATTTACCATACTGAATTATTACAATTATGGGCTATTTTCAAATAATAAATTTAATTTTTTATTTATTATTGCATTTCTGCAACATTTTGAATGAAAAAAAACTAATGTATTTTTTTAGCTAAAAAAGCTTCGTTTTTATTAAATAAATAAAAATATTAACAACATAACACATACAATTAATCATCTTCATCATTAGAATCCGAATCGTCTTTATATTCCTCAACATCAAGAGCCTTTTCATCTGAATCATAGTCGTCATCGTTGTCATCAATTTTTTCATTTATATATTCATTTTCGTGTTTCGTTTTAAAATATTTAAAATCCTTTTTATTTTTATAATTTGTCATTTTTTTTCTTTACATTAATTTTTTCCTTTTTTTAGTGTATTTTTTTATTAATATTATTATTTTCTAAATAAATAATATAAATTAAATCATGATTAAAAATATAATAATATAATATAATAAAAATTCTTAAAACATTATATATTTAAATATAAAAACAAAAATAAGAATAAAAAAAAAATCTCATTCATTTTTTTTGACCATTCATACATTGTGATTCATAATGATAACATTAAATTTCATTCATACAATACAAGTTTGGTACATTTTATACAATACAAGCTTGGTATATTCTGTACTGTATACGTTTGGTATAATATATACAATAGAAAAAAACATAACAAAGCCCGGAGAAAAAGGGATAAAACAGGCAAAATCAACGAAACTTTAGGGCCTTAGGGGGACATGAAGATGACCTCGGATCGAAAAATTTCTTTTGGAAAAGTTGTTCAGAATTCAATTATCTTTCGAATGAGACTTACCGGTTTTCGATATTCCGACTTTCATTTTGTATGAACACTCCTACTGTACAATCCCCGTGATTTTTACTTTCAGGTTTGCTAAGTAAGAGTTCTGTCGAAGAGATGACGATGATGGTGATGATTACAAGATGGTATTAACCACCAAAGCCAATTATATTGCACTTTTCTAGGCTATACTTTAAAAATCGAAGTGTATAATAGCATACGCCAAACCACCATCATTGGAACTTAGCTTTTATCCTGTCAACCGAAGCAGTCGCATCTTCTTCATTTCATCATTATCACAAGACACAAGAAAAAAAATTATCTCTATGAAATTATCAATTTCTGGTTGTAATCAATTAAATTTGATAAAAATACAATCATTTGGACTATTTAAAGGTAAAAATACTATTATCCTAAATAGTATGGCAAATAACGAAAAGAATAAGCTACAAGTCACCCAAAACAAAATAATCAAACTGATTATGGATGTTCACTGAAGAACATCAACTGAATTCATTCACCAAGAAACAAAATAAGAGAAAATAGTCACAATAATACAAAAATTTACGGATAACTTCAATAAAAGCCAATTGGCAATTCTTAGTGATTAGTTTCAAATTTAGTTAAAATTCTAAACAATTAGTAAAAAAAAAGAAGACAAATCGCATTCAAAAAAAAGTTCCACTTACAAATTATGGTTTTGAGGCAATTTTTTTTGAAATAACACTAATAACAGACGTATAATTACTTACATTTGTAATTAATTGTCTTTTGAGAATGTTATTGGCAACATTTTACAAAGAAATCATCAAATCGATCAATTCTGATTTTAGTGACACTCAAAAATTAATAAAATTTATTTAAAAAATATGACCGTTAAAAATTTTCGATTTCAAAATTTTGTAAAAGGAATTTTAATTGATTTTTTTTTGTTTATTTAGTTTTTTTCTGGCTAATTTCATTCAATAACGTAAATTTTACTTAAAAATCGTTTAAATTTTCTAAAAAACATGAATTAAATTGAAAATTCGGTTCAAAAACAAATTTTTTTTTTTGCCCCTCATCTTTTTTGACTTTTCAAAAGGGGCATCGGACAAAACTTTTAAAATTCATTTGTCGCGGCCTAAATTTAATAACGAAAAATTAGATAGCAAATTTTGTCAGTATTTTGCTTGTAATAATAAGTTATTTATAATCAAAACTTCTACATTGATTGTGTCTTTTGCCAGTCGGAAAGAGTGAAAGAAGTTTGCATTGCTTTTTTGAGACCCATTTTTGAATCATCAATATACTGATATAAAAGTTTCAGAGTCAAAGAAGCTCCCTTAAAAAATTAAAAAAGTTTTTTTTCCAAATAGAAAAAAGAAAACTATTGAAATTACATTTTTTCACTGTCTATTACTTGAAATCGATTTCAAAATCATTTGTGATGCCAAAATAAAAAAGATATCCTAATACGATTTCAATGAAATAAAAATACTTAATAACCCTTTACTTCTCATAAATCACATGAAAAATATCCTTAGCAACACATAACCAAACTTTATATTTTTTTTATTATCATTATAAATTTCTTTTTTTTTTTGTACCCTTTGTCACTATAATGTTGTTATGTGTAATTTTTGTAGAAAAATAATTCTCTTTCAACTTATAAACACACACACATTTTCGGTGCTTTTTATAAACGAAAGCAGGATCAAAAAAAAAATCTCTCTCTGTTATTAAATGTTGCATATTTTACTTGGTTACTTTGAAATTACATATCAAACAAAAATAAAATATTTTTAATTTGGTTTTCATTTCATATCATTTTTGTTTTTAATTTCTTTTTAAAACACACACACATAAAAAATTCATTTCAAAACATTTCCTTTATTTCCAAAGGGAAATGTATGATTATTTTATATTAATTATAATTTTTTTGTTATTTGAGTGTGTTTTTTAATTTTTTAAATTTTGAACAAAAAAGGGATGATTATTATATTGAATTATAACATTGTTGAACCTTTTTAGATTCACAATAATATCTTATTTTTTTCTGTCTCAATTTTTTTGGCATTAAATTTACAAAGTAAAAAAACAAGATTTTTTTTTTTAAACATTTCATCCCAATGTTGATGATGTTGAACTTGAATGAACTTAACAAGAAAATGATAAGAAAGAAAAATATTGTGTATAAGGGAATTGATAATATGAAAAAAGAGAACAAAAAAATATGGAGATTCTGCGTGTCATGTCGCGTTTTATCATAATAACTTATTTTTCTTTTTTTTTTTACTTGTTTTACATTTTAAGAAAAAAATTGAATGAAAAAATTTATTCACCTTTAAAATTTGATTTTTTTTTGACTGTTTTATTAAAAAACAACTAAAAATGTAATGTTTAATTCTCTTGAATCACTAGTTGATACACTTTATTTTCAAGTTTTATATGAATATAAACTTACACATACATTTTTCTCATTTTTTTTGTTGTATATGCTGATAATATGAAATACAAAAATAAAAGCTGGAAAATTGTCACAGTTAATTTATTTTTTTTTTTGCTAGAAAATTGTTATTTTATTTTAATTTCATTTGATTTAATTTTTATATTCATTCTGTTAAATTTAAATTTAATTTCAATTTCAATTCAAATTTATATATTATTGAAAGAAGTTTGACAAATTTTTGTCATTTACTTTACACTTGTGGATGTGATTGAAATAAATCTGCTAGACATTTTCCAATTAATCAGTTTTTTTGTAAGAATTTTCATGAAATGTGTTGATTTTTTGTAAGATTTCCATTTTGAGATGTCTTACAGATTTCTTTTCAATTCATTACTGTGAGTAAATTTTTATTTAATTGTAGTATTTTTTTTAATAAATAGAATAATTTTTTGGTGTGCGCGCGACACAAGAGCAACCGAACACGTCGAACTTTCCTCCAGTTAGCTTAATAACTTAGTGCGAGAACGATCCCAGAATCCAAGTGTGTGGACCAGGCATCTGAAACAAGATTTTCACTTACATATGTCTGTGTGTGTATGTGTATGTATATACAGAGCCGAAACCGAATAAGAAGAATCGGAATCAGACGTGAGAGCTTATTAACTGAGAATGCGCAGCTTTATTTTATCAGTGATATGATAGCTGAAAGCTTTTCAATGTAACATTGTGTGTGAGAGAAAATTTTATATGAATGTAATACACAAATACATACGCAAATTCTTATCACTATGCCATTCAACATCTAGTCGTCCATTCATTCATTCAACATTTTTTAATGCTACACCAAAAAGTTGTTGTGGCTCCACTTGTGATATTATTATTGTTACAATAAACGCCTACATACACACACACACACACACACACACACACATACAAAGATAACAAAAATATGATGCTTACGATGAGAACATCTAAATCTCATTTTACAACAATATTAATATAGAGAGGATAGGTTCATGATGTATCACAAAAAATATTATGTAGAGGGGTACACAATGATGACGATGATTTGAAATGAATGCAAGTAATATTATTACGTGTCTATGTAGACGAATTTCATAGGTATAACTTTATTTATCAATTTTTATCATCATCCCGATTTTATATGTATGTAAAGAGAATTAGGAGGAGAGCACAAATATAATATACGGGAAAATGTACCAGGCACCGACATTGAAATACATACAAAATTGTGTTATAAAGTTAAAGTATGTCATATTCAATGTTCTAAACTTTCTTAGGGTGTTTAATATTATTAAATATACAGACTTTAATGATTATACACAAAATTTGATGTTATTTGATCCTTTTTTAACTTGAAATGCAAATTTAAGACAAAGTGTTTGCTGTTCAATGTGTGATTTTCATTAAAAGTCAGAGAAGTTTTAACCCATTGATTCCTGATTTATAGGAGACTTTACTCAATTTGGCAATAAGATGATTTAATTTGGTAGGATAAGGCCAATAAATTTTCTTTTAATGTTAATGAAAGGGAGGACTCTCAGAAAAGTCTCATTATTTTCATCAATCTTCAAAATGAACTCCAAAAATGTTATAATGGTCAAAAATGGATTAAAACAAAAGTCTGATTGATCCGATTTTCGAATTGAATACAAAAATGCAACATTTCGATTTTTATTTTTACATAGAGAGCATTTTCAAGCGATCCAGAGCTAGAGACACTAAAAATATCCTCCAAGGTGATTTCAAAGAAACAAAAGTAAAAAGAAATTGCAGCTCAAAGGGGCAGTTATATGGTCTGGGTTAATCCTAAATTTAATATTCACGTTATAACCTTAATACATGTTTTTTTTTAAATTTATCACTCAAGTGTCTCATCTTTCAAACACTCTTATGATTCAATTTCCTTGTAACGAAAATTTATGTTACAACAAAAATCCCTTTAAAACCATATCAAATTCCTTAATTATTAAAATTTTCAATTTAAACTTTTTTCTACTTGTATGCTTGTCCCCAAACGTATATTGTGACATTTTACCCAGTATTTTATTTAAGTACCCGGATTTGATTAGATTTTTCATATTGTATGAATTGATACAGGTTTGTGTGTGTGTGTGTAAAAACTTAAAATTTTATATACACAATGCCAAAGAACAATAAAATGCAACAAAGTGTACACATGCCTTGACCTACTTGAAATGCATTTACCTTCATACCTGTAACATAAATTTATTTAACAAAAAAAAAACACTATTGTTTTTTCCTTTAAATGTATATGGATTGTGTGCATATTTTATATACAGGAATATGAGTGTTTACTTAGTTAAACATACAAAAGGACACAGGTGAGTTTGTGTGTCAGAAAATTGGGTTAAATTATGGTTTTTGTGTATTTTTATTGAAATGTTGGATGGCGTGGTGTTGAGTTTTCGGGTTTGAAATGAAATTTGACAGTTAGAAGTGATATGAGGGACATGCGCATAAAATGATTGGTTTGAAGATAAGCTTTTAACTGTGAAAGCTGTGAATAGGGAGAGTGTTTAGTGTTGAAAAATAAGTTTGAAAGGTTTTTGAACTCATATTAAATGTACGGGGCTTGTATGGTGCAGTGGTAAGCGTATTGGACTATCAATCTTAAGGTTAACAGTTGAATTCTCGTTTAGACAATTTAATTTTACAATCTCAAATATTCTTTTTTCTGGATAGTCATTTTGAGTTAAAGGCTAGATAAAGGTAGCGACTGAGTATTCTGATGATGATAAAGGATATGCATAGGGCCCACTGGCTGGTGGTCTGAGTGACAGATTAAAACACTGTAAGTTCAAAACGTCTCGCAAACAACTTCACGTAATATGCAAGACTAAAAAAGTGCCTATAGTGTTCGAAGTTTTTATCAAAATTAACAGGAAATGCGTTCAAAATTGAATTCATCAAACGCCAATCAAAGACTTTGACTGTTTCAATTTCATCTCCGCTTAAATTTATGTTTGTAATTCCTGTTTCTCGTTCTCTTAATAAAATGCATTTTCTCTTATTTAAATTCAATTTTAGTATTTCACAGTACATTTTAATATTTCTATAATCACTTTTTAATTTATTCCAAGCGTCATTAATTTCATTTGAATCTATGCATAAAAGAGCGTCATCTGCGAATAAATTCATTTGATAATAATTCGGGTCATTTACAATATTATTACTATATAAATTTAACAGCGGACCACTCAATGAAGTCCCTTGAGGTACACCATCATCTATAGAAGCCTGGTCTGATTTTTCACCGCAGGAAACAGTAAATTGCCTGCGCCTTGTCAACCAACTTTTAAACCATTTTAAAACAATTTCATCGAAACCTTATGCCATGAGCTTTTGAATAATTATCTCTCTATTTATAGTCTTGAATGCTCTTTTAAAATAAATTTTTATTGCAGGGTGTTTTTAACTTAGAGTGTACACTCTCAACCCAAAGAGAAGGGTGTACCCACTGGTGCCGCACTGGTTTTGGGTTGAGAGTGTAGCCTCCCCATCTCTTCAGGGTTATTTCCCTCTGATTTCTCGTCAGCACTCATATATTTCTCTTAACATCATCTATTTATCTCTGTCTAGGTCAGTCTACACTTCTTTCATTGTTTGGATCGTTTGAGAAAAGAATAGCTGAGATGGTCCATTCGTGCTAAGTGGCCTGCTTAGAGTTCACTGCTTATCGTGTAAGTTAAAATAAAAACAGGTGATTCAAGTTTTTAAATTTCCAAATGTGAAATTTACATACTTGAAAATTCCTAGGGGCTTTTTTATTTCGTATAAATTTCCAATACGGCCAGAACTGAAACTAAAAAAAAATAATTACAAGAAAGCAGTAAACGGTCAATTCAAATTACCTTGCCATCCTTTATTTTAACAGTGTATCACCTCTAAATCCTTATTCCATTTCCCATCCATTCCATTGCACTACACTTTCCATACAAACCATGGCATATGCCGCATTCAAAACAAATAAAAGCCACATGCTAACAAGAAAAACATTCAGTTAAGTTGCGACCGAGGACTGAAATGGATATACAATTTTCAATCTCAGTACACAAGCAAATAAAAATATTAAATAATAAGTAAAACGGTTGCAACAACAACAAGTGAAAAAGAACAAAACCAGACATGACTCATATATAAAAAAATATATAAAAATTTTCACATACACCTTATAATACAGTTAAATGAAAAATGTATATTGTGGTTCACCAAAATCATTATTATTTTTATTATTGTTCTTACTAAATTAACGTATGAAGAGCAAAAATATAAAAAAATAAAGATATAAGTAGAAAAACACAAATACAAAGAAAAAAAATAAAAAATAATAATAATAGATTGTAATCAAGAACGAAGAATACAAGTAAAAGTTAAGTTAAAAGACAGATTAAAGTAAAAAAAAAAATTACAGAACAATTTCCAACAACTGTTGTTTTGTTTCAATTTTGGTAACAGACAAAAGGCGCGGCAACATTGACATTTATTTTTTGAAGAAAGTACATGAGGAGGATTATCATTTTTTTGTATTATTATTATTATTACATTGTTTCAAGTTGAGCGATTGTGTATTTGGATAAAAGGAAAAAAAATTAAACAACTTTGTAAAATAAAAGAAAAAATAACATGTATAACATAAGACGAAGTTAAAATACAATCATAAAAAGTGAGGAAAATCAGTAGAAAAAGAAAGAACATAGATAAAGTTAAAATAAAATAAATAATAAATAAATACAAGTGACAAAATGAATGGAAATAAATGTTAAATTAAACAACTGGTGGAAAATAAGTGATGACATGCATGAGTGAGTGATGTTATTTTCTTCTTCTTTTTCTTGTCATTACTCATTCTAAGTTAGATTTAAACCAAGATAAATTTTTATTATTTGTGTTACATAGAAAATGTGATTTTTTTTTCCTTGAACTCTTTTTAACACTAAAAATCATCATCATCACTTACATTTTTTTTTGACGAGTGCTTGTGCAACAGTTTATGGGCTGTGCGTGTTTTTATTTATGTGTAAATGTCATAAAAGGAAAAAAAAAACACAAAGAGATTGAAGATAATGCGTAAAAATATTCGTTTATAAAATATTTACTAGAGACGGTTGTGTAGTAATTTTTCATGTATTGTTTATTTATTTTTAGGATCATGAATTTGGAATGTAGTTTATTTACCCTCATGTTGATAAATTTTTAAAATTTTTCTTTCAATGATAAATGACGATAATGGGTTTGTTGAGACATGAAAGCACATTTTATTTGAATAAATTATTATGATGAGGTATTTTTAGCTCGTTTGAGTTGAAATGTGGTCGGAGAATGAAATTGTAGGGATTTAATTGACCTACAACTTTGCTGAACAATGAAATTTATAGAATAATTAAGACACAATTAAGTTGAAATAATCTGAAGTATTGATTCCATCATAAAAGTGAAGGTGTCTGCCCCGCTTAGCTTTCTGAGAAGGTAAGGTCACTTTCCTGAATTCAACCAAGTCTAGTGGCCTTCTTTCTTTAGTTGTTTCTCTAGATTTGGTTCTTTCTTCATCAGATATGATGATAATGGGTATGCACAATGGAACCGTCTGCACAATTTAGTACAATTTCTTGTTGAAACGTCTTATCTTTAACATACACCATTAAAATGGTTGGGTGTCTTTACTATTGGTGCGTAGAATTTCTACGTCCTAGATCTTCAGGTCCACGATTTCTTACAATTTGTCGTTATGGTTTCATGCTGTACTTACCCAAACTGGAAGAAAAATCATGGTTCCAGTACTATTTGATTTTTTCTGTCTGATCTGAGTATCGAACCCATGACATCCAGTACAGTAAGCTAATAGAGAAGCAGTACCTTATTTGGTCTAGGATTCCTACTAGACCTCCACTTGTGTTCTATTAGTTTTGGGTTGAAAGTAAATTTTTTCATTGTTCATTCGTATTTTCTCTTATCAAGGTTCATCTACAAAACATAAAATTTCATTAGTATATTCATGGATATACAGAACAACAACAAAAAACAATAAAAAACAATTAAATCATTAAAATAGCCCATATACACAGTAATTAAAATAATGTTAATGTTCTCCTAAGTGACGTATTATGTATGGTGGTTTATGGTGATTATTAGTATATTTAATTACTCTTAGACAAGTTTTCATATAAATATGTCTATATTAAACTATAAATGGAAGCATAAAATACAAATTTCATTATTGTGATTATTACAGAGGAACTTTAATGGTTTTTTAAAGCAAAGTTTTCATCAGAAATCACAAATTTAAAGGACATTCCTTCAAAAAATCGGAAAAATAAGGTAAGTACGTTCAATTACGTTGCAAAATCTATCTATTTAGTTTTAACATTTAATGATGTGTGTACTTAACACGTTAAAACCAGACTTGACACATTAATATACGTAAAATAAAACAATTGACTGTGTTAATTATGTGCGACACCATTGTAATGTTTTTATTTGTTTTGAAGGTTGATATCACCTAATTTTAATACACCATCACCTGACATGAGGGTGTCCAAAATTTCCATTGAATTTCTATCAAATTTCATGTCTGTGTCAATTAAAATTGAATATTTATATTTGGATTTAACCATATAAATATTGACCAAATAATTATTAGCATGTGTGTGTCATTGCGGTAAAATGAAATGAAGTAATAACGAGTCTCAATGGAACAAGTAATTTTTATTTTTATAGCTCTGTCGTACATTTGATGCATTCAATCAAGGGAATTGTTAATTCTTGATATGTTTTGAAAATCTAGGGAAGACTTAACAGCTAATTGAAGTGATGTGTGATATGAAGCATAAAAAGTAATGTTATGCATTTGAACATGCTGCGTTGTATTCAAGTCAAAAAATTATTTACAACCGGAATATGACATCTAATTTCAGCTGCTGAAAACGAAAAAAATATACAATTTCAAGATTAGAAAAAAAAGTAATTTTTCATATCAAAAGGTCAAAGATTCATATCAAAAAAACATCATATTTTTTTACAGATATCATTGCTTCCAGTCTCGATAATATCCATACAAACACCCATTTATACGTAAAAGGATCGTTTTCGGGTCATTGATTTTATTTTTACGATAAATTACCTTGAAGTAAGCGTAATAAAATATGTTTATCAAAAAAAAAGTAATATGGGGATAAGAAAACAACTCTATTAATAAATTATGATGAAAAACATGTGGTGATAACAGAAATTTTAAAATAAATGTGTCAAAATATGTTTAGGGACAGATGTTACCCGACTTTCCTCTTATTTTATTTTATTTATGATCCCTCACATTTTTTGTTTATCATAAAATTTTAACTCAGTACCATCCTTATTATGGTTAAATAATAATAATAATTTTAATAAGTATGAAATGGAGACGCCTGATATTTTTCAAAATAAAAAATTAAATTTAATTGTTTATCAAGAACTTGATTGATCATTAAATTTGTAATTATGATAGTATTTGCACGAAATAACGAAGTGAAACATTGGTATCAGGTTTCAATTTATATTCATTAGGAATACTCTTAATTAGTATTATAGACAGAATTATAGATTTATAATGATAAAGCGTGTTTCAATAATATTCTCCTAAATAGGATATTTAATGATTTCGCTTTAATGATTTAATTAAATTAATTATCGTTTGTACAGATGCTGTTTTTGTGTGTTTCTGTTCAGATCTTTATTTGATTAATTAAAAGTGTGGTTTGATGACATTTTGAAGATATGAATTGTTGGAATATTGTTTTGTCGTTGGATTTGCTTTAAAATGCTAAGGGCTTCATATTCGGATCACTTTTGTTTAAATGGTAATATAATCTGAAGAAATCATATTTTCACTTACTATGAGGCATCTTTTTGTGTCATTACTAACAACGTTCAGCCAATTGAGCGTCATTATATCAGTACAAATAATTTAAATCCTGCCATTTTCCACGTACGTATTATTCACTATTGCTTGAATATCAGATAGGCAAGCAGCTTTAAAAGCGCTTAGCAAAAGAAATGTTACTTCTAAGATATTCTACATATGTATGGAAGTACTGAACTTGCTCTCTAACAATAATCGTGTGGTTTTTATGTAGGTTGCAGGTCATCAAGCTATAAAAGGAAATAAAATTGCTGACGAATTAGCAAGAGAAGGAACTTTTAAAGTACCTACTAGGCCTGAACCTGCTATTTGAATAGCTTTGGCATCAGTAAAACTGGCTACTTTCCATTGGTTAATTGACGAGGCAACATTCTACTGGAACAACCTTAACATTGCTGAGCACTCCAGGTTACTGATACCAAGAATTATGTCGAAAAGAACAAGAGACCTAATGACAAGTCAATACAAGCTATTCGAGTGATTACAGCATTTTTATCTGGACATGCAAAAGTAAACACTGTTTTATCTAGAATAGGTGTGAGAAATATTGTGGACTGTCGCCTGTGTTGGGATTATTAGGAGACTGTAATGCATATCTTATGTGAGTGCCGGTGTTTTGAGTCAAAACGAATTATTATATTGGGAACTGGTAGAGCTTAACTTTTAGACTTACTCCAGATGGGTATAAGACTTATTTACCACTTTCTAAAAAGCGTATCTCTAGTTAACGAAGAATATTCTCTTTAGCAAGATGAGAATTATGGGTATTGTTGTAGCAATAGTGAACGAGTATCTCCCCAGCGTCGAAGTGGAGGTGCAAGTATGAGTCTTGACATACCTAGGACATGACTGTTTCACTCTTTCATGCAAAGGTAGATTGAATGATAATATTGGGGTGCGTTACTATGTGACAACTCACAAAGAGCCCTTCAATATGTGGCTTAGGTGGGAAAATCCTTCTGACAGTTTATCTATCTGCTTCTAATACACACTGCAGCTATTAGCTGATATCGCGGATTACAATATTTTAACGTTGGTAGTAAGTTCAGTTAGAAAACAATTAAATATTAATACTAACAGTAAGTAACTCACATGTGAGGGGTCGTTAGGTTATGTAAGCTATATAAATAGCACTTCAGAATTCGAACATAGTCTCAATAGTCCTCAGGGCTTTCGTAGCCGTTTCTGTCATGAAATATTATTTTAATTATCAACCTGTTGGTTGCATATTCAAAACGCCAAATTTGGTAACTAAATAATTTTGAATTCAAGACACTTTTGATTATCAAGTCCCTAGAACTTTTTGAAACAGCCACATTATTATTTGATAATCTATCAAAATCCACTGAATTTCGTCTTATCCTTAAATTCAATACCCAAGAGCGTCATCTCTCCAAATATCTTAAGGCCATATTCCACTTTCATTTCAATATCTTTAAATTTTTACTCGAAATACAATTTCTACAAATTCCTTTTATAAACAATCCACCTCATTCTATTATAAATACATGTCAGATACAGTTTTCCTCAGGAGCGTTATATGTAGGTATCTTTCTACAACCAGACGTAATATTTTATATAATGAAAATAAGAGAATACAGACACACAAACACACACAATAAAGGTAGAACAATTTACCTCATTTTTGAATATTTCTATACATTCTATTAAATATAATCTTTTATATACACATAAATTTTGAGTATATATATTTATAAATACGAATATGAACCACTTGTTGCATGTCTTTCCGCATTTAAACAGTGTCTATCGTTATCGGTGAATGTGACTATGTGCTCCTTTTTCTATGAATTATAAATATGTGTGATAAAATGCTTGCTTTCAGATAAAAAATTAAAATTAATCCACAGATCACTAAACATCATTAAATATTAACATGAATAATGTGAAAATGATTTTTTATCATAATAATATTTAATGAAGATTAATGAATTTCCATTAAAAAATTAATGAAAAAAAGTCGATTCTCACCTATGTGGAATTATATTTCATATTTGATTGGTTACTAATTTCGTTCACTTTGTCAATCTAGAAAAGTTGCTCATAAAATGAAATATGACATCAATTTTTCCTTTCATTATTACCAATAGATGATTGTATTTTTTCATGCATAAATTTGACCACACCTCGTTATGCTTGGTCAGGTCATTCTCGTTAACAAACCCATACACATTTTTTGATATCATGATGATGATGGCAGACAATGAATTTTAGCATTCAATGGCATGGCGTGTGGTGAATTGAAAAAAGGGTAAAAGTATGTGCAAAAATGTAATGGATTTTGAGTTAAAAGGAAATTTCATTGCAAAAACATATTTTTTTGTTTAATTCTGACATACCTTGAACGAGTTTTGTTCAGATCTCGTCTTACTTAGAACGATTTGGATGTTTTCGTAATTGAATATTCGAAAAACTTTTCATTTTTATTTTAATTCCAAATTCATATTTTTTTTGTATGTTTTTTTTCAATTCATTGCTTGTTATTTTTATTATTAGTCATATGATTCAACAAGAAAATGAAATTCAATTCAAATACGGAGAAATAAAATTCAAATTCAAAACATGAAATTTATGAAATTGACGGTGTGTATGTTTGGGTAAACTTTTTAAACAAAAAATATTTCTTACTGTTAACTTTTGGTATTACTTTTCTTTTTATTTTTTAAATAAGACAAACACACACAGAAAAAAATTGAAAAATTACATACGTCCATGGGCACGTGTGTCTTTTGTCTGTCAGTTTCCATGTGGAATTTTATTTTTCGAATATTTCGAAATCATCGAATTTACGATAATCATAAAATTCTGTCTATAAATATAAGAATTTTCGTAAAATTTTAATTTCTTATAAATTTCGAATATTTTAAAAAACATCGAAATACAAATACGCTAATGCAATGCGTTCACAATGATGTGCTACATTCATATTTTTTCTAAAATTGTTGATACTGACAGAATTCTCTTTAATAGTATTCGGAAAAAAGGCATGTTTTCATACAACAAATAAAGATGATTGACAATAGAACGTGCGATGAATCCCTGTGGGCTTTTATACTTTGAAATGTTTTTATTTCTGCTTAGGTCAAATAACATAATTTACTTTTTTTCTGTATTGTATCGAATTTAATATGGATAGTGAATATTTTTTGGGTCATTTATGTAGAAATTGTGGTATTTTGTTTGTATCAGGAAAAATTTGATACAGAAAACTATTATAATGAAAAGATGTGCAAATGTAGGTGTTTATTAAGCAAGAAATTATTGGAAAATGATAAATTTTTGTTGAATTAAATGAAACTGCTGTGTATTATAAGTCGTGCAAAGAAGGAAAACGGCAAATGGAAAATGACAGATATATAACTTTAAACTAGAGCAGGGTGTAGCAGAGGCGGATTAAAAATTATTAACTGCTCTGGCATTCTGAATGATTTTCTTTAAAATTTACACTCAACTTACCTTTTACAAGACTATCGACTGCGGCCTTTCTGGCATTTGCCAGATTGCCCATATGGCTAATCTGCCACTGGGGGGTAGTCAGGACGCGCCGAATTCACCCTCGAAATGCTGAATTCGCCAAACGCAAAATTTTCCAAACGCCAAATGAGCGAAACCATTGGTGTGAGACTTTCACGGAAGTGGCGTTTGCGGCCAATTGTGGAACTAATAAATACGAATGTAAATGGCGGGATGCCGAATTTTTTTAGTTCACATTTCACACAACTGGTGTATTGTCGTTTGTGTCTCACCAATGGCGAAACGTCAAGTTTTCCGATTTTACCAAGTTCACGGAATTTGCAAAGCTCGCTGAATTTACAAATTGCGCCAAAATTAAATTTTGCCAAAAGCGCCAAACGCAAATTACGCCAGTAGTGACGAATGCCAAATTAGCAAATTCTCGAATTCGCAAATGTTAAGTGCGCGAAATGGCAAATTCGCCAAATGTCAAATGCGCCAAAATGAAAAAAATTATTTTTTTCTTAGCAAGTGACCTGACTACGACCCTGAATTAAAAAATGAAGAACATTATTATTATCGTTATCAGCTAAAAAGACATAGATGCGAAGGGCACCTGTCACGAATAGGTCGCAGACACACGTTTACTTCAGACACGATCCTTGCAGCTCTCTGAACAAGCGAGTTGATTCGCTAGTGTCGTAGCAAAACTATGAATGCTTCTAGTAAGAAACTGAAAAAAAGCACAGAAGGGACAACTCTGGAATTCAGTTTTTGACCAGGCCAAGACTAGGACACAGTCTGTATACCTTCACTTAAATGTTAGGCACTGATTTTCTCCATTATGCATAATACGACACAATTTTCATTGATTTTAATGTAAAAATTCCTGAATGACCATTAAATTCACTTAAAAAACACTTTAAAACAAACCTCAAACAATACAAACTTTAATGAGAGAATATTATAGACACAAAAAAAAACTACCATTATACGGTTTACAAATCCCCAACCCATAAGCTTCTTAGTATTTCCCAGCAACAATTTCTTTTTTCTTGTTCTTCTTGTTCTTATTATCTCACACTCAACCAGTATCAAACATTTTGTATCCATTATCTTATTTACTTTAAATGTAACGTGTAAAAGTCATAATGATAATAAGAAGAAGGAGAGAGATAACAGAACGGAGGTAAAAATAATGTGTCGAGTGTAAATATTAACAAGAGAATTTCAATTTTCTACACTTTTAAACACAAAAGTGGTACTTGTATTTTTGTTTTACTTCTTTTATGAGTGTATTTGTTTAAAGATTTGAAGGGAATGAAACTTGAATATGAAAAATTCAAAGAATTGAAAAAAGGAAATTTTCTGTTAAGCTTTAAAATAAATATTGAAATTCAAATAATTGTTTACAAAATTAATAACCTTGAAACTGTGGACTTCCTTTTCTACATTTATCATTAACTTTTATTACCTTCATCTTAATCATCATGATCATCATCATAATCAAAATCAACACGAAAAGTTGAATGTAACTTTGGTATACTTGACCAACTTTTATTCAAGTTTTCTTGTATTTTAATTATCTTTCTAATTTAATCGTGTTCCCTCATGTTTTAATAATAATAATTACAAGTCAAAATTTTAAAATTTTAAATTGTGATTCGAAATGGATTCTATTCAAAAATGTAGGGACACAATACAATGATAATAGGACTGATTGTTTACTTAGGTCAAAAAATTTTTGTTGTCCCTTTTTTTTGGCTACATATCTAATTAAGTCTGTGAAAATGAGCATCCCTTTTTTAAGCAAATCAGAGAAATATATGACCTTAAAATTTTATGAATCTTTTTTTTCTTTTCCATCGTTATAAAAGGAAATGTTATCTTGACACTTTGTTACCTTGTTGTAAAATGGAATGAAATTAAATTTAATAAAGGAAGTCCATTAAAATTCATAGTAAATTGATAAAAAATATAAAAAGAAAAATCTGAAAGAAAGTTGTATCTTGTTAGAATTTTGTACTTCGGGAAGGTAATAGAGCATGAAAAAGTAAATAATTGTAATAATAATTATAATAATAATAAAAGTTTATCTTCACTTCAAATTTTTAAAGGTTACCTCGTTTAACTTTTTTGTTCTTTTTTTATTTTAGGAAATTTTTCAATTTAAAAAGTTTTTCTATTTTCACATTTTTCTAAGCAATACACGGAAAGTGCTTGTTTTTGACTTTCAAATTATATTTTATATTATTTGATTTGAATTATTCAAAATTTTTGAAAAACTAGCTTTAAACCTTTCGAAGTTTTTAAAAACGTTCAAAATACTAAAAATTTCTAAACAATCCTTCGAACCATCTAAAACAGAAATAAGGCACTAGCTTAAAAACTTTGAAGATTTCTGTAAAACTTTTGAAGTTTTTAGAAACGTTTAAAATACTAAAAATTTCTCAAAAATTCTGAAAACCGTCAAAAACAAAAAAAAAAAGCCACTAGCTTAAAAACTTTGAAGATTTCTGTAAAACTTTAGAAGTTTTTAAAAACGTTCAAAATACTAAAAATTTCAAAAAAAACCTTAAAATCGTCAAAAACAAAAAAAAAGCACTAGCTTAAAAACTTTGAAGATTTCTGTAAAACTTTCGAAGTTTTTAGAAACGTTCAAAATACTAAAAATTTCCAAGAAATCTCTAAAATCGACAAAAACGTTCAAAATACTAAAAAATCCTTAAAACCATCAAAAACAGAAATAAGGCACTAGCTTTAAAACTTTGAAGAGTTTTGTAAAACTTTCGAATTTTTTAAAACCGTTCAAAATACTTAAAAACTTCTAAGAAATCTTTCAAACCTCAAAAAATAGAAAAAAGGCCTAGCTTAAAAACTTTCAAAGTGTTTAAAAAAAAGTTCAAAATTCAAAAAAAACTAAAGAAATCCTTAAAAGCATTAAAAACAGAAATAAGGCACTAGCCTAAAAACTTTAAATATTTTTGTAGAACTTTCGAAGATTTTAAAAACGTTAAAAATACTAAAAGTTTCTGAAATAAAATTTCATGTTAACCAATGACCATCCCATCCAAATTCCTTCAAAATCATAGCTTAGGTCAAACAAAAATAGCAAAAAAAACCATAAAATGTTAACCCTCTTCACACATTATTTTCATTTTTATTATTATTTTGATAAATATTATACAAATATTTTTTTGACATTCAATGGGATACCTACTTAAAATTGATGGCTTTTAACAGAGATTTTTTTGCTTTCCTCTCAAATGGTATGGGTTCAGTATCATAACAAGTTAACTTTAATTCCTATGAATAAATAAAATGAACTTTCATTTTTGCCCTTTGTACTTATTTTGATAATAAAAGAAAAAAAAATTGTAATGATTGACACTTCTTTATTGACTCTTTAATTTTATTTGTATAGAATAAATGTGTTTTAAAACCTTAAATGGAATGTAGGTCGTTTGTTTATTTTATTAAAAGCATGAAATTTATGATTTCAAAAGAAATTTTAAGATTTTATAATATTTTCATGTTTTGTAACATGTTAATTTTATTTGTGTGTGTATGTTCAGACTCATTCAATTATCATAAATATCATGATACTATGGAGTGAATGAAAAGAAAATAATGAAAAAAGGCAAAAGTATGGTAAAATGTGCTGTGCTTTGAAGTTGTGAACAAGGAAATTTAATGTAATTTGTGATGAAAATTTATGTTTTTGAAGTATTTTAAGGCAGAAATTTTGTGATTTCAACATGAAGCTGCATCAGTGAAGCAACATTAAATCGTATGAATTAGGGTTTTAAGGTCCAGATTCCTGGAATTTTTGAGAAAACCACTCGTTAAGGGTTTTTGAAGTCAATGCACAATTTAATACCACAATCCTCAAAATTTGATTAAAAAAAGTTTCTTTTTCAAGATAATCCTGATTCAAAAAATTGACACGTTTTACATTGACGATGAATATTTTTTACAAAACTTATCAAATTGTGGCATTATCATAATAATACGATTATTCAATCTCTATAAAGCCATATCTTAAAAAAGGATTTAAAAGTATTAAGCGTTCTTTAAATAAAACGGGAAATTGATTACATTTTTCTTTTAAGGTTAAAATTATAAAAAAAAATCCCATTTTCTTAATTTTTATTTGTTTGTAGATTAAAGGAAATTTTTTGATGAAACGAAAAAAAAAATTAACGCATTTTTTGTGTACTTACACTTTAATTCATTAAAAAGATTCTCGCTAATGAGAAATCATTTGATGGTATTTCATTTTCTTTATTACATAAATGTTTATTTTTTTTATATCGGTTTTTAAAGAAATAAATGTTTAATTTCCTAATTTACATCCTCAATTCGCGGAGATCAAAGGAATTCCAATTAAAATCAAAGGAAATATCATTTAAATTCAAATTCAATAGTGAAAGTAAATTCAATTCAACTTGTTCGGATATTCAAATTTCATTGATTACATTTAAATATAATTTACATTCATAACACAGACAAAACAACTCATATTAAATTTACATTAAAGGTTCCCTGACAAATGTGGTTAAAACAAAACATTAACAGACATAATTTACTTTAATTTTAATCATAATTTTCGGTATTTATTTATGTGTGTGTATGTGTGTGGGTGTTTGTGTATTTATGTTAATATTAATACAAATACATTATCTGTTGTTGTTGTTATTTTCAGTAATTACGTTAATAATAATAATAATGATACTCACTTAACTTTTTTTTGTGTGAGTGTGTTTCAATATGAATAATAAAACATTGTAAATATGTATAAAGCTGAGATTTGTATAATTTGCTTTGATGTGGAAATGATATAGGTAATGTTTTGTATATGTAATTTATTTTTCGTTATATTTTCTTAATCATGTGGATTTATTTCCCCGAGGGATGATAAATCATTTTTTCTCGGTTATATCTGCCCTATTCAGTGTGAAATGCGTATGTTTAATGACTTATGGAGTAAAGGGAAAATTTAATGCTCAATATCAAAAAAAAATCTTGGCTGCTACTCGGTCGAAATGCTTTTGGTCTCTCTGACAAAGAAGTCCAAGTTTTGTGTTTAAAACGACACTCTACAGACAATAAAAATATATAGATCATCTCGACAAGCACTCGACAAATAAAGACATCACATACCAGTCTTCTAAACGTTCAGCTTCTTCAATTTCATCAAGTTTCTTTGACAAACCATCTAAATCTTGTAATCAAAGTTAAGAGTCCAAGTCAACTTTGATTACCAGATTTAACGTAGAACTTTGAGTTTTGAAAACATGTAAGTGTGACAAAGTGAAAATACGATTTACATCAAACTAACTCGTTAAATTTTTAATGGTTCTCAGTCAAAAAATTAATTTAAAGAGAACAAGAAGCATCATAGTTCTGCATTTAAATTGCGTCACTCATGCGAGTCAACTTAAAATTTAGTGTTAAATAAATGGAAGTTAAAGAAAGATGCAAAAAAGACAATTGTGGCAGTCTTTCTTGACTTCAAAAGAGCATTCGAAACAGTTGATCGCGATTTTTTGATAATGAAACTGCAAAAAGTGGAGTTAACAGGCACTTTATTAAAATGGTTCAAGAGATTTTTGTGTCACAGACTTACAGAATTATCACAGAATTTAATGGTACAATATCCTTAGTAATACCAATTGAATTGAGAATACCACAGGGTATCCCATCTCCTGCCTAAATTTAAATCTGTATATAAAAAATTAAATGAATTGTGTAACAAACTGCAATAAAAATCTGTTTGCGTTCATTTAAGCTCAAATTGAGTACCCGAAAAAATAGGCATTTGTGTCTTGTGGCGATTAGTGATTTATTTTTGAAAAAATACCTTAGCCCAGGCACTTTTTAACGAACACGCTAAGGAATCTGGGGGTACCTTATAAGACCTTAACATACGACCAGGACGAAAATATACTTAAAATAACGTTGAAAGAGAACACTATTAGACTAATTTCATTTATTCGCAGGAACGCAGGTCACTGTGCGAAATATGACAAAAAATAATTTAAAATGAGTAAACTTAACATAAAAGGGCAGTTAAAAGCAGAAATCATCGCACACAAAAAAAATTAACCATACATATCCCATTTAATGCGAATAACAAAAGATTATTAACAATATTTTCAAAAACAGAAATTTTACTCACAGATTTTTCTAAAAATGTTATTATTTTTCATTGTTTTAAAATACAACAAAAAAATTTTAAATGAAAATCCTTTTAAAAACAATCCCTTTTTTTCATTTTAATATTTTTTATTTAATAATAAAGTTACGGAAACAATGGAAATAACGTGAAGAAAAGTTACAAGAACTAGGTTAAAGCTGTATTTTAAAATGACCATGTCCTGAATACAGATTCTATGAATATATGAATTTTTATAGTGCATAGAAACGCATACATGGCAATAAATTTATTGGTTCTTTTTAAATTTAAAGTGCAGACAGCTCTGAATTTCTTGTTTCCTGTAAAAATGAGAGTAATTTTTGTTTTTGTTACATTAAAAGGGCTTTGAATTTTCTTTTAAAATGAAACTTAAAATGTTTGTATTGAAAAATTTAAATTGAAAAGTTTGGATTGTTTCTTTACTTTCTCTTATTTTATTTTTACAAGCAAAAATGCATTTTCTTTGCAATTCCTCTCATACTTATCATTGAAATTAAAAAAAATATTTTCCTTTTCAATCCAAGATTTTCTTGCAAGTTAAAAAACTTTTTCAATTTATCTCATAAAACATTTACAATTCTTCTTATTTTGATTCAATATAATGACAAAGAAATCTGACAAAATTCTTTGAATCCCTCTTTTCTTTTTCCCATTTCATAAGCAATTGACAATTGATATGTGTGTATTACCATTGAAAGATAAATAGAGAAGGAAAAACTTGTAGTTGTCACTTTTATATGACACTTTTATGTGATTTTCATCTTTATTTTTCTTTTTTTCTTATATTATTTTATTATTTGTTATTGCAATATGAAATAACATAAAAGTTGAAAACGATGCCAATAAAATGCATTCAGAGCGATAATAATGTAACAAATATAGTATATTTTTAATGCAATTGGGACACAAACTGCATTTTAAATTAGTTTTGAAAATTTACTTTTAAATTGTGTCCCAGTTATTTCATGAAAATAATGCAGAAAAAAAGGAAAAGTGATTCAAAGATATAATAATAAAAAAAGTGTGTGCATTTTATAGTCAAATTTGATGAAATGACGATTTTTCTTATAACAAAATTTTGATTGTGAAATTCACCACAGATCTTGTTTTATACAATAACAGCAATTTGTAAAATTTCGCTATCTTGTATTTTTACTATTAAAATTTTGCGCTTACACGGTGAAAATAAAATAATATCCGTTTATATCATTATCACATAGAAAAGAGGAAATTATCGTAACAAAAACAAACAATGACACCATTTACTTGCAAGTTAAATAGAAAACTTTGAATAAACATTTTATAATTAGAATGTTCTACATTGAAAAAAAAAAAGAAAAAGAGAGCAATGGTAGTCAAATTGAAAATTCTTTGTCCGAACATTTTACTAGGAGCCCTAACAGGAATTTTCCTAACCGAACTCAGACCGAGGCTCAATAATTGGGATCGAAAACTTTAAAAATTGGTAAGTCATTGCCCAATCTTCCATGATTATGAATTTTCAATCGCTATGCATTTGTCGATTTCTGAGGGAGCAAGATGTGGAAAGGAGGGAAATTTATTTTTATAGAAGCCATTTATCGGATTCGCTTTCCCCGTGACCCCATCGAAGCACCTTTCCTGGTACTACTAGGCATATTTTTAGTGTAATTCGTAAGAAAAAATACTTTTTTTGCAACAGGAAGTCTTAAGGATAATTTTAAACTCATTAGTTTTGAGATTGGGTTCAAGGATTGGGCTCCAGAGCTTCAAAAGCCTGAAAAACCGTTAAAAACGGTTAAAAATTTTAAAAAATTGATAATTTGTTATGGTGAATGGAAAAGTTTACTAAAATAAACTTTACCTTTAATTCTGAGATTAGGCTCAGGAATTGGGCTCAGGGAATGGGATCAGAGATTAGGCTCCAGAGCCTGAAAACGATCAAAAGTCCAAAATGGCGTTTTTTCAAAAAAAATTAAAATGGCGGACATTTTCAAATTTAAAAAATTCCATAGATTTTTATATAAATTAAAATTTAATTATATTCAATGCAACGAGTCCCATCGAAATGCACTTTTCTAAACCGTTCAGTGGTTAGAATTTCCCATGTTTTAAACTTGATGTCAATATTTGCGTTTTGTAAATGAGTGTCATTTAAAAAAGTAATATTAACTATGAGAAGAATAATAAAAACTGTAAAAAAAACTGTTGAAATATTATAAAAAAAATACACACACACACATTTCAGCCCATTTTATTCAACGTAAATGTAAAACATTGAATCAACATTGTATGCATTTACATGAAAAAAAAACTGAATGAACATACAAAAAAATAAATTCCCTGTTTTATCTATTTTTGTACATCTAAACTGTATGTAATTTGAGTTTACAATGAAACGTGGGTTATCAACACATTTAACTATGATATTTTAAAGTTTTAACGATGTTTACATATGTGATTTTAGCCAAAATTGTTATGTGTTTCATGATAAAAACAACAAATACCAGACGTCTCCATTTTTTGTTGAAATTTACAATGAATTGTAACTTTAACTCCCCTTAAGTTTTTCATATCCTACTTTAAAGAGTCATGTACATTATTTTAATCCTTATTCCAAAATGTTAGCAAATTGTTGAACTATGATCAGAAATGAGGTTATCGTTGCAATCATCTTAGGAAGAAAAACATGGTTTTCATTATAATTTTAGTCTAACATTTTATTTCAAATTTACCTCATATAAAATTTTTAATGAAAACAAATTTTCATATTCCACTTGATACTGAAATCTAATTAAAGTCGATTCGTATTTTGCTTCATTGAATGAAATTCATGCAAGTTTTCGCTTGATCTCACAAATTTGCATTTGGACACTTTCTGCAATGAATATTAACAACAAAAAGATGGGGAGTGAACTCCCAAACCAACATACTCGGATCAAAATATCAATATTTAACTGCTTTTCAGTGAGAAGTGAGTTCAAAAAATTTTGTAGGCCTTTCATTCCAGAAATGAAGAAAAATAATGTGCAAAACAACAAGGATCGCACTGTAGGTCGGAAAAGCTTCTCAAACATCATCCAAGCATGAAATACCAATTCAAATCGCTTGAGACAGCTTTCAAACAGGATCCTTGAGCAATTTTCAGTTAAATTTTGATTAATTTCTTTCAATTCAAAGTAAAACACTTTTAGCATGAAACAAAATTTGGCTCGTTGAAACGCCAATGTAAATGACAACATGAAATTAAACACAATTTCTTGTTTTTTCGTCAAATTCAATTGTAAAATGAAAAAATTACGTATCACAACAGTGAAAAAGAGGATTGTGATTGGTCCAAAAATTTGAATTATGAATCTCATTTCACTGAATTTTGTTTGAATATTAGTTTGGAATAAAATCTTGAAGATTTTAATTTGATTCACTATTTTTGATGAGAGACAATTGGTCAAGGCGATGTTTGATAGTAAGATGAAAGAAAATTATGGATCCAAATCTCCAATGAAACTGAGGAGTAAACTTGGTTGGCCATAGTAATACTGTTTTTGTCCATAAATGTGAATCCGAGCTAAATTTGTAATCATGACCATAAATGAAATGAATTGCGACCAAAATTTGCTGTATTTTGATGATTTGAATTGGTGTTGTGATGTTGAAATGGGGAAAAGTCCACCAATGCGTAGGATTTGAAAGAAAATTTGATATGGTATTTTTTTCATGATCCAACGTGAATGAAAGTTAATGTCAAACTAATTAATGCTTTACGTTAATTTTCTCAATTTTGGTATGGAAAAATACTAATCATCTTTGAACAAGGACCTAATTTGAGTAATGTACTGTGAAATTCCATTTCTAAGCCATCAAGGTGAATCATTGGTAGTTTCCACTAAATTTTAATGTTACCTGATTCTATCCTCTAAAACGGTCATTCTGTCTAATCGACGGATAATTTCCTTCAAAAACAAGTTGCTTTTTTCTCAGTAGAACATTAATTTAGTTAATTGGAATGATGGTAACTTCTATTATTAGTTTTATTTTATTTAATCATCGTAATGAAAATAAATTTGTTGATGTAACTTTCATAATTCATTTGCTTAATTGTTCTCGCACAGTATTAAAATTGGTTGTTTATTTTATGTTCGGAAAAAGATTTTAACCCTTCATCATATATCATGGGTTCGGATAATCGTTATTGGTGTAAAAAAAAGAAATTGTTTTTTCGAATTTTCCTGATGATATGTAAAGCTCACTTTCTTTGCAGGAAATTCTCATTCAAGTCCATGAATGTATTTTTTTTCAATTAAAGGGTTAAAATTTACAGAAGTTTAATATTCAATCCAAATTTCAAAACAAAAATAAATCCAACTTATATCATCTCTTCCTCTTATAACACATTTTTCAATAACCATACACAGCATATTGTGCCTTTCAATACAATAAAATTATAGCTTCAAGGAACTATATCTAAGCTATGACTAAAATAAAATCAAAATCAAAAGCAATACGGCATAAAACGCAATATAATCATGAAAAGTAATTTTAAATCCTTCGATTTTATCAATATATGACTATAAAACCAGAGGATTATTATTGTTTTGTGTACGTGAATATGCGTATATATTTGTGTATGTGATTGTATGTTAAATCCCATATAAACTTTATATTCTGATGTTAGTATCCGTTATTTGAAAAGTAATAAACAAGTTTATATTGCTTTTGTTATGTTAATGTTAAAATGCTGTCATAATAATGAATGAAAATAAAAACATTTATACATACATTTTTGCACATAAATGAATTTTAATGACTTATTTTTGTCGTTTCTTGTGTATGTCATTCACTAAATTTCTAATATTTTATGATTATAATAATAATAATATTTAAAGTGGATAAACTCCTTAAAACAATTTAAAAAATAATTTAAAAGTACTCTTATTGTTCAGTTCGTACCGATCATAATTTCCTTCTACTTTAAATTTCATTTTACGTCATTTTATTTCAATTTTCAGTAAAAATATCATTTAATTGCAATATTTTATTATCAAAACAATATAATTTTCTTAATGCAGTAATGTGTAGCCTAACCCTCATTTAAAATAAAACATTTCCGTTAAACGTAGATTTTCTTATATGTTTTGTGAGCTGATGTTCAGACCATTTGCTTAAAGTTTATTTTCAACAAACACTAGTTAATCTAAAAGCTGCAGATGAGCGTACTGAATTTCATGCCCTCCTGAAAAAAAATTTAATTCAACAAACACTAGTTAATCTAAAAACTGCAGATGAGCGTCCTGTTTTCATGCCCCCCTGAAAAAAAATTTGATTCAACAAACACTAGTTAATCTAAAAACTACAGAAGCTTAATGATGAACGTCCATCTTGTAAGTTTCGATCACACTCCAACAAAGTAATTCCAACATATGAGTCGAATCCAATCTTCATGATAAAAAAAAGGCTCTGCTATGTTTCACTTGACGTCCTCATCAATCTTAAATCTGAAAGAAAGCATTAATTTTCATTATCAAATTAAAATAAAACACATTAAAACTTACACGCAATTCACCCACCTCCATATAACAAAACACCCACATCATCAGATTTAAAATCAACGAACCACTAGTTGATTGAATGAAATGGCCAACAAATTAATATAACATTTCTGTTTATTTAACGACATGACATACAACCAAATTGACCGTGACAAATAAACTGAAAATAAAGAGAAAAAAAATTGGAGAATCAAGAAAAGAACAAAACAAGTGAAACATTGATGGACTTTTATTGATAAAAGTAACTATTTACTTTATTCGTGTTGAACATACCCGAAAATTTATTGTTTGTTATGCTGTCACACCATTTTAACGGTTCAAGCGCACGAACATAGTAACAATTTACAATGAATGAATAATTGATTAAAAACACGCGATATTTAATTGCAGACATTCATTTATCAGGATATTAAAATGGATGGTTGTCGATGTAAAATGATGAACTTTTATCAGAAATTAGAACAATTTCTTCACACTTCAAGAAACCCGTAAAACCAAAGATGCAAAGTTTTTGAAACTTATTTCTTGAATTTCAATTTTGCTAACAAAAGAAATACAAATAAAACTTGTTTTACATAATAACTGAATGTGAATGATGCACTTTTGTGTTACACAATTTTAAATGATACTAAAATTTGCAAACATTTATGAAAATGTTCAACCTCAATGTCTTTCAAAAGTTAAAGTGTTTATTAGACTCATGGCACTTTACGAAATTTGTTTTTAACATAAATTTTGATATAAAATATTTTATGTATTCTTTTTTTTTACTTATTTCAGACCACAACTTTAAAACGTAATTGGAGGTGAATGAAATCCACATAATCAACTCAAATCCGGTCAAAGGTAAAAATAATAATTTTAATTTTATTAAAAGATTATGCATTAACTCTTTTTTACCTATATGTGAGACATGACCACAACTTTTTAACTCTTACAAGACGAACATGATCAAAAATTTCACTTCAAATTGTGACATCAAAATCCTGATAGTTTTGAAAACGTTGAAGATCTTAAAAAAGCTATCAGAAAAGTCGATTATTTTTTTGATATGAAATTTAAATAACGTCTTAAATCGGGTTAAATGAGATAAAATATAGTAAAAAAACTTACCTGTTTATACATTTTTAAAAACTATATATAAATGATGTGTCTTTTTATCTCACATCATATTTCTAGCTGATGATATCAGTTTACGTTTCAGAAGACTCGTGCTGTGTTACTCTTAATTTATCCTATCTAAGGTTTAAAAAGTTTTTTTGCATCATCATTTTATGTGAGTTTTCATGTTGTAGATAGTTGAAGTGTTTATAAAAAGTTTTTTTTTCCTATGAAGAGATTATAAGAAAGAGTTTTTTTGTGTGTGTTTATTATAAAGAAAGTACAAGAGAAGTAAATCTTTTATGATTGTAATTTTTGCAGTATCTCGTTTCTTATACTTTTTTCCATGAATTAAAAAGTCTTCGTGGAATTAAATTTAACAGAATCAGTGCCAGAGAAACGAAATGAGAGATAGGCATTTAAAATTAGTAACGCACCTTACATCATTCTATAGAGTCACACACTAAAAACACAAGTTAAGTACAATATTTTTTAACTTACTTTTTACTTCTCTGGTGCTACGTCCATTTAAACTGGAACTAAGTTTTCATCAGCTTCACACTCATCTAGAAGTAGAGACTGGCGTTGATTGCCAAGGTGCCACAATGAGCTCACAAAGAACCGTATGCTGATGCTGATTGCTGATCCGACTATATATAATCCACTATCATTGATTTGTAAAAATGCAATCAACATAAAGAAGTTCTCGCAAGAAACCTCTAATTTTATTCGGAACTCTCATTATGTACATGTTTCCCCGTATTCTTAACTTAATTTATCTTTCTAACTATCTATATCTACTATTACTTTTTCTATTCTATCACAATACTCGTTGGTGGGTTGTTCGTGAAAGCAAGCGCTCTACTCTAATCAACATCTATTCACTCATTCTTCTTATTCACAATTAAGGCAGCTGATGGGTTGCCATGAAAGCCGGCGCTTGCTTCTTATCAACTAATATGTCCACAAGAAAGGTCACTTATCTCGAATGGATCAAGTTTTGCTCTAGCAATACTTTTAAGGAACTATCAATATAGTTGTTATGATGTGAACCGACTTAAACGAGATGAATTGATTATGTTGAAGCAGATCTCAGGACACACTAAGAGCCAGACACTGCTCTGAAAAAGCTTAGAATAGAAAATTCCAATCTTGCCCAGACTAAGACTAGGAAACCCTTCGTCGGTTATAAAAATGATCATGTTTTCAAAATGGTAAAAATTTGTGAAGGTGGAAAGAAATGAGACTCTGTCCATGGTCCTGATTTGATATAAGTTGAGTTCATTTTTAATATAGAATGATTTTTCATTTCGTTGAAAAGAAACACCTGTGCTTACTTTCTAGTGCAATATAATGTATTCACTTATGTTTCTTTTGATGTTATAAAAGGATGATCCATATTTTAATCGGATTTTCATAAAGATATGAATAATCTTTAAAGACTGCCTGTGAAAAAATTTAAAAAAAAAAATATTCAAATGACTCTAAAAAGAGGAAAATTGAGGATTATTTTAAAATAACCAAACATCCTAAAAATCCCTAATTTCCTTGAATTATTATCAATTTTATTTTATTCCTGAATTTCATTTTAAAGCATTTTGTCTTTAAACCGTTTACGGTAAAAAAAATATGAATATCGATGGTACAATCTCAATTCAAAAGATTTAATGCGAGTTTAATGTCCCTCAAAATTTTTGTACATTGACCGAGTTACAACTCATTATTCATTCACATGAATCATGGCCAAGAAAATCGTTTTCTCCAAACTTTTTATTCAAAATTTCAATATCAATCAGCTTTATTACTTTTTTTTGTTTATTCTTTCTTTACTTATCCATTAAACCGTTAAATGAAAAATTACCATTATCTCGTTCACTTAACTGGGAAAACTCAATCAATCACCTCCACCATCAAAATGTATGTACAACAAAAAACTGAAAGAAACAAAGTGGTATCGTCTATTTGTAATGAACGCTAAAATAAAATCAAATTCTTCGTTCATAAGGAAAAAAAAACCGTTTCAATTTTACATTTATTAGAGTTTTATGACTTGCTGTTTTTTATTTTTTTACTTTTCCTTGTTTACTTACGTATTAAAGTGACTTGGATTTGTCTTATTAGTGCTGGGTGTGTAATTGTGACAGGTTCAATGACATTTGAGGCCAATTTTATGGTCAATTCAAGGTCATTTGAAGGCCGCTCACATTTCAAGCTGAATTCTATTTATTCATTCTTAGATTTGTTGCTAATTCGTGGAATCATGAATCAAAACAATTTATTATGATTTTCTTTTGGTTGTAAACCATCAAAAACAAACAAAAGAACACAAAAAAAATCTCTCATTTGAATAGAAGATTGATAAAAAAAAATTACTTGTGAAAGGAAAAAAAATGTGTATTTGCCTTTTGTCTACTTAAAAAAAGAAGAGACATGAGATTTTGTTTATTTATTTATTTTATTTTTTTTCCGTATTCCTTATGAAAAGTACTTCATGTAAGCTTGAAAAGAAAGCAAAATATATCACCTTTTTTTCATTACAAAATTGATTTTCGTCTCATTATTTTTATTTTTTTTCACGTTTTCTTCTAAAAATTATTACGATTTACTTGAACTTTCAATCCTAAAACCCTTGAATATAAAATTAGATTGTAAAAAAATGTACAATGATGGAAAAAATATAAAAAAAAATAATAATAAAAAATCGTGTATGACAGAAAGTAAATTTGATGATGACATTCTATAAATAAATAAATAAATATCTTATTAAAGAAATTGGTTTCAGTCGAGAGAGAAGGATTTGAAAGGGGATGGGGCGATCAAGGGAGGTACTGAGTCCCTTAAATGTTTTGTTATTTGTATAAAAAAACTGTTTTGGCTGGCGAAATTTTGCTTCTGCTGATATCTCGGGACTGATGATCATACAGCAGTTTTTTTTTGATAAATTTTTTTATTGAATTGCCAATTGGATTTTCAGGGTGAAACCAGTAGTGTTCCTAGTATACAGAACCATATTTTACCTATATATTTTAGTTTAGTATCTGAATTATTGTTTCACATGAAAGGAAGAGAACGAGTTGATCAAGAACTGACCTTGATAACAGCTGATAAAACTTGACAGTTCCCAATTAGCATATTATATCTAATTTTTAACTTTTATTCCCTATGACCTAAATCACAGAGTCTACAAATGGCATCACTTGCGGGTCTATAAGCGTCCTCGCTGATACTTAATTCCTTTGCTGCCAAACTCTTCGCTTATGTTACCAGTTCTTATCTCGTTTTGTTGTCAAAACTTAGAAATTTGGTCCTGATTTGGGTATTTTGATTTGAAGGTGGCATATCAGCCAACAACTTCAAATTCGTTGAGTTGGTCGGTTTTTTTTTGTTGTCATATCCATGGTGCAAAGGGCTTTTTATGTACAATAAAATCGTGTCCCTCATCCATTCGTCAGGAGCATTTCTGCTCAACTTACAACGTGTTCGTTGGTAGGTTGCCCAAGCATTACATTTGCGTGGTTTACCTTACTAGCCTCGAGGATTTTTTTAATTACTTCCGGCCCTTCTTCATTACCAGTCGAACTATTAACAGTTCCAGTATGTCTCCTCCCTCTTCGCCATTCATCCGAATGAGGTTCAAAATTGAGACGACAATGTCTCCTTCTGTTTAATTCGGTAGCGTCTTCACGGTTTACCTACCTTCCCTGGTATCTTCGGAATACACCCTGTAGCTACAGTTCTTCAGGGTACCATTAATGACTTTTCCATGATCGTCCTTCGTAATTTTTCCGAGCTCTAAAATGCTTCTCTGACCCAAGTCTCAGAGTCTACAAGTTTAAAAACCATTTCAACAAAAATCAAATCAAAAACCTCCAAAAGTTTGCTTAGTTTTTTTTTCTTACTAATATCATTTAAAACTCCGTTATTTTAACAGTTAGATCCTGCTTACCAAGTTTTACGAGAAATCTGAATTTAAAATGTAACATCTACGTCTAAAATTCATATGCACCAAACGTTTTAAACCGTATTTTATTAAATTTTGGGCACTTACGATACAAAAATGGTTTTATTAAGTTTGAAAACACATTTTAATATACTTTTATTACAAATTCCAAGCATAAAACTTTCAACGTAGCAATTCACTTACAACACACACCACTATCACTGTTTTTTTCCTTGTCATTATTATACAATTTTTTTTCGAGTGCTACATTGTCACATTATGAATCACTTTTTTTACCTCAACTTACATGAACTGAAATGAAAAAAACCGACAAAAAAATTCAATAATTTCGTTTTTCAATTTATATTAACAAGACTTTATAACAAGCAAATCGTGGTTTTTCTTCATTTTTTTCATATTTTTACCTCTTTTACATGTATTTTGTGTTGTAATTTTCTTTTTCACTTTGAATAAGGTTCCGCGATTTGATGAAGAGCCAATAACAACACAAAAAAAGGGGTTTTCACTCGAAAAATGTCTGTTAAACAGTAAGTAAGCTTGATGATGGTGGGTTGGTAATTTAACTTCAAATTTATAAGACTAATAATAGAACATCTTTCTATCAAAATGAAGGTAACAAAATCGTATTAAGGGATTTATTTTGTGTGTTATTATGTATCGTGCTTCCTTTTAGATACAATTTATTTGTAATTTTTTTTTCGTGGAATTATTCATCGAAATTTCCTTGCATATTACCATTTTTATCGTGTTTTCTGTCTATTGACTCAAAAAATGGCGCATATTTTTTTAAAGCGGTTTAAAGCTGATTTGATTAAAATTCAACTTTTTTTAAAAAATCAAAATGTGATGTAAAATTACAATTATACACTGAAACTGTATGTAAAGTCATCACAACAAAAATAATACAAATGCATGTACTTTGAACTCATTTTGATATCAAAGTTTTCTCATTTCAATTCAAATATTAACTTTTTAATGATGAAAATACAAATTATTAGTTGTAGAAGTTTCATACAAAAATAGCTGCAACTCATTTACATGGAATCGTCATAGTAAAACTTTTGATCATTCAAAGTCCTCATATCATTGTTTTTTTTTTGTTTTCATTGAAACAGAATGAACCAAAAAAAGGAACTTGTATGTAGATGTAATTTATCATAATTTACATCGCATTATATCATAACTGATGCAGTCAAGTCAGTTTGTTATCCATTGTGTATTATTTTATATTATTATTTTACAACGACAAATTTACATTTATTTCATATATGTAATAAGAAAATTTAAAACGCAAAATATTTTATGATGTGACTCTTTGACATGTGTGTTTATATGAAACATGTTTGGAGATACATTTAGAGGGTTTATTGTGAAAAATGAGACAAATGAGATTTCGTATGTGTTTTTTTTCTTCTATTTTATTATCATATTTATTTATGGCTTTTTTATAGTATTTAACCTTGGACATTCAAATAAAAGACGATGTGACTGATGATCAATGTTGAATTCCATTAAATTGAATAGTTTGGTTTTTATTGTCAAATTTTATTTGCTCAATATTTTTTTGACCAAGAAAAAAATCAACTGGATATCATGAGAAAACAAGAAAAAAGGTGAATTGAAGAAAAAATATGTTGAAGGAAAGGAAACACCAAGGGATTTCCTTAATTGGCACATTTGTCGTAATAGTTACCATTACTTACAGTTTGTTTCTCTTCTTATAATTGTAACACACATTCAAAAAAAAATGAACATAAAAAAAATTACCTGCTGATTTTAATGTTGAAGAAAATGACAAAGAACTGTTTAAATGAAGATGTGGAAACGCCTGGTATTTTACTTTAAAATTCATTTAAAACGAGATTCTCACGATTATATTGAAAGTGGACTTTGACTGAAAAGTCTTTTTTTAAATGCTTAGATCTTATCTATCAACTTTCAAGAAATAACAGAGTGAAATTCATTAGGGTGCCTGGGCACAGTCACATAGAGGGAAATTAAATTGCAAACAGACTAGCAAGGGAAGGTTCAGCTTCAACTTATGCTGGTGTAGAACCAAGCTTAGGAATTTCTTTAAAAACAGCAAAATCTGCAATATTTGAGTGGCTTATAAATGAATCAACTTGGTACTGTGATCTGCAAAGCAATCGTCTTTCCGAACACGTACTTAATCTTATACCCAAATGGTCAGCTACTTTTACTAAAGGGCTTCTAGGAATGACAACTGGCCAAGTAAAAATTCTAGTGGTATTCCTTACAGGACACGCACGTGCACTAAAACACCTTAAGATAATGAATCTAAGTGAAACAAATTTATGTAGAATATGTCAAGCAGAAGAAGAAAGTGCTCAGCACATTCCTTGGTTCCGTGGTGGACTTGAGAACAGGTGAAAAAAGTTTTTTGGGTGTTGGAATGGGCAAATAAATCCAACAGCCCTCTTTGGAATGAAACTTCATTTGATTTATGATTTCTTGAAGGAAATAAGTATCGTTAAAGAAAAATATAATTTAGGGTAAGTCGAAAGACAGCCCACAAAAAGCCCAATGTAGTAGTGGCAGAGGTGGGTAAACCCTTCTCTAATCATTATCAAGTAAAACAAAAGATTCAGTCACATTTTAAAATTTCTCTTTAAAATTTAAATCAATAAATTATGAATTATAATGAAGATTTCATTTAAAAGATTAAATAATTAATTCTATTTATCTTTTAAATCTCCATTAAAAATTAACTTTTATTTGATTTGAAAATTAATATTTATTATAACTTACTACTTTATTGGAGTGTTTAATTTATTTTATTGGCATTTTGGTTTTTTGTCTGTTTACATTTCAATTCAATTATAACTTTGATTTAACTTTTTTTTTGTAAAATCAGAAATTGAATTCAGTAATTTTTTGTTTTTCATGGTTAAGTTGAAAAAAAATTGAAAGTCATTCTAGCATATTTTTACATTTTATTTTTAATAAAAATAAATCCATTCGTTATCATTCAATTCAAATGTAAATATTTTTATAAGTATGATTCGCATATTTTTGACCACATTTCAGTTTTAATTCTGTGAATCGATCGTTATGTGCGTGTCTGTCAGTTATGATATTTGAGTGCAATTTCCAAGTAAATAAAGACTTTATAGAAAAAACTTATAGATTTTATATCTTGCCCATTAATGAAGTGAAAATTTTGTTTAAAGTAAAAAAGGGGTTCAGTATTTTGTGAGAAAAAAAATTTAAATGAAAGTCGTCAAAAATCACCCTCGGACTTCGCGAGAGACCACAAAAAATTTGTACGTTCGTAATCGATAGAAAATAAGCTCAGATGCTTACCATTGAAACAACCATTAACATACTTCATTGTGGTGCGTTTAAAACTTGTGAGAAAAATTTCGGCGTAGATAAATATTACAAAATACCAGGCGTTTCCATTAAAAATAAAAAATTATTACAATAAAACCAGGCGTCTCCACTTAAAACTGACATTATTTGAACTGAACCAGGCGTTTTTGTGAAATTTAATGTCATTTATATCAAAAGGTCAATTAAAAATGCGCCATTTGACTTTTCGAAAGACCTCGTAATAATTTTTATTTTCCAAATTAATCATCAAAATATTTCGTTGTTAATATTTTTATATTATGAGAACAAATAAATGAAAAACAACCAAAAAAAATATTTCATAACTGAAACTGGACTGACTGACGTTAAATCTCCTTATTTATGATATATTTTTTCCTCTCATTTTTGTAGCTTAACATAAGCCGATTACAATTATATAACAATTTTTACTATTTCGATTAAAACATAAATTTAATAATTTTTTTCAGGTTAAAAACCTTTAATTTTTTTTTCATTTTACTAGAAATTATGATTGATGACTATCCTGCATTCAATCTAATTGTAAACAAAAAAAAAATAAAATAATGAATTCAGTTATAAGCTTAATGTCAACACATGACATACCTGAATATTCATCAAAAATATTTGAATATACAAAAATTTTCATGAAAAAAATAAAAATATGAATTCAATGAATGATTGACAGGCACAGAAACTGAAATTCAAGCCCATGAGAGACATGTAGCAGGAAATCGAAAAAAGGAAGTATCGTAAAAATAATGAGATCTTATTTTTTTTTCACAAATTCTTCATCTTACATTCCTGTTTCCCTTCTTTTTGTGTTGTAATATTTGTATTTGAAAATAACGAAGCAGAAGAAAATGACAAAAAATAAGCAAAAACCTCGTGTATATTTGTTAAAGGGATGTTAAGTTGAAAGTAAATAGGATTGAGACATTAAAGGTAAATTTTGTGTGATCCATTTATGAGAAAAGAAAAACGACAAAAAAATTCAAGATATGATTATTTATATATACATAAAAATTCGTTTAAATTATGGCATCCCTTTAAGCGTAGCATCACGTTTCGTTATCTCTCATCTTTTCGAATTTTATACATGAAATTATATTAAATACACAAAAAATGATTCATCGAACCCAATTTCGATTGAATTTGAAGATAAACGTTTTTGGATCCTTTTTAAATTTCACAAACAATGCTCATTTTCAATTATGTGTGTTGTGTCTTACATTAAAACAGTGAAATTTATTTTAAGCATTTGCAGCATCATTATTATCGTCAAATTTACATTTTAACCGGAAAAAATTTTCCGTTCCAATACAAGGAAAAAAAAATTCTCTAACAAAAAAGAGAAAGGTGCCTTTAAATTATAAAGGAAATTCAATGATCAATAAGTGAATTATTTCAAATATAACATTTTTTTTATTTTGAGAAAGAACAAAAAAGAATGAATTTGAATCTGCTTATCTTTATATATTCATTATTATTTATCTAGTGGACCATGGAAAATCCTTAAATTTTTTATTTGAGAAAACCATTTGAACTGGTTCCGTTGCTCGAAAAATTAAATTAATAAATATTCAGTTTTTTAAGAAAAGATAAATTGCTTTTTTAGGTAAGTCTTTACCAATTTTCATTCATTCATGAAAAAAATACAAAAGGATAGCAACCCTTTAGTGAAGGATCTTGAGTAACAAACACGGAATTAAATAAAATGAAAAATATTGAGATATATTTTTTTTCGAATTATTTAATACTCAATTTTTTTTCCCTTCTTTGGATAAGACTTTTGTATGAAATCGCTTATGATGCGTGTTTTAGATCAAAGGAAATACATTGAACCAAAAAATATGGCTGAAGGGTTAAATTTGTTATAGTCAACGCATTTCAAGAGGAGTTGAACTGGGTTTCAAAGGAAATGTAGCGATGATATGATGAGAAACTGAAGTAAAGTTACATGATATCTATTATTTGATACCTCTTGTAAAATTTCTAAGCAGAATAATGTTCTTTTTGATCCAACTTAATTGACCAGAACAAGCTTTGAAGTAATTTAACTTGAAAGAAAAAACATTTGAAGGCGCTTGAGATTATTTTCGCTTCAATCTTTCAGGTATTACTACATTTGAAATCTTGAAAATATTCAGGAGGAAACGAAAGTCACTCAATAAATGGCATGTTACTTCATTCCGTTTGAAACAGTGTCAATCTGACTAGTTTTGCATTGCATAGCTTTACTGTTGCGTGAAAATTCCTTGAAACAACCAAGATCTTAAAGTTTCTTTACAGTTTTTTTTAATTTTCGTGTTGATGTTTAGTACCCTCGCATCGCGCTTACTTCAATATTATTTCTTATGCGATTTGATAGCATTTTCATTTAGTTTTAAATTTTTTATTTTTGTATCTTCAACTCCTTTATAATCTGTTACAATTTTATGAACACTGTTCCGAGCCCTTCATGGGGCCTAAATTTTATCTCTCAGTTGTTTTAGTCATCATTTGGGATCTCAGAGAAAAATATCTCCCTGTCAGAGTGAAAATTTGTCTTAATTAACTGCCCTTTTGTTGTTTGAATGATGTTTAGACGTTCAATACTCATAAAAAGGAACTCGGACTTCATGTAATGTACTCAGATGATATTTTCGCTCACTAAGAGGCATTTATCGTTTGATAACCTTCTTCAACCAGTAACTTCTTCTTGATCATCGATCTTACTTAGTAGGACTTTGATTATTTTACTTTAGTAATCTATAGAGATAGTTTAATTACAGGAAGCTCCTTGAATAATATATGGCCTTAAAAATAAGGCCCTATCGTATGAGGCTTTATTTGTGGCTTGTAACTCTTGTGAAAAAGCAATGGAATTAATTTATTAATTATTTAAATGATTTGAACAGACTAAACTAAACTATGAAAATGACAATGAATTTATATGATTAAGGTTGTTTACTGGTAACCATTGTAACCAATTTATGACGTCACTTTACAAAAGCTAAGATTACTATTTTACAATAGTAACTCTCTTTACTCGTTCTTTTTATCGACACGTTCGCCTCTTAGGTAGTGTATTCATATTTAAATAGTTGTTTTACTTTGTTGTCAACACTCATTTTAACTTTTGTCTCGTATTCGTAATGAGTTTAATCTGTCTGATTAAGGTTTTTAGAACCAAATGAATCGTAATTTAATGCATCTTTTTGAATTTAGTATATGAAGAGAAATGCACTGTGAAGTTTTTTAGCACCACCAAATAGATTTCTCACCTCTCTAGTTCTTGTCTACGAAATAAATGTGTTTTTCCTTCATTTAACTTTTAAATAAAGATTTAAATTATAAAATTGTAGGTTTTAACGCCTTAGCGTTCCCTTTATAACTGCCGTACTCCCTGCCTTCAGTCCAATCCCTCACCTTATTTAATTTTCCATCTCGTCCCTTTCCTAGCAGTCTTCACAGCACTTGGCATAAATAATTCGTAGCAGATATTTCCTAAAACATGCAAACTATAATTTTTTTTAAAAAAACTACGAGTTTTGGCTTGTGAAGTACAATCTTCATACTACTCAGGATTCTCGTGACCATCCATTGACTCTTGATACCAGTTTTCGTTCATTTTTGTCCTTCTCTTCTCAAGTGACGCATCAATTCAAGCCTTTCTCACTGCTTAAAATATTGGTATGAGATCCCATAGATTTACAAAATTTATTACAATTTTTTCTTTACAAGTAAAAGAAGAAGTTTCTTCTAAAAATGGTAGATTAAAATTAAAACCTTCTTATAAAAAAAGTCCTAGAAAATAACTCATCCTTGTTACAAAAATAAAAAAAAAACTTTAATCTCCTCAAAAAGAACAAGAAAATAAAAACTTTCTCATAAAGTTCTATCAAAACTTGTATGTTTTCGTTATTTATTTCATTTCAATTCACATAATATTTTTTTTTGTCTTTTTGTTTTCTTTTTCACGAAAAGTATGATCAAGTTATTACAATCCACATGTTAACGTTTTTTTACATTTCTTATTATTACATATCACATAAAAATATGTATGTACTCTTTTTTTTGACAGAGATAAACCAAAAACCAATTTGTCGTTTATCTTAACATTACATTCACTAACATACAAATTGATATTTTTGAACAAATGTATGAATTTCAAAACTTTTTAACATAAACAAGATAATAAAAAAGTTAAATAGAAGAAGAAGCAAAAAAAAATTCCATTATTTTTCTTTGTATTTTTTTTTATTTTACAATATGTTGACTTCTATTTACGTTATTTGAGTTGAACAATGTCGGAACTATTTTCTATCTGAATTCTAATATAACAAGACAATAATAATTCTTTGTTTTTATTTTACTTTTAAAGGATGATGTTATTACGAGGTGCAGCTTACATGTTAAAAAAATTCATTTTATTCAGAGAGTTTGAAATTGAAAAATAAAATAAAATTAAATGAGTTATTTAAATTTATTTCTTTCTGGAATGACAGGTTTTTGTAAATTTATTTTGAATAATTACTGTTAAATTTGAATTAAATTACAAAGAAAAAAACGAAATAATTTGAACGAGTATTTTATTTTAATTTAATTGAAATAAATTTATATAAACTTAAAAAGTTACAAAATTTGGATATTAGGGTGCCATTTTTTACCGTTACTTTAAAACTCGATCTTTTGAGACCAATTTTACTCATCTCGATCTTGAAAAATTCCTCACAAGGGCATTGTTTTTTAAATTTCAGAGGCTTTTTTAATTTCAAATGACATACGAAGAGCACTTAATAACATGAAATTGATTTCAATTCGATTCCATTAAAATTTCAATCGATTTGCATTGAACGCGAACCACAACCATGAAAGAAACAGTTAAACATGAAATTCAAAGTAAACTTAAACTTTTAATGAATTTCATTTAAATGCAAATAAGGTGCAAATCCTTGTTAAATTAATTTTTCTTCTGTTTTGCATTGAAATGGCATGAAATACATAAAATTTTCACGAGAAATTCTTCAAAGTTTTGCACTATCAATAAACAAATAAATAAATGAAAAAAAAAATTTCAAATAAATGAGGAACGTAATTCAATTTTTACTTTTATTTTACCAATAAATAAAATTCATCAAAATCATGCCACACATTTTACATGTACTATGAAAAAAAAAAAATGAAATAAACAGAATGGATAAACAATCTTATCAAATTACCGGAATTTGTTCGTAATTTGATCAAACAAAACTTTTTGCGTTGTCCCATGTACCTTGGAGACATTTTTTTTATGACTGGACCTTGATCAAAATAAAAAAAATTTATCTGATTTGATCAAATTTCTACCTCAATCAAATAATAATAATAATTTGTTTTTGATTATCATTCTCTTGTTTTTTATCGAAATTTATATCGTTGGGGAATCCAGCGCTAGAGTAATTTCAAAGTGAATACAGAATTAATGATGATGAAAAAACTCATTTTTAATTTCCAATTCTGTTTACTCACAAAATTTCTTTTGCTTAAGGGAAAAAACATAAATAAATCAATCAACCTCCAGTTATTGCTTTGGTTTAACTTCTTTTTTTTCTATTTTTTATTTTAATTTTAATGATCAAAGAAAATGATTTGAATGTAAAGACATTTCAAAATCAATCAGATAAATTTATTTTACGTTAATTTATGAGCGATAGAGTTCACTTGATATAATTTATGATAGAATTTATTGCTGTCATAATTTTAAAGTGAATTTCCTGTCGATTTTGAAAAAAAAGCGCTAATGTGGGGGGCTTTCTGTAGTCTGTCGCGACATGTCGGTTTAAGTAAAAATTCCTGCCAAATAAAATTGCGATTTTTTTTAACCTTGAGCCTGTTAAAGAGCTTTGACTAAACCGAACACTCTCAACCCAAAACCAGTGGGGCACCAGTGTGAACACCCTTTCCCACTGATCTCCCACGGTGCTCCACTGGTTTTGGGTTAAGAGTGCTAGTATTGAAATTAGGGTGATAAAGAGTCTCTGCAAATGCACTTGAATAAATATTCATGATCACATTTCAGTTTTATTTTTTTTTTGTACATTACTCGCATTTCATTGATCATTCATTGATTGCGCGGAGATAAAAAATTACGGTATAATTCAATTAATGGTTGTTATTTATTAGTGATTTCAATCAAATTTGTACCTTTATATCATAATATTGCAAAAAAATTGTTTTAAGTCAAAGTTGCTATGTGTATAATTAAAGATTAGAATACTTTTTATTAATCGCCAGACAATCTCATTAAATGACTTTATTTGATTCCGGTTGATTTGAACATTGAAATTGATAATGAAAAATTGTTCAGAGACATTTCGGCTCCTTTCAATTCATAACGAAAATTTTATTTCAATGGATCGAAGACTAATGATTTTCAGCTGTGACTTGAAGAAACTGCTTAACTGCCTTCCATGACATTCAGTGGTGGATTGACCATATGGGTGATCTGGCAAATGTCGGGAAGGCCGCAGACGACCGTCTTGTAAAAGTTAAGTTAAGTTCAAATTTTGAAGAAAGTCATACAGAATGCCAGGACCGTTAATAATTTTCAATCCGCCCCTGATGACACTGATTTTGTTGATATTTAAATGAAAATTATTGTAATTGACGTTGAATTACAATTTTTTTCAATAAAACCACTTCAAACAAAGAATATGCTGTGCAATAATATTTCAATTCTAGTAACTGTTTATTTCATCAATTTTTATTAAAATTATAACTCTTTCCTACCCATTTATTCACTTTAAAACTACAGGGAAAATGCTCTAATTTGACAAGGCAAATTTGAACAAGTACTCTAAAAGAAACCTCTCGTTTGTTTTATCGTAAATTTCACGAATCGATTTCATCCTTAACACTTTTAATAGTTTTACATCAAAATGGATTAACGTGGAAACGTTTAGAGGGACGATAGCTGTCCAGATATCTTTGAAAGATATTTCAAGATTTACATGGGAAATTAATAGTTTTAGTTGGATATTCGAAACTCTTGTATTTTTAGACGAAGTGTCTTTTGACAACCGTGGAATGATGAGAATCAATGGTTATGGACTCAAAGGCAAGACGCTCGTATTTCCTGGAGAGTTTTGTAGGAAGTTTCGAGTCTCGGTTTTGTGCTTTTTATGCTCAAATAAATTGATTTATTGTTATACAACAGAGGGCACCTTCGACAGGCTTAAATTTGTTTATGTTCTATCTTTGACATTTCGAACCGTAATTTCTTAAATTTGTTTGGACGTACATAATTCATTTTTGCAGTTTGGTTTCGTTTAGAGACTCTAAAAAGACGATTCCAAATAACGACACCAAATTTGACTTCAATTTGAAAATATTTTGGAACTTAAAACGAAATCGACACCCGTATGATTTTCAAAATTGTAAAAAAACGCGAAGATACAAACCGCGAAAACTCTCAAATCGAAAAACTTCACGGTGCTTTGAAAGTTTTACCAGAACAGTGCGCTAAAATACATTTGGAAAAATTAAAATTTAACTCCACAATCGGCCAAACTAGACTTAGGTTATCAATGCCCTGTTTCACGACCATGGCAGCCTTGGAGAGGGGTTTCTTGACCCCCTGGACGCTCCCCGACATGTTTCAGGTCTCCTCAACAAGTTTTATACTGACTCTAACTTTATTTTGCTGTTTTTCAATTTTTTCCTCCGTGTAAATCTCAAAATCAGCTCTCAGCACCTTCTGAAGAGTCCAATCAAATAACGCCCTTACAAGTGTCTGTATTTTTTCATTCTCTATCGATCTGTATGCTGGTTTTTGGAGAAAAAAATTCAATGTCAGGGTACAAGTCGTTAGTGACCCCTGAAACGTGTCGAAGAGAGTCCAGGGGGTCAGAAAACCTCTCCTCGAGGTTGCAAAGGTCGTTGATAACTTTAGTTTAGTGTGTTACAAGCATTTTTTTTGTGAACTTACAAATACTTTTCAGAATGCTATTGGGAACTAAATGGCTAAAATATAAAATATTCAATAAATTTATTTTTTTTTTTTCATTTTCAATGTAGCTGAACATTGATAAACTGTAATAATTTTATTATTACATTAGGATGTCAATTGTTCACTGAAGTGAAACATTTAATATTTTAAAATTTATTCATTTTACTAAGTGCTGCCTTTTTATTGTTTTTTTTTTTAATATTTACCGAAATAACAAAAATATTTGAGGTAAAAACATTCAATAAAAGTTATGTAAACAATTTACCGTTAAAAACGAGACAGTACCAATTATTAATATTATTATAAATTTTTTTGTTGTGAAAGCACAGCGGAACTTTACTTGAATGAATTTTAATATAAATTTTCAATGTTTTTTCACAAAATAATATTGGAAGTTAAAATTTAATTTTACACAAATTGAAGAAATGATCGAAATAAGATAATGATAAGTGGGTGTTAAACTTTTATTATTATTCTACAATCATTTGTTTATTTTCAAAGGAAGTTCACTTGATTCGTAGAATTGCAAAATGAATCGAGTATGGGAAAATAATAATGCAAAGTAAACATATGAAATTTTTTGAGATATCTCACGTAATGTTCAAGAATAAAAGTATTTGTGATGTTTTTTCTTTTATTTTTCTTGTGTCTTCTAAATAAATAATCGTAATTACTTGAAAAATTTTGTTTCCTTGAAATTGAAAGTCTTTTCAGGAAAAAAAATAATCATGTGAATCGTTCGTGTCATTCAGAGTTTGGTTTCAGGCGAGAAATTTAAAACCTTAACCAAAAATTAAGCTAGTCATGACCGATTTCTTTTAACACATTTCAGCATAATATGAAAAGGATCGATTTTACCCTTCTTTGCAAAAAAATGTGTTTTTTTTTACTTTTATTTATGTTTAGATTTATTTTCATTCATTATGAGGATTTTTTTCTACTTTACAATACATTTCCTTTGAAAAGGTGAAGACGCGTCAGTTCAATACAGGAATGAAATGAAAAAAAAAATGAAAATGCTTCAGGTATTTTTGTGTGTGTGTGTGATTGTTTGTATTTTTATTATTTATCATTTCAATGATTTTCCTAAAAGTATTCCTTCAAAATAAGGGGTTTTGTAGCGTCATGCTTAGCGTCAGTGAGCGATTTGAACTTATTCTGAATATTCATTGCATAATTTTCGGATAATTTTTTAACCAAAATGCGCTTAAATTTTATCAATTGAAGCATCTTTTTTTTTATCGTTCTTTTTTCATACAAAATAAATAAATAATAATAATGAAAAGCATTGAATGAGCAAAAAAACCCTTATTTCAGAGTAAACCAAAACTTTAAAATAAAAAAGGGGAATATGAAAAGCTTGACCTATTTACTACAACTTTTGTTATTAAAGATTTATTTATTTTTTTTCTTTATTTTTAAATATTTGAATGAAACAACATGGCAAACAATTAAGAGCTAACCAAAGAGGTGCAATACAAGTACGGATTAAGTGCAGGCAGCGTGAAACCAGGATACAATATAAAACAAAAAAACTTTAACAAGACTCTTGAGTTTGAGTTGGGTCTACGTACACACTTTGGGTGAATTTCAACCCAAAATAGTCAATAATTCAAAAAATACCATAAAAACCGTAAGAACCCTCAGAGTTACTCGATCGATAGGTGAAAACATGCTTCAAATCCCTCAAGAAACTGGCAAAACATCATCGAAAGATCACATTGATGTGAATACCAGGTCATAAAGGGATCGGAGGTAATGAAATGGCAAGGAAGGGAGCTGAAGGAAAATTTATTGGCCCTCAGCCCTTTTGCGGAGTGAGTCTGAGCTATATCAAAAAATTTTTCTCCGAATGGGTGGAAAAACAGATGAAATTATACCATCAAGGTATTCCAGCATCTTCACAATCCAAAGAGTTTGTGAACTGTTCAAAGAAAAGATCAGAAATGATCTTACAATTGGGCAAAAAAGACAACAGAAAACTGACGCGTCTCCTAACAGTACACTGTCTTTTGCGTAGCCATCTTAAAAGGATATGAAGGAGTGATTCAAGTACCTGCAGAATCTGCCTAGAAGAGGATGAAATAGCAAAGTACATGGTCTGTGAATGTGAAACATTGGCTAGAAAGAGGATTCGATACTTCAGGAAGCGCTTTCCATCTCCTTATACTGTAGTTAACACAGATCCTAAAGTAATCTTAAGATTGAATGACGAATTGGATGTATTGAAGGGGAACTAAGATCCCTTCTTAAGGAGAAGCACAAAAGATCACATAGGTCGAAATCATCCATTAAACTCCAAAGTTATTTTTGACATTTCCTGATCGACCTGTTATAGGAGAAAATTTTCATTTCATATTTTATTTTTTATGAGAGCTCCTTCCTAAGCTTTGTATTCTTTATTCAAATATTTTTTTTTTCTTTGTTACTTTGTAGTGCTTTTTGTGTTATAATACGATATTAATTTCATAATATTTTTCTGCATGTAACTCTTCATTTTTACTTTACAAAAGGCTTTTTACCATAAAGAAAAAAGTACTTTACTGTTCATTTTTTTCACAATTTCATGTTGAACTGCACTTTCATCCTTTAAAGCAAAATGGAAACAATCAGAAAAAAAAACACAGGAAAAACAACAATTTCAAGGTGCATTGTTTCGCAATAAGTAGGAGAAAAGTACACTCTTGACAGTTAATTATCAACCTCATACAATTCTAGAATAAAATAAAAAAGAAAAAAAAAACTTGATTATGATTTAAATTTAAAATGGAAAAAATAGAGAAATTTCGTTAAAATACTTCTCTAATCACTTTAATTGAATTTAATCCAATGCTTTTCCATTACTTTACACTCAATCATCGCATGTGTCACCTTCAATCATTACAATCTCGTCTTGTTTCCTTTTTTTGATATTAAATTTTTGCTCCCATGATATCATTTTAAGCATCGTATCTTGATTAAATTAAGGTAAAAACAAAATTTTCATGAAACATTGATAAAAAAATCTCCTTTAACGTTGTCACCTGGCTGAAAAATACGCTGAAATGAGTAATTTAATAAAGATGACAAGGTATAATTATAATAATAATAGTAATAGAATCAAATTTACTTACTGTTTACTGTCAATGCCCGTTTCAAATTTCCATTTTATACCTAATTTGGATGAACCTTGTTTTTGTTGATGTTATAAACTGATTTCTTCTTTTTTTTAATCAAAGTTTTTTTTGATTATTATTATTAGTAAAGTAAAGACATTTAATCGCCTTCACTCTAACTCACTTACTCACACCCACTATGGTGTTAATACCAAAGGTGAAAGGATTATTTCATGAAAATGTGACACAGTTTTATGTGAAAAATAATAATATTAAAGCTAAAATTAGTCCAAAAAGAAGAAGAGAGGAAAAAAAATTGTCTTCACTAATCAAAGTCACAACGTGACATAATATCACAAAACAACATAATCGGTATCCATTCATTAAAAATGTAATAAAATAAACTGTTGTTGTTGTGTTCTGTATTAAAAAAGTTACAATTCATTAAGTAAGATGTAGGGACAAAGACTGATGAGGATGACAAGTAATACCTTATGCTGTCATCGCACGTTACTATGAAAGTGAGTTTAAGAAGAAAAGTAATTTAGAATTAATACACATAACGGTGAGTTAAATTCAAAACACGATCTTGGTCTTTTTTAGTGGTGGTGGAAAATATATTTCATAGCAGTCACTTTATGAAGTAAAGTTTATAATAAGTGTAACGGTAGTTGATGAAGAAAAGTAAAGAAATTAAGCACAAAAAAAGGAGATGTGTGGGAAAAATAAATAAGGAGAGAATGCTATTACGTGGAAATGCATATAATAGCCGAAAGCAATACAAGTTAGATTAAATTTTTACTGAGAGTTTATTGAGGCGCTTTTCGAATGATAAAACACGATTATAGGGCTAGAAAGTAGAATCGTCTGGCACAGTCGATATTCCATTAATTAAGAGGCTAAAAATGGCAAAATAGACATATTTTTTGGAGCAAATTTTTTGAAATTATTTAATTATTAAAATCACCATCAGGCATAAAAATTAAAGACCCTTAATTTAGAACGTGGTAATCACATTTAAGATTGAGTCAAATCGGCAATACTTTTTCATGCTCTGAATTAAGGGCTTAACAAATAAACACGGAACTTATTACAGATTTTGATAAATTGTAAATTTTCCTGTAAATAATATGCAAACACAATATAACAGCTCCATTCGCTCCGAAAAATGTGTCTATTTTGAAAATAATCGCCATATTGAAAAATTCCGCCAGTTTTAAAAAAATTTAGCCATTTTGAAATTTTTTTTGGGCTTTTGACCGTTTCCAGGCTCTAATCAGTTAAAGTTCATCCAACAAAACAAATTATCAATTTTTTAAAATTTTTAACCGTTTTAACGGTTTTTTAGCCTTTGGAGACTCTAGAGCTTAATCTCAAAATTATGAGTAATAAATCATCCTTATAACCTCCTCTATCTAACAAAAAACGACTTCGCTCCGATAGACCATTCGGGATTTATGGATGAAACAGACAAACGGAGTGACAGCGGACAAACCTTCTATAGTAGTGCATTTTTTCTTACGAAATGCACTAAAACTTCTCTCACTCCACATATTATTGTAATCCATGAATCAGTTTAAAAATTAATATGAACAAATTATTCATTAGTCATCTTCAAATACTATGGAGGGGTCAAATATTCCATTCGAAAAGTAGCCACATTTTTTAAAAATGTTTGTCATGTCTTTGTCTGAAAACTTTTTAATGACCTTTGCAATGTCATGCTCCAAGGGTATTTTGATTTTTTTTGTGAATTTTACTTAGCTTGATTGATCAGACCGAATCAATTTCGATCGGCATAAAAAATGGTGAGTATGCAGGCAAAAAATCACGACCATTCCAATTGATCTTAAATACAACTTCAAGTTCTCATTCAAGTGTATGGCTGCACCATCCATAATAAAAATAGAATAGCAATTTGGATATGTATTGACTTTAGGATCCTGATCGATCACAAATTTCTTATAAAACGGGTAAAATTTTGACGATCGAATGTTCCGTCTGTAATGTAGCAAATCAACATGTCCTCGGCACCCAAAAATACAGAGCAGACACTCTGGACTTTTTACAGAGCTCACCTCGGAAGATCAAACATTTTCCTTTCAGTCCATTGCAATTTTTTCGAAGCATACCTTTATTGTCGAAGGAAACCTCATCCAAAAATATTAATAATTGAAGGATATAGCGAAGTTAAACATTGAAAAAATTGTGTATTGTGTATGAATTATTGACTTGGCCAGTTCAGCAAAGTTGCAGCTTGAAATATTCTCTACAACTTAGTTTCAAGTCAATTATACCTAAAACTTATGAAGCTATTTGTTTTAAATTTTTCCTCTTGAAAATTCCGCATTACCCGTCGCAATAAAAAATCCCGTCATATAAAAATATCAGGAAACTTGAGTTACCTCTGTCCCCCTCTTTAGGGTCTAGTTACGGGCTATCGTTACATTGAGGACACTTATCGTAAAATTAAGACTGCAGAACATTAAAAACCAAACCAATTCTGTTTTTGGCCTCTTTAATTATAAAATTTTGAATAAACTTGTTTATTTTACAAGAACTTCCTTGAAAAAAGCGGTAAGGGATTACGAACGGTAGATGGCTTCACGACCCTATCTGTCTCAAAATGTAATCCGTGTCAGTTGAAAAGCACCCTCAACATGCCTCATCTTCACTTACTAGTCATTTTCAGCACTAATTGAAACGTTTATATATAAAATGTACGATAATATGTGATTATTTTTTCATCTTCTTCTTTTTACGCCCATATTCAATTTCACATCAGTGTTAAAAAATAAATAAATTAAATGTTCCATGGTGATGTGCAAGTAATAATATGCAAGATGTAAAAAAACCTGATACATGTTTCAATTTTTTTTTTACATGAAGATTCATCGAATTCAAACTAATTTTCTCTCTCTCTTTGATACATAATTGAATTTTCACTGTTTAATTTTGTGTAAATTTAATTAAAATTGCAAAAAAACCTTGTAACAAAAAGTAATGGAAATTTTTTTATCATTAAATTAAAAGTAAGTTTAAAATTTGTAGCATTTTATCTCATTAAATCTAGATTTTAACTAGTGTTCTGAACTTTGATAAAATGTATTAATAATAAAAAAAAATGATTATGCGGTACATTTTATTTGGGATTATCTATCGTTTATGATAAAATCTTTGTAACACACAAATTGCATGATCATGTTCTTGTTTTATGAGCCGTTCAAATATAAAATGTCATAAATCGCGTAGTCTAGTCTTTATAACATTAAATCGACATTAATTTTTATTTTTTTTTACTTTTAACATACAAATATGACCTGAATCATAAAATTTTATTGATGGATGAATCTTATCAATATGTGAATTATAAAATTTATTAAATTGATTTCATTGAAGAATTAATGAAAAATGAGATTTTAGCAAAAATTTGGTATAAAAAGCCGATCGTTGAATGGAAAAGTTATCAGTTCAAGTTTAAATATTTTAGTAAAAATATTAGGAGAACTAAAGGAGTAGAGATGAAAACTTTTGTCATTCTTGCTACATTGGTAGCTGCCATCAGTGCACGTGGCGTTTTCTTGCCATTGCCTGAAATTGGAGTCCGTCCAGAATTACCTGAAATTGGAAATCGTCCTGAATTACCTGAAATTGGAAACCGTCCTGAATTACCTGAAATCGGAAACCGTCCAGAGCTTTTGCCACCAGCTGTTGATCCAATCTTCCCAGAAGTACCTGAAATTGGAAACCGTCCAGAATTACCTGAAATCGGAAATCGTCCAGAGCTTTTACCACCAGCTGTTGATCCAATCTTCCCAGAAGTACCTGAAATCGGAAACAAACCAGAACTTTTACCACCACTACGTCCATTACCTCCAGGTCTTTTACCTGAAGTACCAATGTTGCCACCAGGTGTCCTTCCTGAAGTACCAATTGTTCCACCAAAGCCCGAATTACCTGGACCACGCCCACCAATGGACAAACCATCTGTACACTCTGAAATCTTGAACTTCCCAAGTGATGATGATCCACAAATCCGCATTCATGTGAACATCAAGGAATCTGGACACAGTAACGTTCTTACTCCTCCAGTTCGATCAATCAGATCACTTTTGACTTTCGATAACATTCGTCCACGTCCACCAATGGTTGAAGAAACTTTACCACCAGTCGGAAACAGACCAGAAATCCTTCCACCAACTGGAAACTTCCCTGAACTTTCTCCTGAATTACCTGAAATCGGAAACAAACCAGAACTCTTACCACCACCAGAAATTTCCTTCCCAACACCTGAAATTACACCACCAGAATCCGATGGAATTTACACCTTCATCTATCCAAACGTTGACCAACAATTAGTAAAATTACGTGTTGTCTACAACAAACCAGCCGATATCGTTGACTTGCCAGCACCTGAATGGGCCCCATACAAACTTGAATTCCCTCAAATTGGAAACAAACTTCCATTGCCTGAGGAATTACCTGGAAACAAACCAGCATTACCAGAAGTACCAGGTAAATTATTTTTCTCTCTATTTAACATTTAAATTTTACTTAATCAAATTTTCTTTTTAAAGGTGGTATCTTACCAGAAGTTCCCGGAGAACGCCCAATCATCCCAATGCCAATGCCTCCAAGTGGTGGACAAAAGGTTCCGGAAGTTGAGTTATTCTTGGACATTGGAGAACCAGATGTATATTAAATACATGAGAGTGGATATAAAAACAACAATGTTGTTAATTGTTATTTTTATTTTAACCAATAAAAGTGCATGCCATTGAAAATTTGTATTCTTTTAATTTTATAATCAACCAGACGCCTCCACTTTTCTTAAATTTCAATAAAATTATCGTTAAAACAAATTTTAAACAATTTCTACAGGCATAAGATAACCAAAAAAGGAACATGACCTCAATAAAACAATACAAAACGAACTAGATTTCAGGGTACACCATTTTATTTTATTATCTTTTTACTAAAAGTTTTCTGAAACGTAATAAGAACACACACTTACACACACCTGTGCCAATAATATCTGAATATCAGGATCTATCCTGCAGGTATATGGATTAAATGAAAATAAAGCTTTTTATTAACAGATGACTTAATTAGGATAATACCAGTATCGATTCACATGATTCGACACAAATTTTATGAATTTTGCATGAAATTTGCATTTTACTTTCAAAGGAACGTAACATAAGGTGTTCATTGTCCGAATTGTGGTCTTCTTGGTTTTAAGGTGAAAATTCAATATTGAGACATTTCAATTTGTTATGAAATTTTATCTTAATTTTCCAATCAATTTCAATATAATTTAGTTATTTTTATCCATATTTTAATCTCATTTCAGATCAAATAATAACCGCAATAAATAAAAATTCAATTAAAACGATGAATAACAAAAACATAAAAGAGTGAACTCTATTTTGGTCTAGCACGAAACATAATAGGGCAAAATTCATTTGAAAGGTAAAATTTCTATTATGATCATTTTGTTTACTAGGAATTTCTTTTTTTTATGTTGTTATTATTATGAATCAATGTAAAATTCAGGATAATTGACCTTAGATAACATAGTTTCACCATCATCATCATCATTATTATGGTAATTTATTCAATCAATTGTAAACACAAATCAAATCAAATCAAATTAAATTGAATAACATAAAATAATAATAATAATAGAAACATTCCTATGGCTTCAATGCAGGTTGGGTAGTAATTTTATCCTTTTTTTTATATTCAAATGAATAAAAATCTGTGATCAGAATTTTTTCCATAAAGTGCATCATCGTTTGATTTGATATTAGTTGGAATTGATGTACGTCACCAAGAGATTTGTTCATTTTAAATGAAAAATAAAAATAAATTGTAAAAAGAGGGGAAATTTTATCTTAAAAAAGATGTAAAAGTGCAATTTAAATCAAAATTAGATTTTGCTCATCAATGACAATGATTTAATGAGCTAACATTTAAAGCAAGTATTTTTGAACATTCTTAGTTCTCCTGTCTGTTAGTTTATTTAATTACTGTTGGCACCTCCAGTATCGTTAATAATGCAATTCTCAAAAGAAACTTTCGCTACTTACCTGTTCAATCTATGAAGCCATATCACGTGATTTTTTATTTTAAATTACAATTATACTTACCTGTCCTTAGAATGTGATTCACAGATGCAAGCTCCGTGATTTGAAGTAATTTTAAGATCTCTCCTTGTAAAACTTCTTCCATTGATATCCTGGTCTGCTCATCTACCATTAAAGCATCGTACAAAAATCTTTCGTTACATAGATAAAGGTGGCAACTGCTTGGGATGATAAAATAAAATCTTAAGCTTAAGCATGATGATAACGGGTATGCTAAATGGGCCCTACTAATGGCCTCAATGCAGGCTTAATAGTCGCCCTATAAATCTGATCTGATCTGACAGACGGACTGACAATCACAATCCTCTCAAAAGCGTACTTTTCTCAGAAACGTATTGAAAATCTGGAAAAATCTCTTTCATGCAATAAAAAAATAAGTGCATTGAATTATAAATTGAAACTTATATATTTTTTTCTTACAATTTTCCATCTTATGCAAAGATTTGAGGAAAAATACCAAGTAAATAAAAGAGTTATATTTGCAGTCTCCAAAGACTGTTGTTGATGTTTGGAATTATTTCACCATGGATTTTAATCATATTACGGTTTTTTCTCAGTTAAAATTATAAGTGACAATAAAAATATTGTAATATCTTATTATTTCATTATATTCTTAGCTTATTGTAAAATTTATCAGATTTCTTGTAATTGAATACTTGTCTTTGGAAATAAGTTTGATTGTGGATCAAATTTAATTATTTTTAATACCCTTCAATGTACAAATCTCATTTAATGTCTCTTCAAATTGATGTTTATTATTATTAAAATTTAATATTTTTTATTAACTTATTTTCAATTTTATAAATAAAAGTGCTGTTTGTTCAATGTCCATTGGAAATTTTTCAATAAAAATTCAACATCCATTAATGATATTAAAAAAAGGCTTTTATGCATTATGCACTTATTTCACTATTTATTATCATTTTTCATGTAAAATTAAAACTTAATTGCATAATAATAATGAAAATGAAAAGTGGGAACACGGTAAAATATTCAATGCACTTGAAATATGAAATGAGAGGAAAAAATGTTTATATTTTTAATTGCTTGCATTCTTGCCATGCATACAGAACAAACAATGACATTTTTTGCACTTTGTTAGGTTTCTTTAAGCTTTCATAACAAATTGAGTCATGAATTTTAATAATTTTAATTGAATGAATAAATGGAAAAAAAGAGACTATAAATGGAGAATTATTATTAATTAAAAGAAAAATTAAATGAAGAAAATGGAAGAAGAGCAGAAAAGAGATTTAATGCGTCAATTTAAAATGTAATAAAAATAGAATTTTAAATATTATATTTTAATGACGCTTTTAATGATTTTGTTTTGGTATTATAATGACGTGTCACAGTCCTTGGATTGATTGTGCTGAAGATGTTTTTTAATTGTGTTGACGTCTTAGAAGACCTCTAGTATCGTTAATAATGCAATTCTCAAAAGAAACTTTCACTGATTACCTGTTCAATCTATGAAGCCATATCACTTGATTTTTTATTTTAAATCACAATTATACTTACCTGTCCTTAGAATGTGATTCACAGATGCAAGCTCCGTGATTTGAAGTAATTTTAAGATCTCTCCTTGTAAAACTTCTTCCATTGATACCCTTGTCTGCTCATCTGCCATTGAGGCATCCTGCAAAAATTTTTCAAGGTTAGCATTCTGTTTAACATTCGTAAGGTAATTCACCTGCCTGCTACTTGTCTTTATTCCTGTTGGCATCCCTTCAAAGATCCTATGCCATGAAATTTCGTCCTCCTTCAAAATTTTTTTTTGTTTGTGTCGGAGTTTTCAAGTTCATTTTAAATAAATATTTTTTAACGAAATATTTATAAATTCAAGATAAAAGTGTGGATGTAAATGAAGAATAAATAAAGATGTTGAAATATTCCTAATGGCTACTCATTTATCTTATAAAAGTAACACACAAAAAAAACAACAACATAATTAATGTAATCATAATAATAAAATTTACATTTTCTCCCGCCATTAAACTTAATTTTATTCTTTCTTTCCAATTAATTTTACTTTAATTTCATTTAAATTTGCATAACGAAAATGTTCCTTTTAAATATAAAAAAGGGCCCTTCAAATATTTATCATAAAACAATGTTGTGTCTAGGAAACTTCCTCTTTGCATTGAAAAAACAAAGAATATGGAGAAAGTGGTAATAAAACATTAAATTGAGACAAAATAACAATTATTTTGTTATCCCATTTTCCTTATAACATTATTTTTTTATATTAGTTGTGAAACAATTTTTAATGAACCAGAAAAACTCTTTTTTTTTCTATTAAATAAAAATAATATTTTGACCTGTCATTTTTTTTTTGGGGTTTATTTTAATTTTGTCATTTTAATGAACCAACAAAAAAAGGAAAATAAAAATATATGTCATTAAAATGATCCATGAAAATGGATGAAATGAAAATGTGTAAAAGCAAATTTGAAATGCGAATGTTTTTCTTTGTAAAACTCGCACCCACACAGCATGACATCGTTTTTTCAATTATTTTTTTTATCATTCACCTTCATACAAAGAGAGATAACGGACATTTAATTGAATAAATGCCGAGGTCAGACGATGATGAATAACTTTTTTCTTTATTATTAAAATAAATCTTTTCTTTTTAATTTTACAGCCCACAGTAATGAATATGTAATCAATAATTGTAAAATGGGCGATGATAGTACTCGGACAACAGTAACAACAAGCAATTTAATACTAAAATGGAGTACAACACAAGGAATTATATCATCAAATTATAATAATAATAATAATTATCCATTAATACCATCACCATTAATTCAACCAGATTTTCTAAGAAGTAACGCAAGTTATATTAATAATGATACAAATCGATTTAATTCTGACGCATTATTGATTCTGTTTGTATTGTATGCGATTGTTATTTTTGGTGGTATTTTTGGTAATGCTTCACTTGCTATATCAATTTGTGCACAAAAATCTGGACGATTAAGGAAACCATTGTTATTTGCATTATGTGTAGCAGATTTATTAGTTGTTGGCGTATCGGCTCCCTTGAGTATTGTTCTACTATCACTGGCATACGATCCATGGCCATTACAAGTGATGGGATGCAAAGCAATACATTACTTAAGGGTAAGATGATACTTTTTTTTGCTTGTTTTATTTTATTTTATTATTGGTTGTGTCCCTTTTAAGTGGTTGATGATGATAATTATAATTTAATTTTTGTTTTGGATTGAGGACATTTTGAGTGTGATGTAAACATAAAAATACTTGGAAGAAGGGTTGACAGAGTAAAAATAATCAATCATTTTGGGATGGTTGGAGGATGAACAATCTAGAATTAATGTTTTTTCCTTCAAAAAATGAAACAAAATTTAGTATTTCTGTTAAAAATGCTCTATTGGAAGCGTTTATCTGTCCGTTTATATTTTGGTTAAGAAAAGTTCATCATTATTTGTCTAATAATTGATCAAAATACTTGTCATCCATCTTCATTTAACACTAGCCAAATTATATCAATCTTGTAATTTCAAGGAAAGTATCATAAAATTGGCATTTCAAAGTTGACAGATAGCACATAAAAAATTTGACAAGCAATCTAACGAATTACTCCAATTTCAAATTTGAACTTTGGAAATAATCGGGTCCGCAGGTAAAAGTTTGAAAATCTAAGATAACGTACAAGAATTTTGACATTTTGATATGTGTTTCTATACAAAATGAGCTGACAAAATTTATCTGCTTACCCAAACCATCAGTGGCTTTGACAAATCATTTGTTTCTTAAAAATACCGAAAACTCTGACAATGTGACATACCTGTCAAAGCTGTTTGTCAAATTTGACAGTTTATTTCTTTTGCCTAAATATTGGGTAAATTACAATGTGGTTGTCACACTTTCTTCGTAAAAACGTGGCTCTTAGCTAGCACATATTTCTATTTGTCATTTTTATTTGACATTCTTTGTTATGTAGAAACGTCAAAAGGTCTCACTAAGCACATCTAAAAATCTCAGAAGATCTTTTATGTAGTCTGAGTAAAACTTGAGCATATTTGGAATTCAAAAAACACTTATTCATGTCAAGGACTGATTCGAACTCCCGTCGTAGGATTCATACCAATCAAATCAGACACACTTGGTCAACGAGGTTCCCCTTACAATGTAAAACTTACTGTAAGTCACTTACATGTTAAATCTGTCAAAAAAATGACATTTCTGAATATTTACTGAATATTTTCCAGGCAAGCAAATGACAGCTTGACAATCTCTGTGATCGTACACAAATTTTGACGTTTTTTCAAAAATGCTTTGACACTTGACAGATCTGTCAAAAATTATGTTCTTTATTAAAATGCGCTTAAATTTCCTATGAAAAATTATCGTTGAAGTATTTGGAATAAAAATGATAGTTTTATTCAAATCAGGGCACTTTAATCCAATAAAAACATGATCGATGGCATCTCAAATGATGCTCATTCAAAATGACAGAAAAAAAAACAAAGTTTGACCCACTTAATCAAAAAAATAAAATAGAAAGGAAAGAAAATCATATTGTCGATTAAGGTAAATGATTTATTATCTTTCTTTAATTTTACTTTTTACTTTGCCAAAGAAAATCAATGGGAAACAACCAATTAGGATGAATATAAAAAAGAAATGAAAATTGATTGTTGATGCGTGTGTATTATTATTTACACTTGAAAGGAAAAGTGATAGTAAATCGATTAATTGAATGAAAATGATGCTCTCAGTCATTCTGCCATGGTAATTTGATCATTTTCCATTCTTTTGCGTTCTCTGTTTGTGTCACCTTTTGTAAAAAAATTGTGAAAAAAAAAAGTGAAATTTCACACCTATTAATTTGATTTTTCTTCTTCTTTTTATTTCACAGTCATTACCGGTCGCTGCAAGTACAATTTGTCTCTTGATGTTATCTCTTGACAGATATGCGACAGTGAAACATCCTCGGTTATCCCAATTGGGTCAACGTCGTTATCTGCCAATAATTTTAGCAATAAGTGCATGGATAAGTGCATCAATTATTTGTATTCCGATATTATTGGCATATGGGAACTATCATAATAATATTTCTTCGAGCAATATATCTTCCACTTCTTCTTCAATAATATTTTGCAGTGCTGATTATGGATCACGTGACTTGCATATTGGATTTATTTTGTTACACACATTACTGGTATTCATTGTGCCTGGTTGTGGTGTATTAATGAATCACTTGGGGGTAAGGAAAAAATTGTGTGCATTATCATTGACAGCACGTGCGGCTCATGGTGAATTGCCATTGCCAATGCCAATCCTTAGACGTCCTACACACATGATAATTGTGACAGGAATGGCAAATGCGGCAAGAGCAGCTGGTGTCGAGAGTTCAGATGATGAGCTGAATGATGGAACCGGAACGGGAACAGGTGGAAATGGAACTAGCGAAAGGAAACTCATATCAACAAGACTTAGACAGGTGCCTAGAACTCCAAGGTAAGTTGTTCAAAGAAAATTCAATTAAAATATTAACTTTAATTAAAAATAAACAACTTTAAAACTTTTAATTTTTTATTCATTACATTGAGTGTGGAATGTTTGCAATTACATTTTGATTATATTTCAATCGAATTATGTTTACTTTCAATTCATTGAATCAATTAAACGATTTTATTGCTCAACTTTATCGTTTCACATTTTCCTTTTTTTGTTTTGCTTCAATTCCTTCAATGAAAAATAAAAACTTTTGCTGCATGTGGTTAATGAAATAAAAAGAAGAAGCAAGTGAAAGTTTTTTTTCTAGTCATTTCATAGCAATTTCATACAAATCTAATTAAAATGCTATTGAATTTAAAGGAACGTGTACAAAATGTTGCTTTTTTCAATGAATTACATGTAATGCCCAGTCTTGGGACGTTCATTTACTTACTTTCAATCGTTAGACCAGTTTATTTTCTGAAAGTAAGTCAAACCAATTTTATTTGGTAATTTTTAATCAATTCGAGAAAAAAATTTAAAGTCGGCCATTTTGTGTTAATCCGCCATTTTGGGTCAGTCGACCATTTTGGATTAATCGGCCATTTTGGGATAATCGACCATTTCGGGTTAATTGGCCATTTTGGGTCAGTTGGCCATTTTGAGTCAGTCGGACATTCTGGGTTAATTGACCATTTTGTAATAATCCGCCATTTTGGGCCAGTCAACCATTTTGGATTAATCGGCCATTTTGGGATAATCGGCCATTTCGGGTTAATTTGCCATTTCGGGTCAGTCGGCCATTTTGGGTTAATCGACTATTTTGGGTTAGTTGACCATTTTGGGTTAATCCACTGATTGAAAACAAGCCAGTTTATCATTAAAATATAATTTAAATTACCGCAAGCTAATCAGGAAACCTTAAAATCTCATATAAAAATACAGTTACCAATCATCGTGTCATCACAGACCACTAAATCCGTTCTAAAATTTAATTAAATTTTCCATTGACGTCAGATCAAATCATTATTCTAAAGGAAAATTTAACAAATATCTTCATTTATATAAATTAATTTAACATTCATAGACATCAATGATGAATAAAATCAGTGTGATGCATTTCATTTGATGATTGTGTCATTGTCAGTTTTGTATCTGTGAATTTCCCTCCTTACTTCCTTTTGCAATGGAAATTAATTTCAAATGAATTTCCACAAAAAAAAAATCATGTAATTTTATATTGCTAGCAACAAACGAATTTCAATAAATTCAATGGAAATCCGATCACATAACCAACAATATTCAATTTCATTTGATGACCACGTGACTTGAGCCATTCATTATTTTGATTACAAGTTGATTCAAGCCAATGAATTGAAGATATTTCACATTTCATTCAAAAGTGATATGAAGTGTTTTCATTGAAATCTAACACTCTCTTTTGAATTTTGTTATCTGTTGTCAAAATAAATGTTTTCTCTCTTGAGTGTAAATTTTTGTATTTCAATGCCACTTGACATTTCATTTCACATTTCAAGTGCATTTCATTTAATTTTATTTGTGGTTTTTTAATAATTTGTAATTTTCATGTCTAAAACAGATCAATTCGACGTGCACAAGAGGCAAATAACGGAACATCACGTCAAAAAGTAACAAAACCATCAAGTGACTTGCCTTTACCACAAACGTCAACCCTGCGATCACGTCGTCGTCTTGCAAACATCCTCGTTGGAGCCGCATTAATTTTCATCCTTTTCTGGATTCCGCATGTCATTTGTTTGATGTGCTACGAATTTGGAAGCAGTCACAATGTATGTACTAAAACCGTTGCCGAATTCAGTCTTTTACTCGGATATGCGCATTCAGCGATAAGTCCGATTCTGTATTGGACCCTCAACCACAATTCACTTAGACAATCATGTTGTGCACCATGCACTCGAATCACATCAGCACAACGTGTCCTGAGATCCCATTTAAGATTTCGAACGCCACCACCACCACCAAGTAGCACAAATGAGGCAGCCTTGGGACCCTTCAATCCGCGATACATCAAAAGTCGACCTCAAAATATGTACCGTCCACCTGCATCATCACATTATTTGTATTAAAATCATAATTTGATACATTTCAATGTCACAATGAATTGAAAACCCATAAATTAAATTTACATGTTCAAGTATCATATTGATTAGGAAATTTACCTTAATTAATTTTCATCAAAACTATCAAGTACTTTGATCTCATTCCCTTGAATTTTCGTTTCATTTCAATTCCATTTTTATATGCAAAGAAAAAAAAATAAAAAAAAACTTTCTCTAACTGTGATCACTCATGCTGTTTCAAATTAGATCAATTAATTTGATGTTAAATACAAAAATTGTACATAAATAGTCGTAACAGACATTAATAAAGAGAAAAAAAGCAAAAAAGCTGTGCTAGTAGAGCTAAAATTGAAAAAAAATATTGAATCATATAAAATTAGCTTAATTATATTAGAAGAAAATTATTCTCATTTGCTGTTTCATTTCAATATAAAAAAGTGATGTTGTGGAAAAATGTTTAGAATTAAGTGTTGTAAATAAATTAAAGAAAAAGCAAAAAAAAATCTCTGAGTGCATTTTTCGTGTAATTTATATTCATTTTCCCTCTCATTAAAGAGATTTTGTGTTTCTGAGTAAATGTAATATGAGCTTATTTCTATCAAATCAAATAAAATGATGATGGGATAAATTTTGTAATTATCCGAATTTCTTCTTCAAAAGTTATTTTTTCCAAGGGCGCCTAAGAGCGTACATACCGCAACATGAGTCTCAAATTTTGTATGATGAAAACCTTTTAAACGGTTTTTTTTTTACATTTTGAGACTTTGGAACTCAAATCTAAAACTCAAAATGGCAAAAACTTTCCGTTTAAATGACACTCACTTCACTCTTTGTACGCTCAGAGGCACCTTTGAAACTAGGATGACAAAATTTTCATTAATTTAAACTCTTAACTGTTAAATTCAAATTAAATGTAAAAAAAAAAATTAAATAAAGTAACATAAAAAATTGTAGTTAAATGAAAAAAAAAATGTATTTTAGATTAAATATGAAATAAAAATAAATGGTAAAGCGGAATATATCTAATTAGCAATTGATATAAAGAAAAAAAAAACAAAATTATTTTAAAAGAAATTGTGTAGTTAAATTTTAGCATAGACATGTAAAGATAAATTGTAAATAAATGATGATTTGTTGTTATTTTTTTTGTGTAAGACTAAAGTTGTTAGAATGCTAAAATTAATGTAAATTGTAAGTCATAAGAAAATTAAAACAAACTAACGATTCACATTAACGTAAAATTATAATTATTATTTACAGTAAAAATAAAAACTTTTTTTTTCTTACTCTCATTTTAATGAATGTGAATGATACGAGTAAAAATATTATTTTAACATTATTATGAATTAAAATGTTTATTTAAATTTTTGTTTTTCTTCCTGGAATATGCTGTTTTCTTGGAGTTTTGTTTACTTTAATGATAATTATGTTAAGGAAATTAACTTTATCAACGACCTTATTAACGATTTTTTTTTGTTTATGCTCCGAAATTCACTGCGATTCAATGAAATTAGGTCTGTCAATGTCACTTTGGAAGAAGTTTTGATACCAAAAATTATCAAGACAGATTGAATTCCGAGGCAGAAAATATTTTGTTATTTTTTGCGTTTTAGGATGTCACGACACCTAAAACCTGTCTATAGATAGACATATCAAGTACTTTTGATGAAAAATCGGGACTAGTGAAATAAAAAATCAGGATTTGAAGTCGAAAAGTGGGAGAGGTAAAAATTATTCATATTTTACTAGACAGAAGCTGTCAACGACCTTATTAATCATGTTGGAAGCCTCGAGGAGGGACCAACAGGACCCTTTCCGTCATCCTCGCAGTGTCATCAACGACTTTTATCCTGAATTTCTATTTTTGTTGCTGTTTTCAACTTTTTCTTCGTGTAAATTTCAAAATTTGCTCTCAACGCCCTTTGGAGTGTCCAATCGAAAAACCCAGACACAAGACGTTGTATTTTTGATTCTATTTCGATCTGTATGCTCATCAACGACCTTTCCCCTGGAAAATTTTTCAGGAAAGTCTAAAAACCGACCTTGATTTCATAAAAAGTCCTCTCAGTGCACTCCGTCTATTAAAATATAAAAATAATGAAGCACAAAAATAATTCTAATGATATTGCATACTTTTTGGGGTAATCAAATTTGATTGCCTACATTTCGAATAAAAAAAAGCGTTAATCAGTTCGTTGAAAAATAAACACGAACGAAAATAATTAATCGTGTTAAGGAAGAAATTTACGTTGATTATCTTTAAAAATGCCTATGGCAGTTTCTTTTTTTTTCGTCTTTTCTTGTTAACGTTAAGAGATGGAAACTAAAATAAAAACAAAATTTAATGTTATGTAGGTGAGAAATGTAATTCAATATTGAGTAAAAATCTATTTGTAAGGAATTAAAAAAAGAGAAATCTATATTCTTGTATCTTGAACGCTTTAACGAAAATGATGTTAATTCATGTTTGTATAAAAAAAAGGAAATCTATTAAAATTTAAAAATGAAGATGTTTTAAAAAAATTAAGTAATTAAGAGTCCTATCATAAGTTGAAAATGCAAAACTATCACTAATTCATTGAAATGAAAAAATCTATATTAAAAAAATAAAATGAAACTCTAAATCAAAAAATTCTATTAAATGCGTTTCATTTTGATGTGCGATGTGGTCCAGACAATTCTTTGTTTATCAAATAAACGATAAAATGACATTGATTTCGATTATCTCTAATTGATAATATTACGGTAATAAAAAAATTGTAATCAAGTATTTTATTTTCTACTGCAAAGTAGACGTGCTATCAAGAAGCGTTTTAAGGAACACGTTAGTGCCATCAACAATGGACATGTTTTCAAAACCAGCGTAAGCGAATATATGACAGTACACAATCTTGCCATTTATGAGATCAGACGTACAAAGTACGTAAGAGACGAATACAAGCTTGCTGCGTGGGAGATCTCTACATAATGAGGGTAAGTAACCTGATGAACCGTAAACCACCACCGATTTCGTCTTATCTCCTTAGATTGACACATGAAATATGCCGATAACAGTGACAATTCAATCACTTTCTGACCATGATTTAAAAAGTCGAAACATGTCAAAATAAGTTTTTGTGTTTTTAAATAATAAATAATTAATGTAACAAAAGAGGAATGAATAAGGTGTTTTTCTTTAAATTGTGTTTAAATTACGCACTCAAAACAAAACATTTGTACAAATAATTGATACGTTTACATAGAATATTTTTTTTGTCAGTCAGATCAGTAAGAAACGTGCCACAAAAGGGTAAACACATTCATAAAAAAAATAAACATTAAATTAAAACGAAAAATAATTTTTAAATATGTCAAAAGAATGGAAACGACCATCAAATGTCCCATTTCCTTCGGTTTGGATGACATTCAAAGCAAAAGATCTCGAAACAGACAATTTGGTTGAGTATCGAGTTCAGGATTTGCCGGAAGACTATTACGATGAAGCTCTAAAACTCATGGAAATGGATTTCCTGAAAGATGAAGCGATGTGTAACACAACGGGTGAGATTCATTGCAATGGTGACACTTCACACTAAATGAAAACAAATTCAATTTTAGAATTTTTAAAGGATCCTATTTCTGTAAGAGAGCGAATGGAGGTTTGGCGAAATATGTTGAAACAAAAACTGGTTCTTGCATGTTTCAGAGAAAATTCAAAGGAAATTGTTGGTCTTAATATGCTGAAGGTTCAATTTAAAGACGATAAACTCGATTATGGAGCAACGGTAAAAAAACTTAATTTTTGAATTTGAAAAAATCGTTTATTTTTTTTTTTTGTTTTATTTAGATCACTGGAAAACCCTGGTCAACAGTCTCTTCAGCTTTGATGTACGTCGCAAAGCGAATTGATCCCTTTGAAAAATATAACGTGGATAAATATTTAACGTCGTTAGGACTTTCGGTTAACAAAAAATATCGTCGACGTGGAATTGCAACAGAAATATTGAAAGCAAGAGGTCCAATGTGCAAAGCAATGAACATTCCACTGACAACAACCGTGTTTACTGGAGAGTCAAGTCAAAAATGTGCGATTAAAGCAGGGTTTCAATTCGATGCTGAGGTTGAATATGCCGAATTATGTCGCCTTGGATTAGATCTTGGCCGTGTCAAGCCGAAATCCTTAAAATTAATGAGTTTGGTTATTGAATAAAGTTTGGACTCTTTGAATTTTAATTTTGCGGGGGTCACACCAAAGAGTAAAATCCGAATTCCGTCAATCAACACAAAATTTTCATTCAAATATGAGAACATTAGCGGTTTTGTCCCCCCTCGTAAGTCCGTCCCTGGTCTTATTTACTAGCTATTTTAAAAATAAATCAAAACTTCTATTAAATGTGTTATGCTTTGAAAAATTTATTTATTTATTTAAAAAAAAATCTATTTAAATTGTACAAAATTTAACTTTACAGGTAAAGCGATGCAGCAAATACGATATCTCTCTTCAACAGTCGTCCAGCATCACTGAATTTATTTTCCAAATCAACATTTCCAATTGTCTTACTTGCTTGCACCATTTGTCTCAATAATTCTTCTAATCGTCGCATGCATCTAATGATAGATCCCTCAAAAATATCTGTCATTTTACAGAGTTCGGCAAAAGTTGAGCCCTTACACCATGCCAACACAACATCCATCAAACTCGGTTTAAACTTTTCCAAATAACTGTCTTCATCGAGTTCCATTTTGCATTCACGTGATACTTTTGCAATGCGTCTTGCCAAGTCCTGCATTTGTCTCAATGGACCGGAAAGTTCTTCAGCTGTCGAAGTTGATTCATTTGATTTTTCATCACACACAAAACATGATAAGAGTGCGGCACATTGTTGTGGTGACAATGCATTGAATGTGCCATTGAATATCATTTCGGTGAGCAAAAGTTCATCTGCGGCGGAGAGTTCACATGCAACTCGTCCCTTGAATTCAATGACATCAGATGCTGTGCAATATCCTAAGCGACGAAGCACACGTTTGCGATACTTGAGCTCGTCCATTTGGAGAACGGATTTTGCTTCACGAAATTCTTGTTTGGCCAATTTGAGTTCATTTTCGATTTTAACTTTCTTCAGATATTGTTCGTACAGTTCATCTAATTTCGGTGATTTGTGCAGCGGATGTGCGAATAACTTCTTTTCAAAGTCTTCGATTCGATCAATGCATATTTTGAACTCTTTCTCTTTAATGTGCATATCATTCACTGGATGCAACAGCGGAATTGTTTGATTTCGTGTCTTAAACCGCTCTTTTACTTCTTCAATGTTCTTGACGATTTTGATTCGTTGTTCCTTGGGACGCAAATCATTTGAATGATGAATGCGAATACTACTAATTTTAGTTACGAGTGATGAAATGCATGGAATTATTTCAGCTTCACCCCGTTTTCCAGGTGGACATGGTCGTATTTTGTCGGATTCATCGGTTTTTCCATCGAGATGGAGCAAGACATCGATATAAATTTTTGTCTCGGCCTTTAACGGATTTTTTTTGTCATCTCCCGTGTCTTTCTTGAAATTGACAATCATACCCCAATCAAATTCCTGATCTTCATATTGGATTTTTACTAAACGTCCTGGTTGCAAGAAGGGAATCAAATATTGAGGTTTTGTGATCCACTGTCGAAATTGCTTTCCGAGTATATCTAATTGATCTCTGATATGGTGATATGAAGCGATTGTCGTTTCATCCTCAATTTTAAAGTCCTCAACTTGTTTCTGCAACTCCTGCACTTTTGAGTACTTTTCAGGAATTGATGATTGATTTTGAAACTGGAAAAATGACCTTTCAAGCATGTATTCAGGATTAATTTCCTCAACTCGCAGCAAATTCAACACCATATTGTACGTTAAATGAAATGCCGAATTGATTGGATCCGGTTTACCTTGAACAATGTCTTTGGCTGCTGTTGTCGAGACTTTTTCATCGATCATGAGGATAACGATACCTTTATCATCGAGACCACGTCTTCCAGCCCGACCAGACATTTGAATATATTCACCTGATGTAAGCCATCGGAAATCGCGACCATCAAATTTGCGTGGTGAAGTGTACAAAACTGTACGTGCAGGCATGTTAAGACCCATGGCAAATGTCTCGGTAGCGAAGAGGGCTTTCAACAGACCTTCACCAAAGAGAATTTCAATTGTTTCTTTCAGGATTGGCAATAAACCACCGTGATGGATTCCAATGCCACGTCGAAGTAGCGGCAAAACATTTTGAACCTAAAAATAGAGCGAAAAAAAAATTTAAATTAACCAGGCGTTTCCATTTAATCATAATTTTTTGTGTTTAAATCAAATTGAGCAAATTCTCAATGAATTCAAAATAAATTATCAAAAATAATCATTAATTTAAAACGATAACACTACAAAAAAATGATGCGGCATAAAAATCATAGTAAACAAAACACACGCGTACTCATTGATTGCCATTATCTCTAGTTGAAATTTTCTCAAATAATAATCTAATTAACTAATATAAAATAAATTGACACTCAAATAGAGAGATTTCATGTAATAGATCAGTGAGAATTGTGCCACTGAAGGGCAAAGACACACATAAAACATATAAACGTAACATAAAAATTTTATTTTTAACTATGTCAAAAGAATGGAAACGACCATCACATGTCCCATTTCCCTCTGTTTGGTTGACATTCAAGGCAAAAGATCTCGAAACAGACAATTTGGTTGAGTATCGAGTCCAAGATTTGCCGGAAGAGTATTACGATGAAGCTTTAAAACTCATGGAAATGGATTTCCTGAAAGATGAAGCGATGTGTAGTGCAACAGGTGAGATTTTATGTATTGTGAGTGTGAAAATTTCATTTTGACATTTCAATGTGACATTTTGATTTTTAAGGAAATATGAAAAGTGACAACTTCACACACTCAAATTTTTGAATTGTAATTTCAGAACTTTTGAAGGATGCTGTTTCCGTGAAAGAAATAATGGAACTTTGGAGAGGGGTTTTAGACCAAAAAATTGTTCTCGCTTGCTTCAGAGAAAATTCAGAGGAACTTGTCGGCCTTAATATGGTCGCGGTTCAATTGAAGGACGATAAATTTGATTATGGAGCAACGGTAAAATTCAATTTGAATTTTTGAATTTCAATAACCGTTAAGTTTTTTTCATTGAAATTAGATCACTGGCAAACCCTGGTCAGAAGTTTATAATGGTTTAATGTATGTTTTTAAGCGAGTTGATCCATTTGAAAAATATAACGTGGATAAATATTTAACGGCTTTAGGTCTTTCTGTTGACACGAAATATCGTGGACGTGGAATTGCAACAGAAATATTGAAAGCCAGAGTTCCTTTGTGCAAAGCAATGAACATTCCCTTGACTACAACCGTGTTCACGGGAGATGCAAGTCAAAAATGTGCCATTAAAGCAGGTTTTCAATTCGACGCTGAAGTTGAGTATGCTGAGTTGTGTCGACTTGGATATGATTTTAGCCGTGCTAAGCCAAAATCCTTGAAAACAATGAGTTTGGTTATTGAATAAAAATGTTAACACTTACTTGTGGTAATTGACGATCTTCTTCAGATAAAACATCCATTGCATTATTGAAAATTTCATCTACCATTTTTTTTTCTTCGGGTGTATTGAAATCGAGTTTCTTCAAGGCCATTGCATACAACTCACAATCCTTTTTGCTGAACGAGAAAATGATAACAGGCGCATATTTTCGTTCCATGATCATTTTAATTATCTTGTAAATGTTCGTATCGCCTGAATTGTTTCCTTTCAATCCTCCCTTTCGTCCTTTTTGATCTCCTTTTGATGCCTCTCCCGCATTCTGTAACACACTCATCGCCTTTGTGAAATTCTCTTCCTTGAAATTTCCCTTTTCATCGACAACGAGGTGAATTCCATCACCACCCGCTGGAAACAGGTAATGTTGCAATGGAGTTGGACGATAATCTGTGTACACGACATGACATGGTTGGTGATGTAAGTGACACACCCATTCAGCGAATTGACGTGCATTTGGAATTGTAGCCGATAAAAATACGTAATGCACGTTATCAGGTAAAAGGATCAAAGTTTCCTCCCATACAACGCCTCGTTCCTTATCTCTCATGTAATGAATTTCATCGAATATCACCCAACCACACTCTCGCATTATCTCACTGCCACGATACAGCATATTTCGCAGAATTTCTGTCGTCATGATGAGACACGAAGCAGAAGGATTAATTGTAACATCACCTGTGATAAGTCCAACATCCTTAAACTCTTCCTGAAATTCACGATATTTCTGATTTGAGAGTGCTTTGATTGGTGTTGTATAAATGACACGTTGTTTGGATTCAAGTGACTTTGCAATCGCATATTCAGCTACAACGGTTTTGCCAGCTGATGTGTGGGCACTTACGAGAACTGATTGGTTATTTTCAATGCATAGAATTGCTTCACGTTGAAAGGGATCTAAAGTGAAATTATAGGATTTTGCGGGTGGGCCAGTTGGTGGTAAAAGGGGTTGCAGTGTTTGTCCCGGATAAATTGCAACTTCATGTGTACAGGCTTCAGGTGTCAGCAGAGTGTGTGTCATAATGTGAGATGCAACACCATCAAGACTTTAAAAGAAAAAAATCATCGTTAATTGCATTTCAATTAATCGGAAAATACACGAAATTACTTGATATCATCCAACACAGACTCGACGACCTTCAATTTTTTATTTGTCTCATCCTCCGTTTCGTTCATCGCCTCGTCATGCTTCCTTTTATTAACAGAATCGTCAAGATCTGTTCCTTCTGAGATCACTTCTGGAATGAACTCCTTTCCATTTCTGAAAAAAAAATAAATTCAATGATAATTTTACCGGGTTTTTACAAATAATATCACTTACACATTTTCATCGTCTTCCGTCACAATTGGACCAAGCACTTGCTTGTCTTCCGTTTGATTTTCATCGAAACAATCAAAAATATCATCTAAATCTGTCATTTTAACACTTTAATTTTAATATCTTTACGATTTAAAGAAGTCTCACGTTTTTCACTTGTGTTTCTTTGTTTATATACTCCTCGAATGTGACGTGGGCTGGAATTAGTGGAATCGAGATCGGATTTTATTGTTATTTTGAAATCGAATCGCAATCAAGAGCTGTCAAATTAAATTTGTTTTGATTTCTCGCAAGAAATTTTTTTTTATTGATTTTCTTTGATAAAAAGGCATAAATTTGAATTAAACTGAGGATTAAAAGGTAAAAATTAATTGCATTTGAAATGAAATTGAGTAAAAATTTCGTTATTTTGATAGATTTAAAGGAAAATGTCAATTGAAATCGAGTCGGCCGATGTGATTCGTTTGATTCAACAATATTTGAAGGAATCAAATTTACATAAAACGCTCAATGCACTGCAAGAGGAAACCGGAATCTCCCTCAATACGGTCGATAGCATTGAGGGGTTTGTGGCTGACATTCAAAATGGACATTGGGATACGGTGATGAAAGCGACACAATCTCTCAAAATTCCGGACAAAAAATTAATCGATATGTACGAGCAAGTTGTCCTCGAGTTGATTGAGTTACGTGAATTGGGTGCGGCGCGTTCATTGCTTCGTCAAACAGATCCCATGATTATGTTGAAACAAACTGAGCCGGAGCGTTACATTCATTTGGAAAATATGCTGCAAAGAGCGTATTTTGATCCGAGAGAGGCATATCCTGAAGGTGGCAGTAAGGAGAAACGACGAATTGCGATTGCTCAAGCGTTATCGGGTGAGGTTTCAGTTGTACCTTCATCGAGATTGCTGGCTTTACTGGGACAAGCATTGAAATGGCAACAACATCAGGGCTTATTGCCACCTGGAACAACGATCGATTTGTTCCGTGGTAAAGCTGCCATTAAGGATCAGGAAGAGGAAATGTATCCCACACAATTGGCACGTCAAATAAAATTCGGACAAAAATCACATGTGGAAGCTGGTGAATTCTCACCAGATGGTCAATTCTTAGTAACTGGAAGCGTTGATGGCTTTATTGAAGTATGGAATTTCACTACAGGCAAAATTCGTAAGGATTTGAAATACCAGGCACAAGACAATTTTATGATGATGGATACAGCTGTTTTATCTCTCGTATTTTCACGTGACTCGGAAATGCTTGCATCAGGATCCCAGGATGGTCAAATCAAGATTTGGAAGATAATGACAGGTCAATGTTTGAGGCGATTTGAAAAAGCTCATGGAAAAGGAGTGATTTCACTTCAATTTTCACGTGACAGTAGTCAAATCTTATCCTCCTCATTTGATTTCCTAATCCGGTTACATGGACTGAAATCAGGTAAATTACTCAAAGAATTTCGCGGTCACACATCATTCGTCAATCAAGCGGTGTTCTCGGCCGATGGTCATCACATCCTAAGTGCATCAAGTGACGGAAGTGTTCGGATTTGGTCGATCAAGACCACAGAATGTCTTTCGATTTACAAAGCACTTGGAAATGATATTCCAATCAATACACTGCTACTTCAACCCAAAAATCCGGAACATTTTGTTGTGTGTAACAGATCAAACACCGTTGTCATCATGAATATGCAAGGTCAAATTGTCCGTTCATTTTCATCAGGTAAACGTGAAGGTGGTGCATTTATTGCAGCATGTTTGTCTCCGAGAGGTGAATTCATTTATTGTGCCGGCGAAGATATGGTCTTGTATTGTTTCTCAATGACTTCAGGGAAATTGGAGCGTACCTTGAATGTACACGAAAAAAATGTCATTGGACTCTCACATCATCCACATCAAAATTTACTGGCAACGTATGCTGAAGATGGATTAGCAAAATTATGGAAACCATAAATTTAAGATAGTGTTTAAGATTATATTTCAATAAAAAAAAATCTTTTTCAAAACCAAAATGAAATGAAATTCAATTAAATCTGTTACAAAAATTTCTTTATTTTTCTCTTCGTATATCCTTAGTACTTATGTCATATTTCATATCATATTATTACAAATTATTACTTCTTTTTTCTTTTAGAATTACATTTTACATTCTCATTTATGCGTGTTTCATTACATTTTAAATTTAAATAAAAAAAACTTGATACGATAATTGTGAAGTTCATTCAAAGCCGCCTAATGAGCATAAAGAGTGCAAAATAATAACAATAACACTCTTTTTACACTTTCAGACGCCTTTGAGTATATCTGACTTTGAATTGTGATAAAATCGTGTAGAAAAATGGCTTTTTAATTTATAATTATCATGAATAATATCAAAATTTACTTGATTTTTACTTATTTTTTCTGTTATAGTTAAAATATCATTGTTACAGAGTTCTTTTTTTTAATTTCATTTTTAACCCTTCGACATTGCATTTCAAAAAAAAAAATTAAAAAACGGAAAAAAAATTTCTCATCATAAAATTTAAAAAAAAATCAATCGAAAATTATTTTTTTAATGGAAGAAGTTTTTTTCTGAGATGCAACGTTTTTTTTTGAATTTTAAGATTTATTGAGAATCTTGAAATTTAAAAAAATTTCGGATATTTTTTAAATTTATAAAAATTTCAAAATATTTTTGAAATTTATAAAAATTTCGGATATTTTTGAAATTTATAAAAATTTCGAATAAATTTTAAATTTTTGAAATTTTGAGTGTGTTTGAGATTTTTTTAAGATCATTAGGAGGAACTTTTGAGAGAGTTTTAAAAAATTTTTGAACTTTTGAATTTTTTTCAGGTCTTTTTGATAACATTTAACATTTCGAGAATTTTGTGTTTTTCTTTTGAGAGTTTTTTCTAGATCTTGAAAATTCTGAGTGTTACTAAAAATTTTAAATTTTTAAAGAAATTTAGAAAATTTTGAATCTGTGTTGCAAATTTCAGGCTTATTTTGATCCTTTAAGTGCTTTGAGGTTTTTTAAAAAAAATTCCAAACTTTGTGTATTTTTTGAAAATATTAAATTGACTTGAACTTTTGGGTTTTTCCAGTTTTTTATTTTCATAATTTAAAGACATTATGAGATTTTTGAAAATTTTGACATATTTGAATTTATATTGAATTTTTTAGTATTTCGAGATTTTTTTTGTAAATTTTTAAAAGTTTTAAATTTTGTAAATTTTTAAAAGTTCAACATTTTTTAAATTTTAAACTCCTGAGAATTCTAAGTGTTTTTGATTATTATTTAAAAATTTAAAACATTTTGAGAAATTTTTAAAATTTTTAATTTATTTTGGAATTTTCCAGTGAGGTTTTTTTAACAAAAAAATTAGTACTTCAAATCTTGTCGGATCCAAACTATGTCAAAGGGTTAAATAAAAAGATTGATAAATTTTAATATATATTTTGAGTAATTTTTTAACGGTCAATTTGAAAAAAAAAATTATTTAAATTAACCGTTATTTTTTGATTATTTTTCATAATTTTAGGGGTGAATTCATAAATTTAATCATAATACATAATTTTTTTCATAATTGTACATAATTTTGTAATAATATTTAATTTAAAAAAAAAAATATTCTTTTTTTTATTTATTCATAATATTTTATATACTTTTTTCTATAATAATAATAATAATTAATAATCAATAAAAATAATATTTATTATTTACACAAAATATTACACGAATACAAAAAATTATGGTAAATTTAATACAAAAAATTATGGTAAATTTAATACAAAAAAATCAATAGATTTATAAATTTATATAAAAAAGTTCGACTAAAATTAGGTTTTGACTAAGACAGTTTTTGTTAAAGGATAAAAATTAAAAAAATAATAATAATAAAGATTTCGAGTGATAGAGAGAGACGGTCGCTAAAATTCAAGTAAATTGAGAGCTGTAATCGATGTCAGTATGAAAATTTTAAAAATATTTTCTATCGTATAGCATAAATTTCAAGCAAATTTCAGTTTAATAATAAGAAGCACATTGACTGAAATTAATTTCTAAAATTAATGGTTTAAAAATTAAAAAAAAAAGGTTACAAGGCACACATTGCGCTTCTATTTCATTATTATTATTTTTATTGTAACATTCAATTAAATAACGATTTTGATCCTTTTAAAAAGGTTTTATTTCATTTTAATTTTTTTTTGAAACAGTCTTTGATATGTAACGGGGGACTCAACACAAAAATTTCAAGGGAACGTAAACGAAAAACAGATAAAAAAATAAAAAATTAAAAAAATGGAATGTTTTCAAATAGCAATCAGATGCAAAGGAAAGTAAAATCGCGTTATATGGCGTTTAAATGATGATTATTTTAATTAATTTTTTTTTTGGCAAATGATGATATTCTTTTTAATTAATATAAAAATGCCTTAAAATTTAAATTAATCGTATGTTCATTTCATATTTTTTCTTTTATTTTTAGTTTTTATGTTGTAAACTAAAATAAAATTTCATATTTATCTTTTATACATGTTACATGCAATTTGTTTTTTTTTTAATAGTGACTCGTTTTGATTTTCATGTTTAATAATTTTTTTTTAACAACCCTAAAATTTTGTATCATTTTCCTCTGGAAGATGATTTTATTGTTTAATTTACGTGAAGCATTTTGTGTATTTGTGTGTGAGTTTCATGTTATAGCAACATAAGACCGGATAAATTCCGATGGAAGATTGTATCCTTAACCGAGCTAAAAACTACTTGGATATTTTGTGTGTCTACAGCATTTGTGAAATGATGGTAGATTGGTGTTTTGGTATTTTTTCTAACGTTCATGAACATTTGTAGAATAAAGTTTTGTACATCGAGTAGGGAGTGTGAATTTCCCGTAAATTGTGGATAATACCAACGTATATCAGTCTCTGGATTTTTCACTTTTAACGCAAGTAAATCGGTTTTATTTAAAAACAGTATAATTGATATACCTTGAAATGATTGGTTGTTAATGATTGTGTCGAAGATGTTGCGAGACTCCTCGAGACGATTCGTTTTTCTGAAAAAATTAAACTAAATATCAAAAAATTCAAATAAAAGTCAAAATCTTACCTATCTTCAGCTAAAACTTGATCAAATTCAGACGTTGAGACAAGAAATAAAATTGAGGTCACCGAACTATTGAAGAGAGTTGTCCATTTTTGTCTTTGAGTACGTTGCCCTCCAACATCAACAAATACAAACGGAATGTTCTAAAAATTAAAATCAATCAAATATGACATTTTGTTTACATTTCAGGAACGTACCTGTATATTAATAGTAAATTCAAGTACTCCTTTCGTTGCCTTGCGACACATTAACACATCTTTGTTCGTTGGTACGTAATCTACATTTGCTATTCGGTGTATATCGTCTAAGAAATAACTAACTGAATCGCTCTGAAATGAAATTTCAAAATTAGATTATGACTTTTCAAAGTAAATTTTTCGCTTACAATTTGAAATTCACGACGTCTATCATAGGCTTTGCGTATCGCTCCGTCTCGCCACACCAGACTTATTGCTGGACAATACTGATTAAATTGTTCTGGAGTTATTTTATGAGCTGTACTCAGTTGCATTACTTGAGTTGCATAGTTTGGGGTTGCTGCCGGATCTTCCCATGTTATATCCAATTTTTCTCGTGCATCGACCAGCACCTGAAGTCCTTTTATGATATTTTGGTAGATAATTTGTTGATATTCCTTGACGAGATCCGGCTCAAATTTGACTCCATGAATAATTCGCATTTGTTTTAAAAATGTCGATTTTCCTGATTCACCAGCGCCAAGTAGAAGTAATTTTACCTATAATTTTTTTTTGGATGTGTGAGTGATTGAAAGTCACATGAAAAAAAAGAAATTCAATTTAGAGGTTAATTAAAGTACAAAGCCCTCTTTAATTTCTGTGATTGAATTGTGAAAAGAAAACAAGTGAATCACCGCAGAAGAAATAAAAAAAATAAATATTTCGTATGTTTCGTTGTATATCAAGGGCGTGTGTAGATGCATATACGACAATCTATGGAAATTACGTACCTGTCGTTTAAACAACTGCTTCTCTTTTTCCAAAAGTTTGTCAATTTGTCGTGATTTTGCTTTTTGTTCCAGCTGTTCTTGCGTTCGTCCCGGCCTCCAAAACATCAGATTAACAACATTTGAACAACAAGCGGACATTGCATCGAAACAATTTCACCCGATTGCTCGTTTCTTTTACAAAAATAATACCAAAATCATTATTTTGTGTTTCCAACATCGGACCAATATATCGACGTATGAATGTGTATGCAATTAAAAAATATTTTTTTTCTTTTCGTTTTTTTAGTTTAGTTTATAGTTTTTTTTACACAGTTTACTTATATTGAATAGCTAGCACTATTTCAGACTTTTCGTTGTTTCGTTTTATGAGGTTTTTACATTTTATTTTTACATTTAAAATACCGTAAAAAAGGCTCTTAATTACTTTTCATATTTTTATGAGTGTTAGATTTTGATAAATATAACTTTTGTTTTGTGTGGACATTCAAAACACTCAGATTTTACTCTGTTAATATTTGACAGTTAAATGACTCGACTCGAACATAAAAATAAATCAGTGACAATACGAAACGTAAAAATTTGGAATCTGTCAAAACCAGGAGTGTATCTTTGTTGTAGCCAATCTTCTTGGGCAATGCATGGAATTTTTTTTACTCCTACGGCTAACCTCGTCAAATAAAGCTAGAAACGCTTTTTGTCAAAATTAACCCAAAACTGCTTTTATAAAACTTATAAGAGAAAAATCTATGAAGTGAGCGTTTGAAAGTAGTGTAGAGACATCAATCATTTTTTTCAGGTCAACCCGGGTTTTTGACGGGTTTTTCGGGTCAACCGTTTCTCAAGACAAATGTATTTTTTTTTCCTAATTTAATCTTTACTTTTGTAGCACTCCAGACCTTAGAATAAAAACAAATCAATTTAGTATGAGCAAGTTACTGTTGTGAACGAGCGTTTTCGCACATGAAATATTTGAAAAGTAAGACGCGCTATACCAAATGAACATAAAAAAATCGAATCACCATCCACAATACGAGGTTCTGGAGCGAAGGACAACAAGACGGTCACGTGGGGTGACCAAAATATTTCTAAGATTTTATTGTTACTTAAAAATTTATTAAAAATTTCGTTATTGTTATTGTTAAAAATTTCGATGCTTTATGTTAAAAAATTAAACATCTTTTTCAGGTCTTTTTCATCAGAAGAGATGGATTTTGATTAGTTTTAATAAAAAAATATTATTTATAATTTTTTGTTTTATTTCGATTAAAGAACCCTTAAAATAATGAAAAAAGTTCCAAATTAACACTTTGAAAATGATAAATTTAATATTAGTATAATAAATTGAATGAATATGTGTGATTGAGTGCGGTTCCGTTTTGATGTTTGGTACAATCTGCCATTGCATTTTGTGACACTGTTAGTCGACAATACTTCAGAGCGCTACATGATCGTTAACACGGTCCAAGACTAAGCTAAGTGCTTGCTAACCATTGAAAAAGTAATTTTTTTTCGAATTGCTGAACAATTTAAAAAAAAGGAAAGACGTTTTATTAAAATGCCTGCTCTCCCTTCTCTTTCCTCGAAGGGAAATTTCTGAGTCCGTCTCTAGTGTTGATTTGCGAAATATATCAGCAGATTACTCATCCTAGTGAAATTCAAACTCTTTCAAAGTGGAAGGAAACAAAAATTTCTAACAAAATGTTAAAAAAATAAAATGAATAACACCCGATTTTTTAAATTTTTCGTTCAAATTACTGTCGCTGTATGTATTACAAACATTCTCTTTGATAATTTATTGTAGAAATTACCACTTTTTGAGTTTTACCGATTGAAGTGTGAGATTCCGGTTTTTCTTGGAATGATAATAAAAAAACTAGGGATTTTCCTGAAAACATAAACTCTGTATGAAGCCTCTAGCACTCGTAGTTTAGAAGATTTAAATATTAAGATTTTTACGCTGCGCCTCTTATTGCCACTTATAATCGCAACAAAGACTAGAACAGATTTGCCAGTTTAGCGCATATTCAATACAATATATGACAACTGAAGCTAAATACGCACTAGGATTTTGACCCATTTCATAATCTAACTTCAGCATCACATGATTCAAATGCACCACGTGGTTAAGTGACCGTTACAATTTTAATAAAATCTCACACTACTTCAGTAAGCCCAATTGTGTCCGTAGGAAAAATTGCTCACCCCTTAAATCTAACATCTCACATCTTTACAAGGCTTTTTAAATTTAATCGCCAAATTTACCTTTAACCTACCATAAAATTAATATAGCACCTAGATGTTAAAAAATTCATACTTACATTTCAATTCCATCATAATTTGTTTAAAACTATTTCCAAGTAAAAAAAATTAAAACACTGATGTTTTTTTTAATTCAATATATTTTTATTATTTCATATGTATATTTATATGTTTTTTTTTTCTTTTACTTTATTTTAAGATTAAAAATTAAGGATCCGTATTCATTATACATATTTTTTAATATAATTTTTTTCATTAGTTTTTCACAGTTCATTTTATTTTTTTGATATATTTAATAATATTTTATATATATTTTTTTTCAATTTAATTTTTTTTTTTATAATTTTATTTTTTATTTGCTTTAATATTTTTATTATTATATATCTTAATAGTTTCAACATCATTCATAATGAAATCATTCATTCATACAATCTTCATAATCTTAGTACAAAGTTTAGATATATTTGTTTCACAATTCATCATAATTAAGAAAAATTAAGATGTATATATCAATCATCATGATTATGATCTAACATTATTAATCTATATTAAAATTAATGATTAAAAAAAGTTCGCATGAAAGTAAAATTTAATAATAAACATATTAAATGACAATATTTAATTTCAATGAAAATGTAAAAAAATGTATAATTTTAATAATAATAATATTTATTTTGAAAATACAGTGAGATTTTTTAAAATAATGATAACATTTTAATTTGCTTTCAATGAAATTTTTGTGCTTCATTCACATTTTTATTGAAAAATTCTGTTTTGTTTTAAATGTATATGTATAATATATTTATAATAATGATATAAATATAATAATGATTTTATAAATTTATTATACATTGAGTATATTTTTTTTCATGTTTTTTGATAGGAAGAAAGTTATACATTTTACTTTATGTTTTAAGTATTTTTTCTTTTGTTTTAATATACTTTTAATATTATTAAGTTTTATTAAAATTCATTTCATTTTAGTTTTTCATTTAAAATATATGTTGAAATTCTGAGCAAATATTAAATACTATTAATTTTATATATATTTTTTTGTTGATATTTTTTTGAATTCAAAATTTATATCTCATCATGATTTTTATTCGTTCCCTTTTATAAAATTCAAGTGTTTAAATTTAACTAATTATGATAATAATGTTGATATTAAAAAAAAAACTAAAATGATGTTTAAATATAATTTATTTAAATACATAAATTAAACTAAATATTTATATAATAAAATTTAATAATTTCCTAAAATCAAATGGACAATCAATGTAAAATGTAAAATTATTTTTTTTATTTACAATTTTATATTTAATTTTAAATTTAAATTTAAATTGAATTATAAAATTATGTTTTATAAATTTTAACTACTTTTTCCGTTACACACTCCTAACTTAATGTTATAATTGTAATAATTATACATCTTTATTATTAAACATTATTTTAAATGTTTATAAATTTAATTTCTTTTATTTTTTTATTATGATTTTATTCTTTTTAAATATTATGTAATAAAAATAATAGTTTATGATATTTCTTTAACGGTTTTTGATGAAAAATTATTTTGAATAATGTTTTTCCAGGTTATATAAGTTAAATTTTTACTTTTGTATCGACTAATGATTATTTTTACTGAAATTTATTGAAACATTTTCTCTTAAAGTGAGTCTAGGAATATGAAAAATGTTTTGACATCAACATTTTCTTATGATTTTAGATCTTTAAACTGCTAACAGTGATATTTTTGTTACTATTTTTATAATAAATTACTATTAGGACGATGTTTATGAAGTTTGAAGTCCGATTTTTTCCATTTAACACGAAAACTTAGTTAAAAATCCAAAAACTTAAATTCAAAACAAACGCCTGAATGGATTTTCAGTGAAAAATCTATCAAAAATTGAAAATCTAGATTTTCTACTCTTATACTTTTGAGTTATCAAATGCTAATGAAATTCTATGAAAATCTCATTTCGTTTCAAAATGAAACTTTTTAGGTAGATCTCAAATGACTCAATTTTTTTGACAATTCAAAATTTTGTATGAGAAAATTTCAAATGTCAAATTAATAGTAAAAATTTGTCAATCTCTGATTACGTGCAGCATTTTTGAAGTTTACGTATGTGTATCTATGCAAAATTAACTCTCAAATTTAATCTGCTTACCCCCCTAAGTCCATAGAACAGAATTCATTTTGACGTTTGAAAATTTTACATACAAAATTTTGAAGTTTCCGTATGTGTTTCCATAGAAAATAAACGTCAAATGAAATGTCCAGTGAAATTCTATCCCATGGACTTTCATAGTTAGTCTATTATTAGTCTTTACTTGAAACAATTTTGACATTTCTCATTGTCATTTTTGACGTTTTCATTCAATTTAATCATTCAAAGTCTGTCAAGTTACATCGAAAATGCGGTTATGTTAATATTTCATAGTTACATTTAAAATTTCTATTTTTTCTATGTTTTGAGGATATTGTGTGTTTGAAAGAAACTGTGGTACAAAAATAATAATATTTATAATGTCGTCGATAAAATCAGGAAAATTCAATCAAATTTTGTGTATGAATCCTTTTGAATGCCATTTTTTTCATTTAAATAAAATTTCAATTAAAATTAAACTTAATAAGATTTTTTTTTTCATTTTAAAGACATAATTTTATATTCTCATGCATGCTCTGACTCTAAAGCTATAATCACATGTTTGCCATGATGTTGATTATTTGATGTATTACAATTTGATGAATTTGATGTAGTTGGACCTTTATTGCCATCAGTTCCATTCATCTTAAAGAGAGAAGTTATTTCAGGTAGACTCGCACTGGGTTTTATCAACGAATGCCCTTTGGCCTTTGTGAATTTGGGATCTTCTTCAACAATCGCTGTGATTAAGTTTTTATTTTTCTCATCAAGTTGAATTTTAGAATTTTGTTTTTTGATTGATGGTTTGAGAATGGGAATGATTTGTGGTCCAACTGCACAAACAGGTAGTGGTGGTTTCTCAAGCACATTTATATCCTCGAACGAATGAAATTCCTTGGATGTTGATGGAATTGGATGCACGACACCTGTAAGTGGTTCACGTTCAGAGTGATTTGATGCATAATTTGCACGTTTACTTTTACAGGATTTTTTGGTGTTGTCAACTTCATCTTCAAGTGCATCATCATAGTAGTCACCCATAAATGGCACACCCAAATCTCCGTTATCAAGTCGAGCTTCCTCAGCTAAATAATCGCCACCACGCAATCGATTTGTCCTTTTTGACATGCGATACTTTTGCGAGTCAAATACAAAACGTTTATTTGCATTTTTCCAGGATTTGGGAGTTTCAATTGAGGAAGTGTCACTTCCATTAATGTAATTTATGTGGATTGGGGATGTTTGGGGTGCTTGTGGACTAAGGAGATCGGCCTCAGTTGGTGTGAAATAGACAGACGCCTTACTCTCATCGTAACTCTTGGTTGAATAATTTTCAGGATTCCTCTCTTTTGTCGGTGTATCACGCAGCATCAGTGGATCATCTGTCGCCAATTGATCGAGTTTTGTCTTGATATACACTTCAAAATCTAAATTTTTGAATTAAAAAAGAAAATTTGAAAAGAAAATGACAAAAAATTTGATATTAAAATTAAATTCAAACATGACTCGAAATGATGCATCAAAATTTATGAGAAAAGCATTTCTATCTTAATTTTTTTTAACTTTTAAATCTAAATAAGTGAAAAGAAAACACTGTCTAAAGCATTTTGGACACCATTATCTAACACAGTAGACATTTTGAGACCCAGATTAATACAATTTTGAAAGAAAACGAACCAATTTCCATAGCTAAACCGATTAGTAAGAAAATTTCCTGAAAAAATCTTAAAACAAAGTCAAACAATGCACAAAAAAACTTGGTGATTTGTACAAACAGGGTCAATGAAATGAGAAAATGGGTGATAATAAGATGCAATTAGTGCATTTTCCTTTTCTATTTAATAAAACTTGTGTGTGTATGTGAAAATGATTTTTTTTTTGTACACATGAAATTGAAATGGAATTCAATTAAGCCAAACAATAAAAATTAAAAGCGTTTTGAAAGTTTTTTTTTGATTATTTTGTCAGACAAACGGAAAACTTATTATTTTTCTGTTTTTATTTTTAAATATTATAAGAAAAAGTGTAAATTTTTTGCTAACGCCTTACATGAACTCTCATTTCCGGCTATAAACCTCATATTTTGGGCACGATACGCATTTGATACGACTAACGTGTTAACAGCGTCTGTTTTGTTGAATGGAGAGGAAAAATTAATCGAAAATTTCATTTAAAATAAAGGTTAAAGGTTCTTCTATTAAAATATTTCTACAAACAACCCCCGAAGATATGCAATAAAATTTTGGGATGTGTTTTCTTTCAATTCAAATTAAATTGAAATTACAAGAAAAAAAAAACTCACCATCAATATCTTCGTCTTCCTCACACCGCGCACGACAATTCTCGAAATAGAAACTCGGCAAATTTTCAAGTACTTTATTGAGAGTTTGCTGTTGATATTTGTAGCCTTCTCTCAGCCTAATGACTTGATGTGCCGAGAATTTTCGGATTTTATTACGTTGGAATACGTAATTTTCCCGAACCCAGTTCAATTGACTGGTGGAATAGTCACGAACTCGTCGGACCTGGAAATTATTTGTAAAAAATTGTAATTAAATGGAGACGCCTGGTAATTTTAATCTTACTTGATCACAGTACTGATCCTTGAGTGCTGTTATGTGATGACTGCCATAGTCACGGATTTCCCGTACATGTTTTGCTTGTGATGAATAACTGCCCTGAATCCATTCCACTTGCTGAGCACAATTCTCTTTGATACGTGTCACTTGTTGCGTGTAATTTTCACGTAATTTTTCGAGTTGTTGACTCTTGTAATGTTCAATGTTATCCAACATACCGTAAATTTGCTTGGATCTACTTGAGGTTTTGTCACGATTGTAACAATAACCACAACAATTCGTACAAATGAGTTCGATAAGATTAAATCTAATGAAACACCAAGCCATGGCTTGTATTAATAAGGTGAGAAGAAGAAATCCAAAAGCACAAATGGCACCAAAAATCAGTGAATAAATTTTAACATTATAGAAGACAATTGGATCAATGTAGAGACGAATATCAGCAGAGGCATTTCCCATGTTGTTCATAGCGAAACACGTGTAAAGTCCACTGTCGTGTCTTGAAACCTTGTGTATTTTGAGTATTCCATTTTCAAATACCGTAATACCCGGTGGTAATGTAACATTAATTTCCTTTTGATTTGTAAAATTTTTTTCACTTAAAAATCTATATTTAATATGTTGTTCATATTTTCCATTGTGATCTGTATGAACGGGTTTCTGGTCTGGATCTAAATTGTAGCGTAAAATCTCCATTTGTGGCGTGACCCAGACAATCTCCGGATGTGGATTCCCAGCAAAGGAACATTCCAAGGTAGCATCTTCCTTAAGTTGGTACATGTTGTTGAGCGATGACGCTAAAAGTACGGGTTTGATGCAATGCAAATGTTGCAGGACCTTCAAAATATCGCCTGGATATCCGTGACGACATTTCAACTCAGACAATCGCATCAGCTCATGTGCTGACGTGTTAGTGCGATTCTGAAGATCATCGATCCATTTCACAATCCAATGCATATTACAGTCACATGCATAATCATTGTGCAACAAATTCAAGTATCGTAACATGTGCAAGTGACTTATTTGCTCGGGAATTGAACTCAGACTATTATTTGAAACGTCAAGGACACGCAATGCACGCAACTCACCAATCTCCTTGGGAATTGAATTCAATGCGTTATCTGACAAGTAAAGGACTTCAAGTCCAATCAGATTTTTAAATGTAATCGCATCAATTTCAACCAGTTTCTCATTGTGACGAATACTCAAATATTTGAGATTTTTTAAGATGACTTTGTTCACGGTGAAATTATCTCTTGAAATCCAATTGCCGAAACGTTCAATACCCGTGTTGTCAATTACAAGTTCACTCAGCTGAAATTGATTGGCAAATATTCCATTTGGGAGGTTGGTCAACCTTGAATTATCACTGATTTTGAGTGATTGGAGACTGCGGAGGGCGGCGAATGTGCTTACAGAGATTGTTTCAAAATTGTTTTTGTCTAAATTGAGGTGTTTTAGGCGTTCAAGGGTATCGAACGCGTTACGATCTATATGTGAAATGCTATTGTACGAGAGATCAAGTTGTTCTAATTCACGTAGGCCATAAAATCCGTATTTGGATATCTTTTCAATGCGATTGTCTTTCAAATTCAGTATTTTTAAATGCTCGTTATGAATAAAATTGTTGTCTAAAAATGAGACGAGTTGATTGTGGGATAGATCAAGTATCTCCAGGACCTGCAAAATGCAAACAAAATTAAAATTATTTGAAATTGCATACAAAAAAATTAATGTCTCACCTTAACTTCCCGAAACACTTGGAAAGGCAACACATACAGTCGATTTGATGCTAAAAACAATTCTTTCAACGATGTCAGTCCTTCGAACACTGATCGCGGCAAATCAATGAGACTCGCATTTGATAAATCAAGTGTAATCAGTGTCGGTAAATTGGCAAATAGGTGTAATGAGAGATTCTTCAATTGATTTCCATTCAAATAAAGTCCCCTTAGGTCGGCCAATTCCGTGAATGTGTCTGCATGTAGTGTGGTGATTAAATTACTCGATACCTTTAATGTCTTTAACTTTTTATTTACAGTTTGGAAGTAACTCCTTCGTAATTCAACTATTTGATTTTTACTTAAATCTAATTCCCGTAGTTTGTCCAATTTTCTCTGTGACACCGCAGATGTTGTTTTATTATCACTGTTTAGTAGATATTGTATCTGGTCATCAGTCAAATTACTTTTGATCCATGATAGGATCGAAATAGGATGCTCATTGATAAGCGATGATATTATTGTGTTCAAGTCTTTATTTGTATTTTGTTGATTTCTAATGAAAATTTCATCTAAGTGCAATTCTTTGATTTGGTGTGTGGTGAGTTGTGCTGTATGAGTTTCACAATATCGCGTTACATCGTCAATTGGGGATGCACTACATTTAAGCACATCCCCATTCATGACATTTTTCGTCATCGAACATTCTTGTAAACTATCCTTAATACAACATGCTAACACGACATAAATGACAGATATCAGGATAAATTTTCGCGACAACATTTTCGTAAATAATTTCTTTTTGTTGTTGTTGTAAGTGTTGAATTGCATGAATTTGATTTTTGAATTTTTGTTAGTTTAGCTTTCAATAAACAAGACACAGTACGTAGATTTTTATGATGCATTTTATTCCGAGATGACAATGAAGAAACTGAAAAGAAACAGAAAGAAAAAATTTCAATAAATTTAAAAAAAAAACATAACCAGGAACAGAACTCTGTCGGTATTTACAAAAAAACGACATACAAAGAAAAAAATCAATAAAATCAACGATACCAAAAGTTATTAATAGTTCATTCAAACCAATCAAGTATGTGACAGTGGTTTCTTTGTATTAGCATGGGACTTGTTTATTTCAATTTTTTATGCTATAAAAAAAAAAATTAAAGGTTTAAGGTAAAGCAAAAAATGTTACATGTTACAAACCAACTTACATGGAATTTGATCAAAACAAAATTTTTTAATGTAAACGCCTGGTCTTTGTTATTTTTAACATTCTAATCTATTTTTGGTAAGAAGGCGCCTGGTATTTTTTAGAAATTACACTGGAAGTCAGTCATACGATTAAAAATTAGTGACAATCATCATTTTTTACTAGTATTTTGCAATTTATATGGAGTCGCCTGGTTTTTTCTAAAAAATTACACTTGATTGATGGAGCCGCCATATTTTTTTTTAAATAAAATATTCAAATTTCAAAATATTGCTTGAAAATTATGCTTATACGAAATTTTCGGCTCATAAAAAGAAGAAATAGAAACATGATCAAATTAAAACGCCTGGTTATTCACTTATTTTCATAAAAAAATTAAAGACCGTTTTGACATTTCAATTTTAGGAAGCGAATTTGTGCCAAATTTATGTTGATTTTTGAATTCATCTGAAATTGTTTACAAATTTTCTTTCACCAAAACATTTACATAATTTTTTTTTATTTCAATAAAAATTGTCATTTGTATTTCTTGGTTAACATCCAATTTAGTCTAAAAATTAAGTCAATAAATGACCCAGAGTCAAATTAATCACATTAATTCTGTAAGTATTTTTGATTGAAACCATTTATAATAAAAATAGAATCGAATTTCATCGATTTATTGTCGTTTAAATGTCTTTTGATCACTTAAAATTGGTGTATAATGGAAACGCCTGGTTATTTATAACTTTAATCGACTTTTTATTTCAATTTCATTAAATTAGAATTGGCAATGAATTTTTATTAAAAAAAAAATAATAAAGGAAACGCCTAGTTGTTTATGATTTTTTTCAGTTTTATATATTGAATTGAAGGGGACGCCTGGTTTTTTTTTTAAATTTAATTTAATTTTTCTCCAAAATGTAAAATTTACATTCAAATTCCCATTGTAAAAAAAATTTTAACATAAACATCCTCCCTCTCATTTATCTAATTTTATTTTCAATTCGTATCAATTTTTTCAGAAAATTATTTCACTTTATTTCCATAGTTCCATTGAAAGACATTTCCTTTCCTTTATGATAAGTTTATAAATAAAATATCATAATAAGAGTATCGACATTGAAAATAACGAACAATGAAGTATCTTCAAGTGTTTCCATTAAAAGGTATTTATTTTTATAAGTATGTAAAAATACTTCAATTCATACTTTTTTGAGTACCTGCCATTTTATATCAAAAGAAATGAAATGAAATCAAATCAAATCAAATTATAACGTGTGTCACTTATTGACGCTGTTAATTGAAGTGAACAAAATTTTGTATGTAATTCGTAGATTAGCAAATTTAAGTTAATTAGCACGAGTTTGCGGTTTCACATGGATTTTGATGAATGGCGATAAGCGGTGTGTCTCCATGAATATGAAATGAAAATTATTTTTAAATGGAAAATTTTTAATTTAAAAGTAAATTCAACTTTAAATTAAGTTATTAAAACTTTTATAAAATGAATTTAATCCAATTAAAAGTTTGAATTTACTTTTGTCTGAACTTGAATTGTTTTTCTGCATCAACTTAACTAAATGGGTGTTAGACAGAGTGGCACATTGTTGCAATGCATGTTTCCACTTCACATCCTTTAATGGCCTTGAATTTTATTATAAAAAAATGATATCTTCTTCAATGAAATTTAATGTTAAAAGACTACAAGACGTAAAATAAAAATATGAAGAAAAATTATTTTAAGACACTTTAAGTGAAAAATTACGTTGGAAGGTGAAAGATGATGAATAATAATTTTATGTGCAAGTGCTGTTTTGTAAAAGTTTTCAAAGTTTTTTTCTTCAATTTAATTTAATTCAATGTTTTCTTCTGTAAGCGGATCTCAGTCACAATCAAAACACCAATGAGAAAAATAAGAAAATTTAATGTATTTTCTTCTATTTTTCTCGAGAATATTATTGATTGAGATGTTTTTTTTATATTTCTTTTCAATTTATTTTATTTTAGTTTCATAGTTTTCATATGCAATTCAATGCATTCAATTTAAATTGAACATAAGAGCATGTACTTTGAAATTTAAACATAAATCTCTGCAAAATCTTCAGATAAATTTACGATGATAAAAAAAAATAAAAAAAATCTTTTAAAGAACTTTATGGAATGTAAACATCTAAGTTTAGTTTATTTTATTTTATTTTTAAACAAAAATCGGTTTCTGTGATCAAGCAAAAATAAAAACTTACGCAATTTAAGATATTTTCATTGAAGAAGTGCAAAAAATTAATGAAACCCATGTTAAAACGTGTCATCATCATCACCGCCTCTAATAAAAAAAATTAACATAAAATACAAAGAAAAGAATGTTGTCTTGAATAAACAGATAATTTCGATACTTGTTGCTATCTTTAAAGTACTCTGTTAATTGAAATTGAATTGAATTAATGTGACACGATTTAATTATAGATTTGATCGATTCGGTCGATATTTTTTGTATAAAAATATAAGTTTTCTTTTTGAAACATTGACTAAAGCTCCAATTTTTAAAGGCAGAACTACGATCTGATTATTCGTCATGCATGATTTTGATTTTTACTCTCATTTTCAGAAGGGCTTCAGTGAAAATACATTAAGGCAACAGGCAAATCCCTAGGCTACAAAATTTTAACATTGACTACTTCATTCTATTCTAAAATTCTAATCTGCTGATACTAAAATCAATTTTATCACAGGCTGCATTTAATTTCACGTTGGATTTTAAAAGCCTTTTCTGGATCATCTCAATTCCAGTGGTATATTGCTGGCAATGAGACGACCAAATCACACTACAATATTCGAGAACTGAACGAACGAAAGCATAAAAGAGAGTTAACTGGACCCTTGGATCACGAAATTCAGAGAGTTGACGCAAGATAAAGCCCAGCATTGATTTAGCTTTAGAAATTATAAAAGTATGGTCGTCAGTGAAGTCAAATTTAGAATTTAAAATAGCTCCGAGATCGGTCATTTGCGTTACTTTGGCGATAGATTTGTTTATCAAAGAGTAGTTAAAGTTGTAGGCAATGAAATTTAATTAAATTCGTCTCAAATGACTTAGATAGTTTCTGTTCACCATATTTGATGAAAATGACTTCATTTTGTATTCTGAAATGTTTTATTCTGTTCCCATGCCCGTCATGATTTCATCAATTCATAGGTGGCGGGTAGTATAATTTGATTTTTAACAACCCAAAGAATTTCATATAAGAAAAGTTTAGCTATCATCAAGAAGCACCATACTGAAGTTAATGGCAACTTAGCAGCCTCATGTTTCCTCAATTTTCTTCAAATAAATAAAATGTTAAGACATTTCAGTTAAGACATTTGATCACACCAGATGGCGTTGGTTTTTTTTTTATTTTAACAGTTTTTACAGTTTGCTGCACAATTTTCCAGGGATCTTCAAATGAGCTCACTAGATAGTGTTACTGACAAAAAACCGACCCCCTGGCTGCTGATTAAATACAATCAAGTCTCAATGAAAAAACAATTTGTATGTAAATACTGTATATAAAGACAACCAGTATCTGAAGAAACTGACTGTTCATTTAACAGAGTAACTACGTACAGCTTTTTTTCACTATACAGGCATTAGTTTGTTGGATATACACAGAAATTACGGGATTTTTAACATTTGAGTTAATATTTCCTATTCTTCCAATAAGAAATTTTTATTTTTTTTTTTATAAAACTCAAGCCTCAATATTGATCTGGAGTTTAGAAAAAACTAAATTAATTTTTAAAAACATTTAATTGAATTTTAAGGCTTGCCAAAAAGTGTTGGATATACACAATTTTCGTTGGTCATTTTATCAAACAAAATTTCAAAGCTATATTTCAACTGCTTAATTATTTTTTTAAATTAAACCTAGTACTACAAAATGTTTCAAACCTGATAAAGCTTTAACATTTAAAAACTAGAAATTTTAATTTTGAAATTTCATTGATAAAATCTTCAAAAATGAGGTGTTGGATATACACATGTTGGATATACACAAAATTCCAATTTTTTTCTGCGATGTATTTTAAAGTTTTTTGATAAAATTATTTTATAAAATGTCTTAAAATGAAAAAAAAATAAACTTTTAAGTACACAGTTCGAGTATACAATGATGAAAAATACACTTTTCGTTTAAATTAATGAAATTTATCAACATTTTGATATTTTGATTCTTTCGATTAATTTTTGTATTGAAATGCTTAAAACGTTATATGGTAAAGTTGTAGGGCTTAGTTAAGACTATGATATGGCTCAAATTAATTTATCCAATTTTGGATAAAAAACCCTAAAAATCCTTAATTTGTTAAAATTCAGAACTATTTTTGAGTTCAAGATTATATAATATGGAGTTTTATTAAAATAAGCAATGTATAAGAAAAAAATTTTACTGAAATTTACTCAAAATTTAGTAATTTAGCCATTTCATTGGATATAGATCACAAAAAAGCTACTTTTGATAAAATAGTTGATAATTGATCGAAAACTGTTCTATCAGGCCCACTGTGTACGATAATTTTTAATTATAGTGTTGCTCCTTTAGAATATTAAATCAAGAAACTGTTCAGATACTTTTCCTTTCAAATAAAAGCAAAAAATATAATATAAATTAAAAAAAAGAAATAATTTAAAAATATTCAATGCATAGTGTTGGATATACACAATATTCGATTTAGTTTATTTTTATATAATTGTAACAAAATCAAAATTTCTTGAATGCAGTTTTATTGAGGAATAAAATCTTGAGGAAAATATAAAATATCAACGATTTTTGTAAAGGATTAACGCCAGCAGATGTAAAACTATGGTTAAGCGTTGGATATACACACAAAATATTATCCAACATTTACGTCATTGAAAAAAAATGCTCCAAGAGCAAATTTAATTTTTTTCTTTGTATTTTTTCGAAGATCTATTCTAAAGCTGTCTATATCCAAAAACTTTTTTTTCTTGGAATAACAAAACACAGAAAAAAAATCATCTCAAAAATTTTAAAATTCATTCAGTTTTTAGCTTAAATATTTGTACAAGTATCAAAGTTAAATTAAGTGTGTATTTAAAAAATAACTTTTATTTTTTTTTGTATTTCCCGTTAATTTGACGTATAAGCTAAAATATTGACTCGATAAAAGTTTTAAAATTACACTTAAAATTTTTTGATTTATTTTCCCAAAATTGACTAATGTCTATATATATAGAGGCTTAACTTAAAAAAAAAAATAAGTAATAATGTGCTATTGAGGAAAAGAACAAATAATGGAAGCTATAGAGACTTAAATTATCCTCATAAGAAGAAAAACAATATCAATTTTTTTTCATCCCCCTCTCTCTTTTGAAAACTAGTTCACGAGACAATACATTCCTTAAAATAATCATATAAAAAAAAAAACAAAATTAAATGATTTGTTGTTCCATATCAAGATAAACTTTAAATTAAAAAAAATATCAAATACCGAAAATTCCTTAGTAAAGACCGTTCATCGTAAAGTAAACGTTCATTATTTTTTCTTCACTCTGCTGCTCATTAAATGACCCAAATGCATGCAACGTTAATATTCATAAGAAACTTAAATCAACCTAAAATAGAGGTGCGTGACAATTTCTTATCGTATCGTATTGTAACGTATCATATTGACGTTATAACTCCTCAAAATAACTTTACATAACAACATTCTTATATTATTAAAAAATATGAACAAAATGTATATACTTAATCCAAGTCACATGTTTAATGAAGAGAAAATGAAACGTAAAAAAAACAATAACAAGTCATCAAATAAAAACAATATGAAAACGTTTTTTTTTTTAATATAAATGTAATTGTGTGCTCATGAAAAACCATGAACCTCCTCATTTAAATATTTGTTTATAAATAGAAATAATGAAAAAAAACAAGGTATTTTGCACTTCATTAGGGTTAAGATCAAGTAAAAATGTAAATTTACATGCGATTATTGGTTTAAATTTAATTTCCCTTCAACCCATTTTAAGTGAAGAAAGTTGTCACTTAAACAGGCACGTCTCCCAAGACGATTAATAGCAATACAAAAAAAAACATGGAATTGAGCAATGCAGCTCCATTCACAAAGTACAATAAAAAAAAACACAATTTAATCCAGTTAATAGCAAATATGAAATTCACTGAAACCCAATCTGATTAGAATGCGAAATATTGATTGCCTTCCAATTTCCTTAGCAATGAATGTAATGCAGTGAACATTTTATTATTGTTATTATTTATGTAAATAAATCGATTTTGTTTCGCCTGTCTCTTTTATGATTAGCTCGAATAAAGTCAATCAATATTCAAATGATTTGTTTTCTTTTCATTTATATATTTATTTGAATTTTTTTATGGCGTAGAATTTTTTTATAAAATAATATTTATTCGTCACATTTTGAAAATGATTATTTTTATTTTTTTTAATGTTAAATGAACTGGTTTCAAGGAAGTGAATCAAAAAATGACGCGACATTATATTTAAATGCTAAATTTTGAGTAAAATAAACACATATTGACACAAAATTTCACTCAAGAGATAACACCATTCAAAGTGTTGATAACCTGCTCTGATAATTATTGTTATGAAATTGTTTGTTTTAAATTTTTTTTTAAAAAAAATGTTATGTAACGATTTGTACGGACAATGTTCATATGAAATACTTGAACTTTTAAATGAAAGCAACACATGCTTTAAATTTATTTTTTTTTTGCCAAATTATTTTAAATTTAACACAAAGTGATTGAACTTTAAACTCAATTACAGCTGCTTTAAATGACATAATTTATTTTAATTATATTTTTTTATTTTGTATGGAAAGATATTGGCGTGAGTGTAAAATGTTAATTGGGTGTAAATGCTATTTTTTGAAGTTTTGTTCTCTCTCTCTCTCACTTTGTCTCGAATTACGTTGGTTCTTGGGTAAATTATGTTATTTTTTTTATTATTTTATTATTATTATAACAGCTGGTTTTCAATGTACTTTTAACATATATCAATATAAAAAATTTGTGAAACGTGATCATGAACTATAAACTTAAGCGCATTTTAAGATGCCACATTATTTAGCTTTAAACCAAGTAGAATAAGTTTCTTGTCAAAGTTGCCGCTCTAGATATCGATGCTGATTATGCAGTGGGCACAGGATTCTGACAGCTTTGTCAAATTTTTCACAAGCGTATTTAATATGCGAACCGAAAGTCAGCCTTTTCTCAAGAAGCGTACCGAGGTATTTTACATGATTGTCTGCCCATGGATTGGCGGTATTTTCGACGCCGAGGGATCTCTCTGGTAACTCTTCTAGTGAAAAATATTGCTTGGCTCTTGGATAAGTTCGTTTTAATTTTCCAATAATCAAAATAAGCGAGATTATTTGTCATTGTTGTGCGTGAAGACTGTGTTGCTTGACCACGATATTTTGACAATAAAATGTAGGCGGTGTCGCCCGCAAAAAGGGCTTTGACTGGTAAGCAGACAGTACCTTGAAGCACTCCAAAGCACATATTTTGTGGTGTTAATTGCCATCGATTGTCACTGCCCTCTTCTATTTGAATAACATGAATTGCCCAAGACGTCAATTTAAGCATTTTGAAGTTTTTTTAACTCCCAAATATGAGGACTGCTCCCAAGTCTGAGTGATTATTGTTCCTTGTGATAAGTAGAGTGAGCAAATACTCGCATTTTATTCTAAATCGACAGGAAATCCGTTTGAATTGTGCTTTATTTATCTTGAAATTCCATGAGTTGTCTGTTAAACTGAGTGAATTGATGAAATTCAATAGAATTTTGACAAAGATTTTTAATTTTTAGATAAACTCTGATAAAATTGACAGGGGTTTTGAATTCGAGCTTAAAATTTTAATTAAAATCTGAAGGCTCATTTTGCTAAACGAAGTTTAGCTCTTTTGAGTCAACTCACTTTAATGTCATTGCACATTCAAATTTCAGTTCAGTTGTTTCCACGCCAAATTGAATCAATGTTTGTATTGAATTCGATTGCTATTGTCAAATAATAAATTTGATTAAACGATTCGGCAAGATAACACAAAAACACGATAAAATTCCTCATTAACCTTTAACAGCTGCTTGATTAGATAACAAAAGTCTCGTTTAATGATCAAAAATTATGCTATCAGTGTTCTTTTTGTTATTTACTTATTTTGATCTAATTCTTAATAAAAAAAAAAGAAAAAAAACACTTAATCAAATTAAAGCAAATATCTTAACTGACACCCACAGTTTTCGTCGAATTCTGGATTGAATGGAAAATAACATAATAATAACATTTTTATTTTCTTTTAACTTTTCTTTGAATTTTCATTGTTGATGTTAACTTTGCTTTACAACATCTGAGCCCAGTTTTTCTTTTGTATTTTATATTCCCATGTTTTTCCTTCACAAAAAACCTTCATCATTCAAAACCTTCAATGTAACAATTGAAATCTATTTTCATCTCATTTCAGGATAAATCACATAAATAACATTGACCTACACAGATGTCGAAATCCACGTATGATGATGAAAGATGATAATCTGAAGTCGGCAACATCCAGAACGCATGCGTTTAGTTCAGGATTTTTTTTAATATTTATTGTGAAAACTTTGACTAACATCTGATTGAATGTAAATAACTTTTGAAATGTAGTAAAATGCAAAGAATAAAAATGAAAACAAAAACGAAGAAGAGTGAATTGTGACGTTCATGTAAACAGAGAAAGGGAGGTTGTCAAATGCATTTTTACGATTCATTGTCTTGATTTACTTGCATTACGATTTTATGATTTGAAATGTAATTTGATTTGATTGAATGATGACGATTTTGATTAAAAATTGATCGATTCAAGATTTTTCTAAGGAGATTTTGTCTTCGATTTGCTGGAGGCCTCAATCGTTTGAATTAGAATCTTTGTATGTTGACGCTCATTTTAACCAAGAGGAGATTTTTTTTATTCTCTGGTGACTTTGAACCATAATTTTTGAAATTTTGACACAAAGGTGTTTCATATTTTGGTTGTCCCAGTCAAATTTGTCAGAATTGCTCCTTGAAGGCCCACTCTTTTAACTTTTGCTCACACCTACGTGGCCTGAATCCAGTTAAATAACCAGACAAGATTGATCACCGTCGCACTTCCCTTTTAATCATCACAATTTATCACAAGGAAATCAACATTTTAAGCCACATCATCTACCAAACTATCACCATTAGACAATTTAAATGAGTAAATAGGCAGATTTCATGCTTCCATTAACACGATCTTGCATAATTTCATTACATTTCAAGTGTATTTTTTCATATTTTTTAACAACAATTAACACAAACAAACAATTCCAATACATTTTCAATGAATTTCATTCACAAAAACGTTTCATTGTGGGTACAAAAATGCAGACAACCATTTTTTGTGTTATATTTTTAATTTTTTGCACATTGGTGACTTTCAATATTTTTTTTACATTTAATGTATTGCACACGACTAGTTTTTATTCAACAATTTTAGTTAAAATCTTCCTTTTTTAATTTATTATAAATATTTATCAGGTTAATGGTGACAAGAAATTGTCGATTGAATTCGATTTCAATGTGATTCGAGGGCACAAATCGTGCAAGACCTGTTTAAATGTAAATGTGAAAGAGGTGTTTTTTCTTCATTTTATTTTTTTTTAATCGGAATGCATTTACACATGATACATTTTTTGTATGAAAGTGCAACCAGACACCTTTCATTCAGACATCGCGAAATTGAATTGAAATTTAATCACAGAACTTTGCTTCATCTAAAGGTCAAAATTCATTTTTTTTGATTGATTGAACTTACATTTGACGACTACGCGATTACTTGAAACTTTTCAGTATCATTTTAAGCCTGGTTACTCGATGAATCCATTAATTTGATTAAAATTCATCCAATTTTGCTCACTTTTTTTTTATTTAATTTTAATTTTAGGATTCAATTTTATTTTTATTTGTATCACTTTTAATTGAATAAATTTTTTCAATGACCTACATTTAGATCAATTTCATCCTGATCTTCTTTGCAATATTTTATTTATTTAAATTTATTTTTATTTGATGTTGGATTTTTCTTTCCAATTCAAGTTAATTCAATTCAATTCACTTCGATTCTTTCTCTGGATACAATGAAAAAATATGATTTTACATCGATTTTGGTTCTCATTGAGATATTTTAACTAAATTAATTGTAAATATTAAATTTCTTAATAGTTAAGCAGATTTTAACCACTTTAAATTAATTAAATTAAGATTTTTTCGATTTTTTTCTAAATTAAAATGAATTTTTTTTCTTTACAGCGCAAATATTACGACACTTCGTAGTAGAAACACAAAAATCAACTAAAGAAAGGCGAACCCTTTGAACAGAAGAAGGAAAAAAACACAAGGCGCATGATACAGTAAATGAATGATGAGCATTGGAATTGAATCTGCACAAGTTTTTTCGTTGTTTTTTTATTTAAATAAGAGGAAATAAAATTATTCGAAAAATCTAATTTTATTTATTTATATTGAATTAGTCTAAAGCGCATGAACTGGGGTGACACTAATTCATATCTTCTAAACTGCAAGTGCTAGAAACTCAGGGTTAATTTTTTCCCGCAAGATTCCCAGGAATATCCCGTTCAATTTCTCGTTTCTTTTCTCTGCTTTTTCGAGTTTTTCTTTCATTTATATCTTTATTCTTGAAGATTTTTTTCTTTCTTTTTTTGTTCGATCATTTCATTTTTTTTCTCTTGGATTTCTTTCCATATTTTACTTTTATTAACTGTTTTGGCCAGAATGCGCGGGGTTGACGCGGGACAATATTTTCTTAGTTATTGTCTTTTTGGGAAAATTTACAGTACCATCAGTGTTAACAATAGATCCGATTGTTGATTTGAAACTGCTTCAGCTTTTTGTGATGAATTAATTAATAATTTGGTATGGTTTCATTTGAATTGTTATACCAAAGTGAAAAAGCACTTGAATGTAGCCATTCCCTGTGCTACCTGACGATTTAAACTGACTTAAAATATTAGCATCGATATTTTGTCCATCAATTGTATGAACGAATTTTCTTGGTATTCGTGTTCATCTGAAAATCATATTCGAAATCAGTCTTTTAAACATATATTTTATCAAGATTTTTCAATTCAATTCTCCCACCCCACGAACATTTTGTTTTTTTTTTATTGCAGGCCTTGATTTATAAGTACTTCATATCTGAAAATGCTTGCTTGCAGTTGAAACTTGTAGCATAGCTCGCAATAAATTTACACGCTTTAATACTGAGTTTTGGAGTGCTAAAAAGTAATGTTAAAATAAGAAATAGGGAAAATAGTAAAAAAATTGTTTTGAAAACGGCTAAAGAAGAGAATAAAATCCAGAAAAAATTAATCACATAAGACTTTTAAATTTTAAATCAAAACTTACAAACGATTCTGATCTGATCTGATCTACAAATGATTCTTCCAACCCACGAAAACGGGTTGATCTTTTTTTCTTCAAAATTTCATACTGTTGCTCTTGTTTGGCTACATACTATCCAAATGACCAAAATTCTTGCATACTTTTGAATACCGTTCAGAACTGCAAATTAAAATATCATCTTTAGTATTTAAAATTTAGCACTAAATCAATAGAATCCCACAAATTGAATTTAAAATTCAAAATTAAATTAAAAAAACCACATTAAAAGGGACAAATTTTCATTAATTTATTTCATTTTCTTAATCCTATCACAAGCTCATCAATTTTTTAATAATATTTTATTTTTTATATCCTGTTTTCTGTACAAGGAGCAGTTATTTAAAAATTTATTTAAATTATTGCATTTAAAATATTTTTCTTTTAACATTTTAAAAATTCTATCTACAAATTATATTTGTACATATTTCTTCATTTAAATTAATAATAAAAATAAAGTTAATTTCACTCTGGAAGTTGACAAAGCATGGGGATAATTCAAATACGTTAAGTTTCTTTTTTTTACATGGAATGTGTCGGATTTTAGACATTTAAATGCAGATATTCGGCTGAAAATAGGCCAAAAACTTTAAGTAAATCACTAATTGAATGATAATCGATTGCAGATTCATCATCTGTCAATTTATGCCACACATCAGGGAATGGTGAGACAATGGCATGTACAATTGGGACTCCGCGTCTCAGGAATGGAATGTGATCGTCTTCAATGTATGATTCTGTTGAATTGAAATGAAATGAGATTAATTTCAATGTGAGTAGGAAATTAGGGACTTACGTTGCGAATATGGTTGGAAATATGTGTTTGGTTTTTGCCACAATTGTGATAATTGACGTGTTTCGCCTAACTTTTGTTCGGCATTCATTAGTCGAGCGTACCAATGTTCGGTGTCCTTGAAATAACTGTAAAATTTAGGATCAGGGGCACCAATTAAATCTAGTAATATCATCATGTCCTGGAAAATTCAAGTAAATGAGTTAATTAACTTTCAGGTAAGTAAAATGATGAAATTTCATACAATTTTTTGCAAAAATCCTTGATCACTCCATAATTTGGCTAAATGTCGCGCACCATAAATCGAGTCAGATGAACTCCAATTTTCAATTGCTTCCTCGCCATCAAAAAAGACAAACATCAAACTCAGGTCATTTCGTGCAACGTGCTCCATTAATTGTGGATGTAGCGCTTTTGCTATCGAGAGCATCATGGCACAGGCAACTGCCGAATCTGTGGCTGCTAGAAATTCAGCATTTGGGAAATATTTACTGTCATAATGAGCTGCAAGGACTGTTAAATTGAAATTAAAAATTAATATTCTTTCAATTTAAATGAATTTCTCACTTAAAAATCTTTCCGCATTGGGATTCAGTGTTGCAATAATATTTTCAAAGGGAAGCTTTTTAAAGGGAGCTGGCACCCTCGCCATAAATTTATCTGTCGTCACAGTCCATCCCAATTGGGTCATTTCATTCACAATAAAATCCCTGACTTGATCATGACCCGGAGTGCCAGGCACTCGTGGTATCAAAATACCCTTTAAATATGTTTTGAAACTATCCAAATCAAATTGATCAGACAAGCGTGGAATCTGCAAAGCAAACAAAAAAACAGTTATAAATTAAATTAATCACAGTAAAAAAATTAATGAGGCAAAAAATTTACCTGTTCAGCTCGAAGGTCAAGCGCACGATGATTTCTCTGTAATTAAATTGAATTGAAAAAAAATTAAAATATTTGAATTTAATCACGTTTAAATATATTTGAAACTTACTCTCGATTCAAGAACATCTGCTTTTGCAAAATTTAAAAACAAACATAACAGTCCAAATTTGATGATACGTGTCATGTTTTTTTTATCTAATCAATTGTATCAAATAAATTTGATGAATTTTCTTTAATTTTTTTTCTATACAATTAAATTATTTGAATTCAATTTTTTTTGTTTTATTTCCGACTGAAGCAATTTTGAACGATGATTCACAGCATCCAACGAGTTTCAACAACAAACTGCACTATTCGATGACTTGTAAAGAACTGATTTCCTTGTTCAATTTCACAATAAAGCAATTGCATCTATTGATTTAATTTGAACATTTCGTTATGGATAATATTTAATTTTATTTTTCGTAATTGTGTTTAATTTTTATTATTATTTATTTTTTTTTTCTGTTGAATCGATGCAACAAGTATGTAATGATAATTTTTTTTACAAGAGCAAGGTCGTGATATGTATTGATGTCTATGGAAATTCCATATGTTATCTTAATTTTAATCTTAACATGAATAACAAGGAACACAAATTTATTCTAACTAAAGTTTCAAAGAGATAAAATTGCCTTGAATTGGGATCTAAATTTAAAAATCAAAATTAAAAACAATTTTAAAATTAAATTTTAATGAGATTGCTTTCTAATAGGATACAAATTCGTACTGTTAGAATGTGAGTTGACGTCTTTCCTTTTTTTTAATTTAATCAAAACATATGATTTTTTGTTGACATTAAAAGGGAATATGCGATTTTGAGACCAAGATTATGTCCGATGATTATTGAATTTATTGGTCTAAGGAAAAGATGGGAAAAAATATTGGATTGATGCATTTTTTTTACCATTTTTAACTCCTCTTTCATCGCATGGTTGAATAAAGATCTTCAAAGTGTTCAATATGCGCTTAGATATTTCATTTATGATTAGGATTTCTCTTCTCGTAATAAAATTTAGACGTCAGAACATCGAGAATCGAATAAAAGAGCTCGTAATTCGAAAAAAATTTTTTTTTGATACTTGAAAATGTTTGTTTATGAAAAACCGTTACAAAAATTCATTATTTTATTTATTAAGAGTTAGCTTGGAATGGTGATCTTTTTAATAGGATAGGGTATAAGAGATCTTTTAGGAGCTTGTAAAAGGAGCATTTCAATAATTTCTCAAAAATTCCCACGTTGGTGTAGGGTGGGAAAGATCAGAACACCAACTGATGATATGCTACGTCACTGACTTCGGTTAGCCCATAAGCCGTGCCGATGACTGACAGGAGCCTCAAGAATACCAAGAAGAACTCATGCAACAAATACCTTGAAGTTCGATAGTTGAAAAAGCCGGGAATGAATTTGAACAAAAAAAACCTAAACCAAACAAACCAACAAGTATCAATCCTAAGCCAGTACTTTGCAATGATTATAAAGGATCGAGAAGGTCAGAAAGATGCCATCAATCTTGAAGCTAATAGCCCAAAGGACGTGTTCGCGCATAGAGGTCATAATGTAGATCTTATGCAAGTTACAACGACAAGAGCTGATTCAGGATAAAATAATGACGATAGGAAAGAACCACAAAGGACAGTTGATACAAATCCTAATGACCTTCTCTGTTGACACTATGACTGAGATTCACTACGGATGTCGATGATTTTGCAAAAGCGATAGTAGTTTGGTAATCTTGGCATCAATAAGCCTGAATCGGAAACCAATACCTGATAGCTAGAAAAAGAGTCTCAAGCATCTGGGACTTAGTGAAGAAGAAGCACTTGGAAACTCTAAGCCAATAATATCAGAAGCAGATAAGCTAAAAGCTGGCCCATCAAATACTACGACTCCGCCACAGAGGGCTTATAAAAGCAATCGCTCTGTCACCTGTGCTATCCTCAGATCATAATTTATTGATTCTTAAGCTCCAGCACCTGAACCCCAATGACAATCTGATCGATTGGATCTCGTTGTACTTGAGAGGCCGTGAACAGAACGTTAAATGAGGACATGTGACATCAAGAGCGTTTAAAGTGACATCTGGTGTACCTCAAGGAAGTCATGTTGTGCCACTGCTTTTCTTGGTGTTTATAAATGGCCTCTACCACTTCTTGAATTATGCTCAATTTCGCATGTACGCCGATGACCTCAAGATATACAAGGCCTTGAAGTCTGATGATGATCGTTATCTATTTGACCATTGAAATTGCATTGTAAAATTTCCTTCGAAGAAAAAAATTACTAATAATTACAAGAAAGTTGTAAACATGTTTTCATTAAAAATCATCACATTGTAGTAGCAAAGGGTTAAAAATCTCACTGCAAAATTTAATGAAATCCAATGCAATAAAACATTTTAAAAAAATCCTGTCATCAGTTTCCAAAAACAATGAAATATTATTTAGCATGAAATTCATAATAAAAATATAATTTATATTAAAACCGATTCTCTTGTTAAAACAAACGAGAAAGGAAAAAAGTTTAGCATAAAATTTGTCTGTTGATTGTTTTTATTACTTTTTTTTTTATTTTAAATTTAATATTATGTGACATAAAGATTTTCCTTTCTCTCCCTCTTACTCACTTAAATTATATTTAAATTTCATGTTTAAATACTTTTCGGTACAGTTTCATATCATGTCAAAGTATCATTTTATTAGGGACTGAAAATACACACACACACACAAATTTTGTACATTTAAAAAATGTCCAGAACAAGTGTTTTATCATTATTATTTTAGTATTAAAAATTTCTCTCTCTGACAAAATTATGAATGTAGTTTTTTTTTTATTATTAGTATTAAAATGTATTTTATTTTCACTTCATCTCCTAAAAATAATATTAAAACTAAAATTTTGTATCATCATATTTTGTATTTTCTGCATATTTTCATCTTCCATATGCATAAGGAATGTGAATGATAATAAAAAAGGAGCTCAGTTTTTTATTATACAAAATTTTCATATTTATTGTGTTTACGTGTCAAATGGACACACATGCACATGTACACACTGAACTGTAGTAGACCACAAATGTGTTACAGTTTCATTTTTCGAGAAATAGACAGCAAATATGCACTTTTTCCATACACTTGTTTTGAATTTCCTTTCAATACAGTATTTATTAATAATAATAATATTTTAAATTTTCTTCTCTTTTTTCATTTCACTCCTTGCATATTAAAAAATATGAAGTTGTCAACATTGGTGATAAACGTTATTTTAAATATGGTTTATAATATGAAAAATATTTTGTTATGTTAGGAAATAAGGAACACAGTTGAGTGTGAAACCAAAAAGGAGTTTATGTAGCAAAATTTCATTTTTTATGTATTCTGGCTTTGATGAAACAATCTGTTGAATTTAATATGCAGTTTTTTTTTTGGAAGAGAGTTTGACAATTTTTAGAGAAAAGGTAACAGATTGTTTTAACGTTTTTCCTGAATAAAATAAATTAAATTTCCTGTTTTTGACAAATTTTATGTAGCTATTTGAAAGGTATTTAGTGCATTTCGTAAGAAAAAATCCACTGTTACAGACGGTTGGTCTGCCGTCACTCTGATACTGATCACTATCCATAGCTTAGGAATGGTTCATCGGAACAAGGTCGGGTTTTTTTCACAAGACAAAGGAACTCATGAGTACCATTTATAACTTATAAGTTTTGAGATTGGACTTCAGAGCCCCTAAAGCCTGAAAAACCTTTAAAAAAACTGGCTAAAAATTTAAAAAAAATTTATGACTTGTTTTGTTGGATGGAGAAGATTACTAAAATGAACTATAACTCGTTAGCTCTTAGATAAGGCTCAGAGATTGGTCTCAGGAAATTAGTTCTAGAGCCTGAAAACGGTCAAAAGCTCAAAATGTCAGATTTTTTCAAACATTTTGGCGGCAAATGGTGGTTTTTTCAAAATGCTGGAATTTTTCAAAATGGCAGATTTCAAAATGGAAGCTTTTTCAAAACGGTGTTTTTTTCAAAATGGGTAAAAACCTTTTCCAAAAGTTGTGGAGTTTCTAGAAAAATTTTTTCAACCGAAATAGGAGGACACGAATTCAAAAAACGGAAGTGAAGAGCATAGTCTTGAGCTTCAGCAGTTTTCCACAGTTTGACTAATAATTTGACAGTTTTACGAAAGTGGCGCGTTCTCAAACATTTTTTAACACCTTTAAGGTTGTAAAATTAACGAAACGATCAAATTAACTTATAAAAATACGTTTCAATAGCACATATGTTCCAAAATCTTAATGATTAAGCTCAAGACCGTCCAAAACGCGCGATTCAAAAGCAGAAAAGCATTTTTTTTTCAACATAAGTGACATCTACATTTATAAATTGTAAGAAAACCCACTTTTGAATAAAATTCTTCCATCCTTGAATGAAATGGAAATAAAATATTTTAATTTATTTCTCATTGTCCTTCAATAGAAAAGAAAACTTTCGGTTCATAACATTTTTTAACACTGGCTTGACCCAACTTTTTACAAGATTTTATTTTATTTATGTTTTAAAATCCCTAAAAGACAAAGTTTCCATATAAAAATTGTAAAATCAGTTTAAAATGTATACAAAAAAAAATTCTTTGTGTGGGATGTAAAAGAAAAAATTGAAAGTAGAACGAGACATTTAATCCCATGTACAGACAAGCGTAACGAGTTGAATGACATGAATTGACAAAGCAAGAAAAAGTAAAACAAAATTTTAAAATAACTTTATTTCCAAAAATTTTGTTCATCGAATGTCCTTTTTTGTGTCTAAAAGTAAGGAAATGTTTTGTAAAAAAAATCTGAATAAATAAATAAACAACTTTCCTATGCGGTTTTTGATGGGTACTGATGTGCAACAAGGATTGTCTCCAAGAACTTTACGGTTATTGTCAACCTTTTTCAGGATTTAAATTATTATTACACACTTTCCCCTGATTTAAAAAAAAAACTTTGTCTTAAAATATTACACGAAAATGGAAAAAAGAACATTTTCAAAAGGAAAAGTGATTGAAAGTCCCTTTTTTCTACCTTTTTCACTGGAGTTACAATTCTTTTCACATAAATTGAAAAGAAAAAAAGAGTTCTGTCTCTGTAAAGTCATTTAATTTTGTAATTCTTCATAGATTATTAAGTTTAATGTGGTTAAACAACTTCCAGGGATCATTAATTTGTCCTATTTATAATAAAATGAAAGATTTCTATTTTTGTTCCCCTTTTTCATTCCATTCATATGAACAATAATAAAAAGAAAATCAAAAGAAAAAGGCAATGTATAAAAATCATTATAAAAGGGTTAAATCAGCTACTCAAGAATTCTTTTTTCATTTAAATTCGAGTCTTAGCAACACACTTGAAATGAATTCTAATTCACATTCAAACAAAAAAATGACAATGTTTGTCCTTGTCCTAAGCCATTTATTATATTGTTTTATCAGTATTATTATCATTATTATTATCATTGGTATTGTTTGTGGTACACCGAAATCACTTGAAACTGTGTGAAAATTTATTATTTGATAAAATGTAATTAAGAAGGGTTTTGAGATGGATCAATTCATGCATATTATTTATCGTGATACAAAATATTTGCATAATAATGAAATATTTAACAGAGTGACTTAATTAATGTAAACATCTTAAACAGGAGGGGGGTGAAGCGATATTGAAATTGAAATAAAAACATTGTCGAAATTTTTTGAAGGTAAAATTGGATATTTGTCGAAAAAATGTTTAATTATGAAAAATTTAAAGGAAGATTAAAAAAGTTCTTAAGGTGAATTGTGAGAAAAACACCAGACGTCTCCATTGAAAGTTCTCAAGGTGAGTTGTGAGGAAAACATCAGACGTCTCAATTGAAAGTTCTTAAGGTGAATTGTGAGAAAAACACCTGACCTCTCCATTGAAAGCTCTTAAGGTGAATTGTGAGAAAAACACCAGACGTGTCCATTGAAAGCTCTTAAGATGAATTTTTAAAAAACACCAGACTTCTCCAGTGAAAATTTTTAAGGTGAATTATTAAAAAAACACCAGGCGCCTCCATTGAAAGTTTTTAAGGTGAATTGTGAGGAAAACATCAGACGTCTCAATTGAAAGTTCTTAAGGTGAATTGTGAGAAAAACACCAGACGTCTCAATTGAAAGTTCTTAAGGTGAATTGTGAGAAAAATACCAGACGTCTCCATTGAAAGCTCTTAAGATGAATTTTTAAAAAACACCAGACGTCTCCATTTAAAGTTCTTAAGGTGAATTTTGAGAAAAACACCAGACGTCTCCATTGAAAGTTTTTAAAGTGAATAGTGAGGAAAACACCAGACGTCTGCATTGAAATTTCTTCATGTGAATTTTAAAAAAAAATTTTCTAGAACTAACTCCATTTTGACTAAATGCTCAAATCCAACATAAAATCGATTGAATTTAGTTCATGAAAATCCCTTTCAAAAAAAGAATTACTTTTACGATATTTACCTAAAAAAAATCTGTTAATAAATGCCACTAAAATCTGTCATATTACAATAAAAAATCACACATACAACCACGAAAAAAGGGAATAATTTTATTTATTTGGAATATAAATTGTCTACTTTACAGAAAAATAAATAAAAAAAAAAACAATTCATGTTTATTTCGTGAAATTGTACATCTTTTAAAACACCATCATACACACACACACACTAGACAACAATAAAATTTGCCATCATCACTTCAAAATTACATTGTGTGCCTGCTGCTGCTGCTCTACTGCTGTATTTCTGTTGTGTTCTTCTTCTATTATTTTTATATTTTATGATTTCTAGTTCCCTTTCTCTCTCTCTTTGTATATTTTACCCGAGTATTTATGTATTTATGTCACAACAGCATCACTATTGTCATGTCATTGTCTTGGCTTTTGGTTATAATCGAATTTCAATTCATCCCTATATTTTAGCTCGTTTCAAATTTTATATTGTTATGCAAATGATAATAAAATCATCTAAAGCCATGTTATGTGTTTTTTTCCTTCTCCAAGTAAAAATTTATGGTGTAAAATAAAATGAAATGAAAAAAAAGTACATAATGAAAGAATGCTTACTTTCATTTAAAATGTATTGCAATCTCTTTCAATGTAAAATTGTTACAACATTTTTCCCCTTAATTCAATCACACTCTATTTTAAAAATTGATGGAATTGAATTTTCCTCATACATTTTTTTTCACACTCCTCTCAATTTAACTAGGATAATTTTGTTAGCTAAACATTTACTTGCAAGGCGACGAGTTGTCGTGAAGTTCTTTTTCATGTAAAACGTTTTAAATGGATTCTTTTTGTATTTAGTTTTTATTATTATGATGGATTTTTTGAAGAGAGACGGTCACAGTGCACAAACGTGTTCAAATCGATTGATAAGTGATAAAACTACTCACTTACTCAAGTTCACAATTTCAATTTCAATGAACGACACACCACATAATTGTAAGGAAAGACGGAGATAAATTGTTTTTCATTGCTATTTTAGTTACATATCAAGAGTACTGGAGGCGTCAAGGCACCAATATTAAGTAACTGACAGACATTGATTTTCTTTTATTTTTTCTTCTCTTTTATTAATCACTCATTCATTTTGTTATTGTTTTTCGTTGTTTTTTTTGTTGTGGTAAGCCCAGACTAATTTAACACAAAACAAACAAACAAAGAAAAGGAATTACTTTTAACCATTATCGTATATTAATAGTTATGATAATGTAGTAATTTTTGCTTAGACTTACATGCAAAATGAGTATTGAATGATTTTAATGATATGAAATTATGCTTCCAGCTCGATGCGTAGGTAGAGTTTAACATAAAATTATAAGGTTAAAGGTTATTAAAATGTGCGGGAGGTTTAATATTGATTTTTGTTAGATAAAAATTAAATTAAATTGAAATTTGATACTAAAAGAATATGTCAAGGCAGTGGCGGACTGGCCATAGAGACATTAGAGCAAATGCTCGAAGGGCCGGTCTAGTTTTGGGCCAAATATACAATTTTAATATCTCTCTATGAAAATATAAATCTTGATCAGAACTTAAGCCTAAGAACACCAAAATCCGGGGTCATGAATGACATTTTAAATTTTCAACTTATCAAATTTCAACGACAAGATGGTTCTGGTGATAAATGGTAACAAAAAACTTTATTTCTGAAAATTATCACATGAGGTCATGAGTTAAATGTCAAATTTCAGATTGCCATTTATGACAGCTCTCTGCACAAAATTTTTTGAAAAATCATATTTTGAAAAAGCAAAGGGGGGAAAAATTGATTTTGTAAGAAAAATGCTGTTTTCTATGATTTTTTTGAAATTTTGACAGCTGTCAGATTGACATTTTTGACAGCTGTCAGATTTGACATTGTTGACATCTGTAAGAGTGACATTTTTGACATCTGTCAGAGTGACATTTTTGACATCTGTCAGAGTGACATTTTTGACACCTGTCAGATTTGACATTTTTGAAAGCTGTCAGATTTGGCATTTTTGACAGCTGTCTGATAGACATTTTTGACAGCTGTTAGATTTGACAATTTTGACAGCTGTCTGATTGATATTTTTGACAGCTGTCAGATTTGACATTTTTGACATCTGTCAGAGTGACATTTTTGACATCTGTCAGAGTGACATTTTTGACAGCTGTCAGATTTGACAATTTTGACAGCTGTCAGATTTGACAATTTTGACAGCTGTCAGATTAACATTTTAGACAGCTGTCTGATTGACATTTTTGACAGCTGTCAGATTTGACAATTTTGACAGCTGTCGGATCAACATTTTTGACAGCTCTCTGCACAAAATTTTCTGAAAAATCATATTTTGAAAAAGCAAAGGGGGGACCAAAGGAAAATTGATTTTGTAAGAAAAATGCTGTTTTCTATGATTTTTTTGAAATTTCAAATTTTGAAAAAGCAAAGGGGGACCAAAGGAAAACTGATTTTGTAAGAGAAATGCTGTTTTCTATGATTTTTTTGAAAATTCAAATTTTGAAAAAGCAAAGGGGGGACCAAAGGAAAATTTATTTTTTAAGAAAAATGCTGTTTTCTATGATTTTTTTTGAAATTTTGACAGCTGTCAGATTAATATTTTTGAAAGCTGTCAGATTTGACATTTTTGACAGCTGTCAGATTGACATTTTTGACAGCTGTCAGATTTGACATCTGTCAGAGTGACATTTTTGACATCTGTCAGATTGACATTTTTGACACCTGTCAGATTTGACATTTTTGACAGCTGTCAGATTTGACATTTTTGACAGCTGTCTGATTGACATTTTTGACAGCTGTTAGATTTGACAATTTTGACAGCTGTCTGATTGATATTTTTGACAGCTGTCAGATTTGACATTTTTGACAGCTGTCTGATTGACATTTTTGATTAACATTTTTGACAGCTGTCAGATTTGACATTTTTGACAGCTGTCAGATTTGACATTTTTGACACCTGTCAGATTTGACATTTTTGACAGCTGTCAGATTTGACAATTTTGACAGCTGTCGGATCAACATTTTTGACAGCTCTCTGCACAAAAAATGCTGTTTTCTATGATTTTCTTTTTACGTTAGTAACGATGATATGCTCTTTAAATGGTTCTATAACTGCAATTAACATTGACCTATCACACGAATTCCATTCATGGTACGTTATTTCATTGTCAGGATTGAAAAGCTTATGAAAATTGTTAAACAAATCATCATTTTTGGGGCATTCTTCACAATTTTTTGACAAACAATCTAAGTTTAGTGGATTGCATGATGCTATTGCAACGTGATTTTTCCAGAAAGTTTTCTCAAGATCCATTGGAAAACTAATCGAAACATTAATTTGACATTCTGATGGATTTTGCATACACACACATTATGTAATCTATAACTATTTGTTGATATGCACTCATCAGGTTTATTGAATTAAAAGTTGTTAGACCAATTTTATTCTTAAAATCCTTATAAAAGAAACTAGCAGAGTTATTAATTGATTAATTATTGCACTTGGATCCCATCCAACACTCCTGGTAAATCAATTAACATCAAACCTAGTAATTGATTCATCTGCTATTGTTTAATTGTCTGAAGTTCTTTGGTTAATACATCTGGGGAGAAATATAAATAAAATTTCCGATGCCTTTATTTTTTGCTATAAATTTGTACACTGGTTCTTTATGTCATTTTAAGCATCTCTGCAAAAAAAAAATGTTTTTTCGTACACACGTTCTCGAAATATCGTGCTTGGAAATTTCGCGAATGGCGCGCGGGGCCATTTTTTGACTTGTGATATCTCGAAAACTACAAAACGTAGAAAAAAATCTAAATATGTTTTGGAAAGATCTGAAGAATATCTTTATTAATTATTTATAATATTTTTTAAAAAGTATTAAATTCATAATTAAATTTCAATTTAAAACACTGTTTTGCCATTTTTTAGTATTGGGACGTGATAAATTTTTATTTTTTTTCTATGATTCTGTAGCTTTCATATCCAGCAATCGATTTTCTTTGGTTTTGGTAAAAGGTTCCTAAAACTTTTGAAGATACAGAGCCTAAAAGCGCGATTTAATTACAATTTTTCATTAAAAAAGTTCAAATCGAGATTTTTCATACAAAAACAAGAATATTCATACTTTTGGTGATTCATTTAGGTGTCTTATGTTACTCAAATGTTTGGTACGCATCATTAAAAACTCTTTTTTTGATAAAATTGTAATTAAATCGCGCTTTTAGGCTCTGTATCTTCAAAAGTTTTAGGAACCTTTTACCAAAACCAAAATAAATCGATTGCTGGATATGAAAGCTACAGAATCATAGAAAAAAAATAAAAATTTATCACGTCCCAATACTAAAAAATGGCAAAACAGTGTTTTAAATTGAAATTTAATTATGAATTTGATACTTTTAAAAAAATATTATAAATAATTAATAAAGATATTCTTCAGATCTTTCCAAAACATATTTAGAATTTTTTCTACGTTTTATAGTTTTCGAGATATCACAAGTCAAAAAATGGCCCCGCGCGCCATTCGCGAAATTTCAAAGCGCGATATTTCGAGAACTTGTGTACGAAAAAAAAATATTTTTTGAAGGGATGCTTAAAATGACATAAAGAACCAGTGTACAAATTTATAGCAAAAAATAAAGGCATCGGAAATTTTATTTATATTTCTCCCCATCTGTGGCTTTACTACTCTATTATTTTGATGTGATTGATTATTGCACGTGGATCCCATCAAACATTTATTATCTGGATAAATTTCTTTGAAAGTTAAAAAAAAAATCCATCGTTTTAGTTTTTTTTTCATGACTAGTATTAGTTTTCACTGATTTAAAGTCATTAATTCCAGGTAATACTCTAGAAACAGTTTCTTCATGATTGGTTCAAAAGTTATGTTATGTTCAAAAGTTGTTCTTACTTGGAAAAATATTGAACTTCCAATCTACAGTGCGTCGCGTATATACACATAGATTTGACCATAAGGGTATGCAAAATTGACTCGACTATAGATCTTAGTTCTTTCTTCTTACCGGATAGGTTTTTAGATAAAATGTGTTTCCTCCCGTTTCCTCATTTCCTTAAAAGCTGATGACTCTTAAAAAAAAGCTAAGCATCCAAGACAAGAAGAAAAACTACACAAAAAAGATTTTAGTTTAATTAATAAATCATGTATATGAAAAGTTTAATAATTTAATTAATTTATATCCTTAAAAAAAAGAAAAAAAAATTTGATAAAAATTATCTATTCATCACACTCCAACTTACTCTTCCATCATTATTCTTATTAAAATTTCATTGTATATTATTTTCATAATTTTATGAACAAAAACAAAAATGAAAAACTGAAAATCATTATATTAAAAATAATAAAAAATAATAACAACGAACAATATTTTAAAGAAAAACGTTATCAGTCTATTAAAACTAAGCATAATTTTGATGGCTTTTTTTTCTTTTGTGTTCACATTTAGTTTCATTGAAAAAATTACATTTTTTTGCCACTTTCTTCTTCTTTCTACTTTATCTTCTCAGTTTTTTTTTTTTGTTTTGAAAAATGAACCAGGTTTTATATTATTATTATTTCAGCATCATCAACATATTCTTGATTATTAAAACTTTGGCTTTTAGCTTTCTTGCTTGTTCACTTTTTTTCTCACTTTTCTTGTTATTGTTATTATTTTTATCATAATTATAACAATACAAGGCGAAAGATTTAAAATAAGAAGTTTTTAACCGACACTAGGGTGAACTTTTAAATTCGTATTTTACGAATATTTTTAAATAAAATTAAATACAAAAAAAAAAAAACAAAAGAGAACAACTAAAATTTAAAATAATTTACAAAGTTTGTGCTACATTAATTTAAAATATTGCTGACCACATTTTCTCATAATTTTTTTTGTTATTTTATCATGAGTATGAACAATGAATTTAAAAGTTAAAAAAATATGCATGATAATGATCGTAATAATAAAATAATAATAACAATAAACATGAAGCTTTGATGCATTTAAATTTTAAAGTGATTGAAATTTATACAAAATGTTGAATTTCATTCCAAGAATGAAAATGCCTGGTTATTATCAATTTTTTTTATTTTTCTTCCAACAATGGAAACGCCTAGTAATTTTTATTTTTTTTTCATTTTCTTTTCTTTCAGGCGTTTCCAGCCTGGTTTTTATGATTTTTCTTCAACTTTTTGAAAAAAAATAATATTTTTAAATGTTTATTTATTTTTCAGGTAAAATACCAGGCTTTGCCATTTCATCCCTATACAATTTTTTTATCTTTTTAGATATCTGACGAAAATCCACATTGTCACTCAAAAATTTCATCATGATTGAAATTTATTTTCATAATATTTTATTAAATTATGATTTTTGCACATTCAAGATTTTTAACTCTGCAAAACCCATATTTTTCCTCATGTTATTTGTAAATGTCAAGATTTTATGAAGACACGAAGTTACATGAAACAAAACAAATTATGTGTGTTTTATCATACACACACACAGATACATTACAGAAATGCATACAATTCAAAAGAATTCTTAAATTAAATAGCACTAAATCCAAACTTATATGAAAGATGAACATAAAAAAATGGAACATAAGATTGAACTGATATGACACATTCATGACATGACAAGAGAATATTTCATTTAAATGTTTTTTTTCAAAAAAAATGAGGGACAGAAAAAAATCTTATCTTACATGTAAGAACTATAAAAAGCAAGAATTTAAACACATTTAAAAGAATTTTCTTGGAAAAATTAAATTGATGACTATCCATTTCGTTTTTCTTTTATTTTATTTTAAGGTTAGTATAAAAATTCCTTTAAAATTACATTTCGGTCAAAGTTACAGCAATTTTTTACCATGATGCTGTGATTTAGAGTCAAGCAATGCATCATTTCAGTTGAAATTAAGTGTGAGTAGTCATTTTCTTGTCAAGTAAATTTAATTTACGAATTCCTTAAATTCTAAAAGTGTCATTTTGAATTTTCTTTTTTATTGAGTTAGAGAAGTCAAATTCCATTTACAACAGATTTCTTTGCTTTGATATAGGTTTGACATTTGACTTTTAACACTTTACAAGCTTAATTTCATGTCAAAATGAGAGAAGGAGGAAATTTTGATTTTTTTTTCATGTAAAGTGATACGAAGAAAAATTTAATTTTTGAAATTTCGGATCTTTTTGGTTTTGAATTGAGGTCCATTGCAGTGAAATTCGATTTTTGTTTTCATTTTAATTCCAATTTAACCTCTGCTTTGTTTATGATAAAATTCAATCATATTCGAATGAGTGTCATTATTTACAGATCATCGAACAAACAAGTGGAAAAACAACAAGAAAATCCTAAATAAATTTGTGGTGTGACGCACTTTAATATGTTTGATTAGAGAACGAGAATACAAAATTTTGAGATTGAAAAACCAAAATTTTAAATGCACTCACAAAATAAGAACAACAATAAAAATAAATTTAAAACGTAATCGTGAACGATTTATGCGAGCGCATTTCTATGTTAAGAATTCGCCAATTCTATCAAAATAAATTTTTTTTTTTGGTCAGGGGACTTTTATTTTAATGATTAACGACATTTTTTTAATGATTGACGACATTTTATTCAATGGTTGGCGACATTTTTAAATGATTAGCGAATTTGTTTTTATGATTGGCGACATTGACACAGACAGACGGACAGCATGACCACCCACAATATCGGCATATGCAAGAAATGCACTAAAAATAAAATGAAATCCTATTGAAAAGTACCAAAAATATTATTCAAAATTTAGAATTATCATAAAATGAGTGCAATTTCTGTCTGCATTAAATTTATTTGCAGTGATCGGGTGCAATTCAAAAATGAATAATCTCATGCTCTATTTTGCTGCTATTAGTTTTTTTTTTGTTTGAATGTACATTTATTTCACTTACGAGGGCATACGAGGTATACAAATAATAATATATGTTGGGATACAAGCAAAGTAAGTTCAATTATTGGATTCTCAACAAATTTTATGCTATTTATGTTTGTTTGTATTTATGAAGAACCACTTGATACCGCAATCAATTTTCCATTGCATTTTCATTGTTGTATTTATTTCAACGCTTGATATATTTCAAAAATATAATGATAATATTATTTTACTTCTACACTTTTAAGCTTATACGTGTGTGTGTACGATGAGAATGCACAAAATTGTTTGTGGAAATTTTCTGCTTATTTTGTTGAATTTATGCAAATATTATTTTATTTGTTATGCTGGTTCAAATTGCACACACACACACAAACGCACATAAAACCCGTAATTCATTTCACTTAAAAGCTACCAATATTTGAATAGCAAGACACAGTCACATACACACACACACATCACTCATAAAATGTTTATATTTAGGCTTTTTCATATTATTTATTTACTTGTCTGTGTCTGTATGTGTGTGTGGGTGTTTGTGTATGTGTGTCTGTAAAAAAAGGGAAAATGCTGTTTATTTGTTGATTAGCTCTCATACAAAAATATAATAATAATAATAATAATGTTTTATTGTATGAGTGAATGTTGTACAATATTGATTTGGAATGTGGTTATATTTATTTTAATTAGTGCATGAAACAATTGAGTTAAAATTTAGCATTAAAAGTGTACACGATTTATGAGCACAATAATATAGTAAATTATGTTCTCTCTGAATTGGATCTCGTAAAATTCTGTGTTTTCTAATTTAATTTGAAGTGGAATTTACTGTTTTGAACATTAATTTTCAAGTTGTTGCAGTAATTTAAAAAGTAATTAATTTTGAAAATTTGCAATTTAAATGGAAAGGGTTTGAACTCATGGATTTTATTAAATGACTTTAATGGAAAATTGTTGTTTAGAATGATTTTTTTTTATATGTCGTTGAAGAGAGCGTTTTTACAAGGGGTAGAGGTTTGATTTAAAACAGGACAAGGGGTGGATTTCAAGGAGGACGCAGTATTTCTATTGATTTGGTATTTGTATGCATTGTTTTGGTGGCAGTATTTGACCTTAATACATATTTTTTTTCTCATATTTCTTAGCAAGAATAGACAGGTTACTCTTCCAAAGATCTTTGTGGCTATTTATTGTCGACAACATACGAGTGAGAGGTTCGTATGAACCATAATTGGTTGAATGAGGGGGGACTTAAAATAATTCCGGGTTTCTTGTGTTATATGGGTTTGAATTATGGGAAAATTCTTGAAATACTTCTGGTACACGAATGACACCATTGATAAGCTTGTACATTTAAACAATTGAATTGAGACTTGATTTTGAGGTTGATTTCCTCAATCCATTACTCTTTATTGCATTAGCACTTACTGGAAGTTTTGCAGCACATTTATTGACGATCATGAAAAGAATTTAATGTAAGCATTCCATTTTGTGAGGTAATTAATGCAATCTTCGTTTTTTTACGTATAAAATTTAAAAAATATTTCCCATATTGTCTAGTGGTTAGGATACTCACTTGCTATACTTACCTTCAACTCACTTTAAATGTCATAAACTTCCTTTCCTCCTGAATCACAAGTTCATCTTTTTAAGAGTGTTAAAGCTTGCTAAATTGATTCATATGTCAGCCCACTCTTATCTAAGAGGAAGTCACCTAAATAATTTAATTTTATCTGAAATTTTATTTGAAATAGCTTTATAAATCTTACCTAAATCTGTTACCGAGGTGCGATTTCTTATCTGAAAATGGAAGCTTCCCAATTTAATTTTCACTGAAATTAGAGATAAAAATATTAGTCATCATAATTTTTTTCCATATCATTACCTACTATCGTTACCAGCTGACTCACGCCTATGGGTGAGATTGTTCATATGCAAAAGAAGGGACGATCTTTAGGCAAACTTTAGAAATTGTTTCTGGATTGACTATATCCGTTTTTTATGCAACAGCGTATAGGGGTTCCAAGCATCACTAGAATGTTCCAAAAGAGCACGCACAGAGTAGATAAATAAAATAGGAGCTCGTTGACCGAGTTCGTTAAGTGCCTTGTATCCCATAAATTAGTTTTTCTGGGATTTTTAGCGATACTGAGTGAAACATGAGGACGATTGGATCGGATGACAGTATAAATTGTAGGTCCCACGTAGTTAGACCAAAGATAAAAGGTGATTACTATGGAAGTTTTGGCTGAAATGAACACAATAGAACCATAGAGTTTGCAGTGTTTTAATCAGTCAAAAACTGTTAAAAGTTACCTTTACCTTTTTTGGCATTTTAAGCCTTGTGCCATAACTTAATGGTATATGGAAGAGGGACAGGAGCGAAGCTAGTTTCGTTTTATAGTATTTTATTGACGTTTTCTAACACTTTCACTGAACATTTCTGTCCCTGTTTCTCTCCTCAATATGGTCTCTCTTTAATTGTGTATCCTCTATAATTGACTCTTTCTTTCTCTTCTAAATTCTCTCTCTGTCTCTCTCTCGAGATCTTAAGCTTGATGAAGTGGCTTCGTCTACCTATTTTTTTTTTACTTTCCACTTAACATCTTTCATCATCAAATTCTATTAAAAAAATTCTCATGTTCATGCAAATTGAGATCAACACAACATTTATATCAAAATCTTCATATAAATCATCATATTATTTTAGGTCCATATCAAAATTCAATGCTTAATAGAAACGACCTAAAATAACAATACATTTATTCTAAAATTTTGGTCAATTTCGAAGAAATATTTACCTTTATTATATGTGTTGTTGTTTGTATGCTTAAGATCAATATCAAGTTACCCAAAAACACAAGTTAATCTATAATTCTACATCTTAATGTTGACAAATATTATTGCACTTGTCTAGTCACCTGAAAAATAAACAGATCATATCAATGTGTGTGCTTGTGTGTGTGTGTGTTTGTAAGTAAACAATAAAATTTTGGCATACCCTGTAAAAAATTTTACTGTAAATTCCACAGTCATATTTCGGTTAATTAAACCAAAAAAACTGGTTGAATTTACCGAAAAAACTGGTAAATTCAACCGATATATTGGTTAAATTTACCAGTCAAATTGGTTGATTTTACCTATAATAATCGGTTCGATTTACCTAAAAAATAGGTTGAATTTACCAATAAAATTGGTTGATTTTACCGAAAAAAACTGGTTAAATTTACTAATAAAAGTAGAGAATGTGTTTTAAAATTCGTTATTTCGATCAAACTCGATAAAATATGTTGGGATTTAACATTATAAAAAAAATAAAACACAAAAAATTCATTAATAATTAAAAGTTTGAGAATAATTATACCAAAAAATCAAATTCCATTTCCACTAAAACATTTTAATCGATGCGAGAGTTAGATTTTTCGAAAATGATTGAGAGAAAAAACTAAAAAATAGCGGATTTTAGTTATGATAATCGACAAAATGGATTTTGCATCGTTTTTTCGTCCAAATTCGGGCAGTAAATCCACGGGTGTTGACATTAACCGATATTAAAGCTCTGATGCTCTTTGGAAAACCAAAAACCCCCTCTTCAAAAACGCAAATTCTCTATGAAAACTCGCTATAAACACATGAAGGCGTTAAGACAAAAATCTAGCTCTTTTTATCTGACAACGTTGCCATACATCATCAAGTATTTGCCTTCTAGTATTTCCTACAAGAAAGTCATGGAAATTGAATAAACACCACTTAAAATCCTATAATTCGTTAAACCAACTCAAATGATACCCTTAATAGTGCGTTTTTAAAACTAAAATAACATTCCATTGAAAAATTGAGCTATTCACAGTCAATTGCCAAAGGAGAAATTATGTATATTTAAAAAGCGGGGACTTTTAGTTTTTCAAAGAGCACCAAATCTTTAAAATCGGGTAATGTAAAATCATAATTTAAACGCAAAAACGATACCATTCATTGTAAAAGCCATTCCCGTCGCAATTAGGTTAGGTTTTACAATGGGATCAACACCTATTTTGGTCGTAGTTTACCACGGGATTTTTTTTTGCGTTCTTACGTTTAAAATGTAAAAATAATAAGTAAAAAAATCATGTTTGCGTAAGTTTAAGTTCAAAGTGACCTAAAGCAAAGTTGTAGAGAAAATTTCAGATATTGCTTAAAATCAATATTTCAGATATTAACACATTAACCGTCTCTCTTAGAAATATTGAGTTTCGAGCAAAATTTTCTTCTAGAATTTGTTCTTTGCGCAAAGGTGATCACTTTTCGTTTCGATAGAAATTTTGAGTTTCAAACAAAAATTTTACAGGAGAGCCGTTTTATTTCTGCTAATAATTTCCTTATTTTAATCGAAGAAATCAAAAAACTAGCCCAACATCTTTCAAACATGTATTGTTGTTCAAACATGTAAGATTGAAAATTTGAAAAAAAATATGTTCTATGTTAGGAGAAATCCGGCGCCAAAATTATTGATCGTAAAATAGACCAGCGGTGGTTAATGGGATAAGAGCCCTAAAATGGAAAATTACTCAATTTGGGCTCATTTTTCAGATATGACCAGTGATTTCACTGACCAAGTCGATATTTCATATATTAAGAGGACATAAATGGCAATATAAACAAAATGAAATGTTTTGTAGTGAATGTTTCTGAAACAAAAGCTTGAATATGAAAAAATTCAGACAATTCAAAACTTGTTTTTACAATTTTTAAAAAAATTTCAATTTAAATAATTGATATGTTTGCATACAGATCCATTAAAATATTCTCTAGTTTTTTCTCACGTCACTTAAAGGAAGTATGAGTTTTTAACTCAACTTGTAAAATAAGCTCAAATTATTGTATTTTGCTATTTTTCCCCAGTGATATCTGAATTTTAACAAGTCACTTACGGAAACATGATTTTTTGACTCAAAAACAAAAAAAGAATTTAAAATTTTTCCTTTTGAAAATTTCCATCGCAAGCATATTCTGTGTTCCCTCATCTTCCTTGAATCCCGATGAATTTTTATTTTTTTAAAGAAGCAATATTAAAAAACTTTAAAAAAAATAACTTATTATTATTTCGATTTTCGAACGGACGACATTGAGTATAAAATCCACTATTTTTTAGTATTTTCTCAAATACCATACTATCACATCGATTAAAATGTTAAATCCCAACATATTTTATCGAGTTTGATCGAAATAACGAATTTAAAAACACATTCTCTACTTTTATTAGTAAATTTAACCAGTTTTTTTCGGTAAAATCAACCAATTTTATTGGTAAATTCAACCTATTTTTTAGGTAAATTGAACCGATTATTATAGGTAAAATCAACCAATTTGACTGGTAAATTTAACCAATATATCGGTTGAATTTACCAGTTTTTTCGGTAAATTCAACCAGTTTTTTTGGTTTAATTAACCGAAATATGACTGTGGAATTTACAGTAAAATTATTTACGTAAATAATTTTTGCATATCAAAATATATCTTTATTCCATTGAAAAAAACATTTTTCCATTATAATAAGTTGTGGAATTTTCATTTCAAACTGTAATGCAACGAGAAAAATCACTATCATTTATCTGGATCTCATATCATTTGCAATATTCAATCAATTTTGAGCAGATAAATGATTGGAGTTATGTGTGTGTGTTTTTCTGAGAGTGAAAAATGTCTCAAATCAGTCAGAGATGGAAATTTATGTCAATGCTTCTATTTGAGGTTGTAGTTCTTGAGAGCTGTGTTCTGAGACTTTGCATTGCCTTGAATTGATGATTTCATGATCAAAGGGGCTTAAATTTCTCATTTCTAGGACTAAACTGAAGTTATCAACTACCTCATCAACGATCCTAGCCACCTCAAGGGGTTTTCAACCTTCCCCACACCCTCCGTTTGAAGTTATACTGGAAAAAGTGACATTTGAGCTCTAATGGTTCAGGTGAACCTACGAGTAAAATCAACCATCTTTCCTTCAGCTTTTATTCTTGATCTCATTCTAAGCAGATGATCTACTTAGAATCAAAAAGTATCCGTGATTAGACCGGTCGTTCATGATACACTCGGTTTCTGAATCGAAAAGCATCCTGATACGAATTTGTGCCTTTAACGGAAGCCCCATCAGTGTCAAATTCCATCACTCTCACATTTTAATGTAACAAAATACTTTATAATGGCAACAAGAACATACAATATTGATAATAATAATAATAAATTGAAATGAAACGAGAGGAACGAAAAAAAACGATACATTTTATCTTGCCTATCACACATATTTTACCCAATTTCAAACAAGCAACAGAATTTTTTCATATAAAACTCCCCTAAAAAAAGCCAAGACAAGAGAAACAGACGCGTGTGAATTGTTATGTAAAATATGTTCTAATATCACGGCACTATTATCTTTCTTGAACATTTTCCAAAATATTTAGCAACACACAAAAGAGAGAAAGACACTTAAATATTTTTTTTGAATACAATCGCAAGCATAATATTTTAATGAAAATGCCTGTCAAAATTAGCATAGAGACAAGATTTCGCTACTACTTTTTTTCGGGGAAAAATGTGTCTCTCAGTTTCGATGTGTTTTGTATGAAATCACTTGAAGTTGAAGGAATTTAAATTTAACATGTTTCCCATGTTGAGTGGATAAACAATTTTATGCTTTGGAAAGGGTAGTGACAATATTAAATTCTTTCTGCATACAAGGAAACCATAAATACGGGTATTTCCAATAAAAAAAAATATATAAAATCTATGATTTCATGTTTTGCACAACACTCATTATCGTCTCAACGTCTCATTCACATGCAAATCATTATAATATTTATTGCAAAATTTAAATTGATTTCTTCCTTCGCTGTTTGTGTGTACTTATTTGTCATTTTGCATTTTCCGTTCTCGCGTCAAATCACACACACACACACACACATCGCCTTAATGCACAATATGCTTGTCATGTGCTTCCCATTTAATGTGACGTTTAATAAATTTATTCATTTAGTTTACTTTACACAGCATTAAGATAGATGGATAAATGAATAAAGTGTGGAGGCAAGTTTTGCATATTAAATGAAATAATATTTGTTGTTGACATAAATTAAAAGTGTGTCTGTGCTTAGATGCTTTTAAGAGATGGGAAAATATTTCTCGATGAAAATCTCTTAAGAAGCACAACAAATATTTAATTAATAGTAATAATAATGATATTTTCACTATGATGAAGTGACATATGGGGAGAAATATAAATAAAATTTCCGATACCTTTATTTTTTGCTATAAATTTGTACACTGGTTTTTCATGTCAATCTAAGCATCCCTGCAAAAAATAATTTTTTTTCGTACACACGTTCTCGAAATATCGCGCTTTGAAATTTCGCGAATGGCGCGCGGGGCCATTTTTTGACTTGTGATATCTCGAAAACTACAAAACGTAGAAAAAATTCTAAATATGTTTTGGAAAGATCTGAAGAATATCTTTATTAATTATTTATAATATTTTTTAAAAAGTATTAAATTCATAATTAAATTTCAATTTAAAACACTGTTTTGCCATTTTTTAGTATTGGGACGTGATAAATTTTTATTTTTTTTCTATGATTCTGTAGCTTTCATATCCAGCAATCGATTTTCTTTGGTTTTGGTAAAAGGTTCCTAAAACTTTTGAAGATACAGAGCCTAAAAGCGCGATTTAATTACAATTTTATCAAAAAAAGAGTTTTTAATGATGCGTACCAAACATTTGAGTAACATAAGACACCTAAATGAATCACCAAAAGTATGAATATTCTTGTTTTTGTATGAAATATCACGATTTGAACTGTTTTAATGAAAAATTGTAATTAAATCGCGCTTTTAGGCTCTGTATCTTTAAAAGTTTTAGGAACCTTTTACCAAAACCAAAGATAATCGATTGCTGGATATGAAAGCTACAGAATCATAGAAAAAAAATAAAAATTTATCACGTCCCAATACTAAAAAATGGCAAAACAGTGTTTTAAATTGAAATTTAATTATGAGTATAATACTTTTTTAAAAATATAATAAATAATTAATAAAGATATCCTTCAGATCTTTCCAAAACATATTTAAATAATATAATAATATATAATATATTGTTTACGTTATTTTACATTATTATTATTATTTATAAGTAAAACTGTAAGGAAAGTATGAAAATTAAATTTATGTTTTAAGCAGAAAAGACACACTTCATTACCGAAGCATAATTTACATTTTCTTGTAATGCTATTAAAATTAAAATTAAGGGAAATGAAAATGCAACAACTAAATGTAAAGAATAAACTCTCTTATTGTATTATAAAATTATGAAGAAAAAATAATTCTAATGAACAGACACATTTCAAATGATTCAGTTTTGAGTCATATCATAATTTTAATTTTATATTTAATGATATTCATTTAGTCATTTTTCAGTAAGTCTTTCCTTATTCATTTAAAATGTAAATAGAATTTTATTTTAATTTACATTAAAAGTCAATGTTAACTTAATAATTATTTAAGAGACAAAAGAAATTGAATTTAGTATGTGACAAAGAGATACTGATTTCATTGATTTTTTTTACTTAGGGTTTGCTTACATTTAATGTATTACCGTGAAATGGGGTGAAGATGCGATTTTGAACAAACAAGTCATTTTAAATCTGATAAAAATTGGACTGAACTTAATTGACTGTATTTCTTGATACTTTTGGATTGAGACGCAAATACTGCCTTATTCAATCAAAGAGCACAAAATTATGCTGATTCACTTCATTTTACAATTTTTTATTGCATGTTGAATGACAATAAGACCATCAGATTAGTATCAAGTACTGTGAACTGTGAATACTGTGAACAAAAAAAACTTAGATTAAACTGTTTATTTGGGGCTCTCTATGGCTTGAAAGACAGACGTTTCGTTATTCTGAAACTTCTTCCTAGTACTTTAAATACGTTAATGCACAAAAAATAATTGACGAAAACTGTTTATCATACATATTACAAACATATCATAGTGCAAGGCCTTAATTTAAAGTATAATCGAACAAATATTTTTTTAAAAATCAATATCCATAATTTCGCTACCAAAATAGAAAAAATTTAAATCCGAATTCTGTAAATTGTAATTTGAATTAATTCAGTCTCTATCATTCAGATTACAGCTTTTTGGCATATGAAATTTTCTAAGAGCAAAATGCACAAATTTCCTATTGTTCTTAGAACATCTTTTTGAGTCGTTGTCTTTTTAGTCAGATTCTTTCTTCATTCTAGATAAAGTGGTTAATTTTTTCTGTTACTTCATACGCTTAATAACTTGATTTAAAATAAAGAGAAGACTACATTGACGGGTATGGTTAGTTGTTTGCTGGAGAGATCTCATTAATTTCGTCAATAAATTTGTCAGCTTTGTCTTTCCTTAGTTTTACATATATTGGTTTCTTTGCTTTTGTAAATTTTCCAATCTTGAGATCAAGAAGGATAAGCTATTGTCGTAGATGAACTTTAAAACTTCCAGATTCGTTGGAATATTTAAAATTTATTAAAAGGTTCCTTGTCAATAATACTATGATATCGCGTTTGGTTTTTTCACTTATTTTGTCACTTTTTCAACTTTATCACTTTGATATTGAGCACCTTTTTGCCAAACAAATAGTTTCTCCAATCTTCATGAAAAATAATTTCAAGTTTTATTCCTGTTTTTAAATAAGTGTGGTTTAGTTGACCTTCAAAAGTTCGAAAGTGATTTAAGCACATCATATAACTCGGAAAATCTTCTTCTCAGTATCTTAAAATGTGATTTTGAAGTTTTAATTCCTTTTTTGAAAAACTTTATATTGAAAGCTTCTATTAAATTTTTTTTCGATTACAATTAATTTCAACTTAACCTTATATTTTTACATGTAAGTGCAAAAAGCTCAATTTCTCACCTGGTTCTTGAAGTCCTGAAGAACTGAAAATATTACTTTAAATTAAAAAAAATTAACATAAGTTAATACATCTTACCTGCTGGGCCTTTTCTTCAAAGTAAGAGAATTTTTGAAATTGAATTGAGAATTTTTTTTCAATTAGGATATTTTTTCTCTATCAAATTCAATTATAAAAAAGTCACCCCATATAACGGTAATGTAATAAATTTTACATCCAACTGTTTTTCTAGCTTAAAATAATTTAATTTTACGTGAATAAAACAATTTTCCCAGTCGAATCATATTTAAGTTGTTCTTTATTTCTTTAAATTATTTAAATTTTATTCATATTTTTCGTACAAACACACATTTTCACACTCATTTGTTACAATTTAAATTTATTTTCTTTCTGCTACACAAATGATACGATTCTTAAAGTAGCAAAACGAACAGGGTATTAAAAATGTCTTATTTTTTTTCTGTGTATGTGTATTTAAATTAAGTCACTTGAATTAATTGTTTGTTAAAAGTTTATAATGTTCTTTTGGTGCGTTGTTGCTGTTGAAGAAAAAAATATTATTCAGCTTTATCACAAACAAGAAAAGATTATATTTAGCATAAAAAGGGATTTGAAACATTCTCTTATAAATAATAATAATAATAATAATAAAAAGTGAAGAAAAAAAATAAATTCTTTAAAGGAAGTTTAATCATAATGGAAAATTATTTCCCATGATGACGCTTGCTTTGAATAAATTTTATTTTAATTTTACGTATTTTGCCAGTCACGTTTGACACAATTTTTTTGATTTTCCTGATTTCAATTCATAATTTTTCATCATAATTCTTTTTTTTTCTTATTTAAAGCCCCATCGCATATTAAAAAAAAAATATTCAGAGCACACACACATGTGCCAATATCGATTTTGATATTTCATGTCAAATTTTTTTTTAATATTACCCATCAAATAAATATTGGTAATTTTGGGAGTGTGTGTTATTGAAAAAAAAAATGTTACAATGATGCGACGACATCCTTATTTAGTCATTTAGAAAATTGATTGACAGTTTTGGAAGACAGTTCGTGCTTTGAAATAAGTAATTTAATTGTATTAAATGTAACTGACATTTTCGTAATTGGGTTTCAAGTTCTTAAATGAGAATTTTAAATTAATGGATTGCATTTGCACTTTTAGTGAAACCACACTTTCATTCATTTGTTCGTTAAAAGAAGTGCATCATTTGTTTCCTTCAATCCCAACTAAACGAATGCTGTCTGAATACTCGCTCACACACGTAATTCAACAGTGAGACAACATTATCATTTTTTGTAATCATTATGAGTATTATTATTATGATTATTGTTATTTATCATCCACAACATACAATAATTTATATGTACATAAATTGTGTCTGTTTCATAAACTTTTTTTTATGTTCTTTTTACTGTCAGACTTGAATGCAATTCTACATCTGAGATTACAAAGGGAGCTGGTGTGCGCCAAGTTTTAGACGGTTTTTTTTCATCATCAGTGCTTTGTGATTGTCTTTTTTAATGGAGTGGAGTTAAATTATTAAAAGTTTTGCAAAAATTTATCTTGAACGAATATCATAAGCGCATTTTTTGATATCATGAAAAAATTAAAGTGACTTACCTGACATCTATCGTGAATGAACAAGAACTTGAAGGAAGAATTTTATATAGCTTTCGAAAAACACTTCAGATGGCGTTTTATCAGCGGCGTAAAAATTTACTCAGTGACGGTACGGCACAATACTGAGACTGTCATAGGTTAGTTTGAGACCAGACGGTCTACAACGGATCAGATCTTTAACTGCCATCTTTTTCTACAGAAAGGCTTAGAATTCAAAGTCCACACATACCACCTTTTAATTGACTTCAAGGCAGCTAACGACAAAGCCAAACATGATGAGTTGCTTCTGGTTATGAAAGAACCAGGCTTTGACCTAAAACTAATACGACTAGAGGCCATTACTTTTAAAGGAGAAAAAAGGCTTGAAAATAAAGTGTCGGAAATGTTTACGACCGAAACAGGGCTTTGACAAGGGTATGGCTGTTGACAGGTCATTTGACAGCTTTTCAAGCTTTGTTTGCTTTCTTTTTATGGCTTTCCAAGGACTTTAACAAGACTATGACCGTTGACAGGTCATTTGACAGCTTGTCAAGTTTTGTTCGCTTTTCCTTCATGACGGTACTTTTTAGTTATTTTTCTCTCTGCTGTTCATGCTCGATTACGTTGAAAGTTTATCGCTCATCTCTCACTCAACTTGTCTCTTTATAAGAAGAAAATCCATTTAACATCCAACAGACATCGATTCGTCCTTGAAATCGCATTTTTCTCCTTTAATATCCTTAAAATACAAAAATTAAATGATGTGTTTACTGCTTTTTTTTAATTTTTTCATATTTTAAATGCTTCCACGCTTTCCTGCAATGAACAAAAGGCATCATTTTAAATGAATGAAAAGAACAACTCACTAAATGATGATGTATGAGCTGGCTTCTGTTTATTATTTGTTCATATCATCTGCCTCACACCAAATAATAACATTTTTGCCAAAAAAAAAGTTCAATGTATGATAAAATAAGTAATTAAAGTTTAAAAGTTAACCTCATATTTTTTTTCTCTTAAATTTAAAGTAAAATAATACAAAACAAAAAATAAAATCCGGTGAAATTTTTTTTGCAGTACTTAAATTTATTTTTTCCGGGGATTCAGGAAACATTTAAAGATAAAAAAAATATTTATTATTAAAGAAGACCGTCATTTAAAAAGACAGAAGAGCGTTAATAATTTGGCGCCATCTTCACTGTTCTCTCATTTCATATCATAATTTACTTATTTATGATTAAATATTATTATTATGAAAACATTGCCAAGATGTAAAAAAAGAAATAATGAGAACAATACACTCTCTCTCAAAATAAATGACAAGAAAAGATTATCAGATTATTCATTTGACATGAAACTCTTTTAAAAGCTTTATTTTTCTTGTTTTATTTAATTTTTTTTTCTTTTACTTTAAGTCAGATCTTTAAAATTGTTGAATGTTCCCATTAAACATTTCAAATGAGAGCAAAACTTTTCTCGTTGGTTTTCACTTTAAAATTACATGGGACGACATGTCAATAACAATTTGCACGAGAAGCAACAAGAAAAAAAACGGAGCACTTTCAAGATTGAAGTGCAACAAATTCTTGTTTGTTTTAACAACATTTTAAGTGCTTTTACTACAATTGCTTTTGTTGTAATGGTCTTATGCGTCGTCTCAAACACCACAAACATTATTATTATTATTCTATAGAGTTGCATAACATTAAAATGAAATGTGAAGAGGTAGTTTAATGTAAGAGTGCAAAGAAAAAAAAAGGGATATGCATTTTTTTGTATTTTTATTTTTAAAACAAAGACTGTTTTAAAGGAAAGTAAATGGCGACGATATGAAGAAAACCATAAAACCTACAAAAACAGATTTCTTTTTTTACTTACTTGTTTTGTCGTCATATTGTTTATGTTGTCCTTTCAGTAACCTTTTTGAAGTTGGAGATGTTTTTGTTTGAGTTGTGGCACCATGACCGCACACGTTCTTTAAAGAATTTAATGCTTTTGTTTTTGTTTATATTTAATTTTTTCTTAAAGTGAAATGTAAACAGAGACATTTTTTGTGACTGTGAGAAGGAAATTTGATTATTTTTTTTTATTAAAATATGAAAAACATTGAAGGTTAATTATACAGAGCAGTCATGACTAGAAATACTTGATTATTTAAAAGATCAGTGATTATCACGCCATCTAGTAGCACAAACACCAATGGACGTATGACATATGACAGCAGATGTAACTCTAATGGACTAATGGACTCTAATAAAATATGGTCATGTGATGCCAAGAAATATTAGCCAGCTAAGAAAGCCAGGAAATCATGGATTGGTCACATGAAGAGATTCTGAGAAAGGCATGGATTGGAGATTGTACGGTGCAGTGATTAGCATGTTGGACTATCAATCTTAAGGTTGGCAGTTCGATTCTAGCTTCGGCCATGAAACTTTACAATTTCTAATGTCCCTTTTTCCGGCTACTCAATTTGAGTTAAAGACTAGATAAAGGTGACGACTGCTTGAAAGTAGTGGAAATGTAATTTTGGCAGCGCCATCTAGTAGATAACGAAATATACTAATAAAACGATTGGGACTTAAAAACAACGAATCGATTGGAAAATTCTTCTCAGTGTCGAAAACCTTCAAAACTTATAGTTTTCATTTGAAAACCAATTTTAAATATTTGTAATTTCATAAAAGTGACAACCCTGCCTCTACCTAAGCCCTCTTAAGCATATTCCGTGTTTTGATCATATTTAAACTCTTCAGTTAACTTTTTATTTCATTTTAACTCATTTCGTTTCACGATTTAAAGAAATTACGTAATTTTTATCGATTTCAAAGAACCCGCGTTACACATCATTACTTTACTAAAACTCCGACAAATAACAATACAACCCTTCAATAATAATCGATCACTTTGACAATTTAAGCTTTTCAAATATAATGGTTTCAAAAATGGTTTATCAGAACAATCATTATCGTTACATTTTTTATTTTATTTTTCCTTTAAAAAGAAGTACAGAAAAAAATAAATCTAAACAGAAACAGAAGCGAATCAAATTTTACATTGATTCATTCACAAAATTTATTTATAAATTAGATTTAAAACAAAAAAAAAATTGTTCCACCAAACTCAGGTATTTCAGGTATTGAAATTGAATTCGTAAAATGAAATAAATATAAAATTGAATAGTCAAATCGAATATTTTACTTTTCATTGAATACACTGATGGAAAATTTGGAGCAACGAGGAAATAAAGAATTCAATGAAAATACAGAAAAAATATTTTCAATTGAAATAATTGCGAGAAATACACGTGAATTCAATAAATATTTAGATTTCGTGTTCCATTTATTATTATTTTTTATATTTTTGGTTTATTTTTAACTGTTCTAAGTGAAGAGAAAAATTTGTAAAAGAGTTGAATTAGAAAAAGTAAGGCTGTGGTTGTAAGGGTTGGAATTGAAATTTAATTCAATGAGGTTCGTTCATTTGACAGTTAAATTTTAAGTGGCGCCCTCTGGAATGTTTTTTTTTGAAATCTTCTTAATGTGAACCATTAGAAAATTTTAACAAAGTAACGTTCGATTAGTGTGGTGTTAAAACCGCATTTTTTGAAATGTAATTTTAATGTGAAATCGTTAAACGCTCTGAAATTGAATGAAAAAACGACTTAGGTCTGTTCGATAACCAATGAAAATAAATTTTATAACCTAAAATTTTAAAGGTAAACAAATTTTTGTTCAACATCCGTTTTATCATTTACTAATACAGACTCACATACATATACAGGCACATACACACACAGTCTCATACACATACAGCTAAACGTACATTTAACACTATAATTGAACGCGTAAAATCCATTAGATTCTCATCTTTATCGGATACTATCGTAATTTGATTGCTTTCACCAATAAAATAAAATACAAAAAAAAATCAAAAGCACCTTTTTTCAATGTATCGGAAACATAACAACACGCTTTCCCATAACAAATAAAGGAAAAAATTCGCGAAATAAAATTCCCATAAAATAAAAAATAATGTTCGATACAATATTTTTTTAACGCTAATAATAATCAAAGGTAATGGAAGTTACTTTTTTTTGACTCTCATTTTGCTCTTACATTACATCAAAAAAAAAAAAGTAAAAAATAAAAGCAAAATTTGTGATACGTGCTTTGACTCAAAATTTCTCGTAATTTTGATTATAAGCCATTAGTTAAAATTGGCTTTTAAGTTTAATTTCAATGTAAAAGTAAAAAAAAAAAAGTGATTTATTTATCAAAATACAAGTGATTTTAAATGGTCCAAGCAATTTCGTTTATGGTAGAACATTAACTAATTTATCGTTTTTAATGTGTTGTGATCTTGTATAAATTTATTTATCTTTTTTTTTCTCTTATCTTTTCAGGTGAGCACCACAAATTTTTTTCATACAAATTTATTTGAATTTTAAATGTAAAAGTAAGTTAAGTTTATTTTTTTTAGTGTATGATCCTTTTCATGTATTTTATTAAAACTCATTTATTTCAGCAGTATAATGAAATTTCTCATGTTAATTAGCAATATACCAAGTTTTAATGAATGTTTTTTTTTATTTAAAGTACTCGGGTAAAAAAATCACAGTCCAAAATCTTATGAACTGAAGTAAGTGAAGTTTATCAACTTCAAAAATACAAGTTTTCGAAATGTGAACACAAAAACATAAAACAAGCGAAAAAATTCAAATCTGAAACTTGTACAATTTGTAATTATGACGGTATCTTGTTAAAAATTAATGAAAATTTTGCTATTGATCAGAACAAAAATTGTACAAGTTTCAGATTTTAATTTTTTCGCTTGTTTTATGTTTTTGTGTTCACATTTCGAAAACTTGTAATAAGAGATGAATGTGATTGAAAATTTTATGTTGTATGAAAAAAAATTTTCCTGTACAATTTAGATATAGGGTGTCTTAGGCAAAGTTGTTCAGAATTATGAGAAGAAAATTTTGGCACTAAAATTTTCCATTTTCCCGGAAAATTTCGGAATTTTCTACCTGGTCACCCTATTTTTTTGTATGGACACCCTATATTTTTTTGATCCATAAACACTCCCAACTGAATACAAACATAAGTCTAGAACATACTTTGGGTCTCAGAAGAACCGTTCGGGCGCTACGCGGTCTGGAAGAAAATAGCGTAACACTGAATATTAACATAAGTCTAGGACATATTATTTTGGTCTCAGATGAACCGTTTGGACGTTACAGAGGTTCAAAGGAAAAAAGCGAATACAATATAAAACTTGTAATAAGAGATGCATGTGATTGAAAATTTAATGTTGTATGAAAAAAAATTTTCCTGTACAATTTAGATATAGGGTGTCTTAGGCAAAGTTGTTCAGAATTATGAGAAGAAAATTTTGGCACTAAAATTTTCCATTTTCCCGGAAAATTTCGGAATTTTCCACCTGGTCACCCTATTTTTTTGTATGGACACCCTATATTTTTTTGATCCATAAACACTCCCAACTGAATACAAACATAAGTCTAGAACATACTTTGGGTCTCAGAAGAACCGTTCGGGCGCTACGCGGTCTGGAAGAAAATAGCGGTCCACACTGAATACGAACATAAGTCTAGAACATATTTTTGGTCTCAGATGAACCGTTTGGACGTTACAGAGGTTCAAAGGAAAAAAGCGAATACAATATAAAACTTGTAAAAAGGAGAAAAAATAATGTCAAAAGCAAACGCTCAACAACAAATTAAATAAAAAGTGTTTAAAACTATACTCCGCACTAATAATTATTATATTTTATCGGCTTTTAAAAACTCGTTGTAAAAGTTAATTAAAAAGTTTTCCTATATTTATTCACATTTTCCTTTTTTTGTGTGAGAAAAAAATTATTTGTTTATTTTGTGTGTTTTGAGCTTATCCTGTTAGGAATATGACTTGTTTTATGGGTAAAATGTGAAAATGAGAGAATTTTATGTTAAAAAGAAATTTCAATTCAAATAAAATTGAGAGGGAGAGACAGAGAAGAAATGAGGAAAGTGGGTTGCTAAAGTTATTTTCCAGCAACTGCTGTTATCGATATATTTGACTAGCAAACTTTTTTAAGGGAAAGTATTGCTAAAGATACCCTTCCAGAAACTGCTTTTATCTATATTTTTGACAAGCGGACTTTTTTAGGGGGATGATTGCTAAAGTGACCCTTCTAGCAACTGCTTTTATTGATATTTTTGATAAGCGAACTTTTTTAACATAGAGGATTGCTAAAGATACCCTTCCAGCAACCCCTTTTATCGGTATTTTTGACAAGCAGACTTTTAAGGAGCGTGATTGCAAAAGTTACCTTCAAGCAACTGCTTTTATCGATATATTTGACTAGCAAACTTTTTTAAGGGAAAGTATTGCTAAAGATACCCTTCCAGAAACTGCTTTTATCTATATTTTTGACAAGCGGACTTTTTTAGGGGGATGATTGCTAAAGTGACCCTTCTAGCAACTGCTTTTATTGATATTTTTGATAAGCGAACTTTTTTAACATAGAGGATTGCTAAAGATACCCTTCCAGCAACCCCTTTTATCGGTATTTTTGACAAGCAGACTTTTAAGGAGCGTGATTGCAAAAGTTACCTTCAAGCAACTGCTTTTATCGATATATTCGACTAGCAAACTTTTTTAAGGGAAAGTATTGCTAAAGATACCCTTCCAGAAACTGCTTTTATCTATATTTTTGACAAGCGGACTTTTTTAGGGGGATGATTGCTAAAGTGACCCTTCCAGCAACTGCTTTTATCTATAATCTTGATAAGCGGACTTTTTAGGGGGGATGGCTAAAGCCATAAATCAGCAGCCCCTTTTCAAATTCGTTCAAAATTCTTCATAGAGGGCGGTAGATGTGAAACGTTGAACTTTACATTATGAAAACGTTTTATCTCATAGAGCAAAATATCTTGCACCAAAAAATCCAAGAAGATCTTAAATCAACCTGGAAGTTTTTTTCAGTTATGAAGCGTAAACTAAACTCTTTTCCTGTAAAGCGCCATCTACTTTCAATTTAATCGACGCATTTCAATGTAATTAAAATTTCAATCACTTCCAATCACGAGACATTTCACTTACATATAATTTACTTATCGTTCGTTTAAAATTACATCATTTTCTCATTCCTTTACTCACACTCATACACAATACAGAAAATTGTCGTTAATACCAAAGGGAATTCCTATCATTAAAATTTAACACCTCATTTACTACTCAAGTAGGCGTATAGGTGTCAGTTAATGTGTGTTACAAACAAACATGATTTTATTTTTTTATATTTTTTTTAATGATATACAAATAGAACATTTACAAATGAAATATCAATCAATTATAAATATTTAATCACGTCACTTCTTATCATTGTCTCGCACATACACACACACCTCACAGTCATGTAAGCTCATTAATTAGAGCCCAAGTGATAAAATACTGAAAATTAAGCATGAAAATGATAATAATTTAGTGTTATCACTGAAATTTAGTCATAAATTCGTTATCAAATTGTTTTATTTTGATAGTTAAGCCATCACTGAGTGATAACGGATGCTAATTGTTCGCGTTCAACAATCGAAAGTGACATTAATTGTATTTTTTTTTCCAAATCATATCCCTTTGAAGGTGGTGAAATGAAAAATTACCTAAATTTATCATAACACTTACTTTTACTATTATTATAAATGTTTCTCATTAATTGAAATCACTTATAACATTTTATCACGAGTTAATGTGATTCAAGGCATTGAAAGGGATAATTACCGTGAAGGTCGTGAATTTGATACTAACTTAGGCAGTAAATGTTTATTCAAGCAAATTAGTATTAAAGCGCACTTCAAACTGTGGAACACGTAATTACGGTTAAATTTTCGTGTGAAATTTCAGTTACTCGTTAATTGAAATGGCTTGCAGTAAAACTGCGATTTGTATTTGGGCTACAATCGTAATCGCAATTGTTGCTGTCGGAATAACCCTTGGTTTCGTTTTCCTTTGGAATGATGAGACATCTGAAAATGAGCTCATTGGAAGGGCTGCAGTTGTTGCAAATGGAATGGAATGTGCTGGAATTGGATCAAATATTCTCAAGCAAAATGGGAGTGCGGTCGATGCTGCAATTGCAACGTTATTTTGTGAGGGTATCGCATGTCCTCAAAGTATGGGACTGGGAGGTGGCTTTCTCATGGTTATTTATATAAAGGAAACAGACACCATTGAAACAGTCAATGCACGAGAAATGGCTCCATTGGCTGCAACTGAAGACATGTTCGTTAATGATACAACAGGAGCTTCGAGCAAAGGTGGGTTAGCTGTTGCAGTGCCTGGAGAATTGAAAGGATACTTTGAAGTGCATAAAAAATACGGAAAATTACCTTGGCGGAAATTAGTGGAACCAACAATTGAATTGTGTCGCGAGGGACACACAGTGTCGTCATATTTGGCAGGTATTTTGGGAAAGAGGCAAGACACAATTTTAAAGGAACCTTCGTTAAGGGAAATTTTTATCGATCCAAAAACAAATGAAACGTGGAAAGAAGGAGATCGAATAAAAAGACTTAAATTAGCTGAATCACTCGAAATAATTGCACAAGAGGGAGCTGATGCCTTATATGCCAAAAATGGAAGTTTAATTTCAAAGTTTGTTCAAGACATTAAAAATTACAAGGGAATCATCACAGAAGAAGATTTGATTGGATATCAGTAAGAAATTTTCCTTAATTTCCTTGAAATAGAGAAAAATCTTGAAGTGATGTATGGGAAAGTTGTTCAAAATTTAAATTTGACCTTTAATTTTATTGAATCAACTCTTTTTTTGAGTCATTTGACGTAGATGTGATGAATTTGGGGGAAAATAAATAACATGGCGTATTTTTCCATTGAATTTGTCGAATATGCGCATAGTTTATTTAGCAAAATTGAAGATTGAGCTTACATTTCAATGAAAAACCATAAAGAAACTTTAATTTCAAACTATGTTTGGACATTTTCAGTAAAATCTGAAAATGAGCTCACCAGTAAAATATAGAAATTGTACTACAACTTTCCCATACATCATTTTCATGATTTCCAAGTTAACAAACCTCAAATTGTACATTTAAGCGAATTTTTACAAATTTATCATTGAAACAGAGTCGAATGGGGCAAACCCGATCACAGTAAATTACAAGACGGCTTATCACTTTACACCCATCCACTTCCTGGAACGGGTTCCGTTTTAACATTCATGCTAAATATTTTATCAGGGTATAAAATGGAAAATAACGACCCACTCACAGTTCATCGTATTATTGAGAGTTTCAAGTACGGATATGCACGTCGTACTAATCTTGGTGATCGACATTTTGTTCCTGGAATTGAAGAGGTTACTTAAATTTTTGTGTTATCTCTTATCAAATATAACATCAAATGATATTCCAGCTCTTATCGAATTTGACAAGTCGAGATTATGCCGATTACATTCGTACTTTGATAAGTGACAATCAAACGTATAACGATTACGAGCATTATGGTGCTAATTTTAGTTTTGTCGAAGATCATGGAACGGCCCATATTTCAGTGCTTCATGAAAATGGAGACGCTGTTTCAGTTACGAGTACAATTAATTTGATGTAAGCTCAATTTAATCGTTTTAATTTAAATATTTCATTTAATATTTTCATTGAATTTAAGTTTGGGTGCCGGTTTCCGATCGACCAGTACCGGAATAATTCCAAATGATGAAATGGACGACTTTTCAACTCCGGGCACTGTAAATGCATTTGGTGTCCCTGCATCGCCTGCCAATTACATTGTACCTAAAAAACGCCCGTTATCAAGCATGGTGCCAACAATTGTGCTCGATGAAAAAAGAAATGCGAGATTAGTTGTGGGTGCTGCTGGTGGCACTAAAATTACAACTTCGACTGCTCTCGTCATTTTGAATAATTTATTCTTAAATCAAACTTTGTATGACGCGATTCATGCACGCAGAGTCCATCATCAACTCGCGCCAATGCACATTGAGCATGAGGGCGGATATGATCAAGAAATTTTGCGAGAACTCGAAAAACTGCAACATAAATTGAAAGATGCAGCAGCTGAAGCGGGATTTGCTGCAGTAACTGGCGTTGCACGAGAAAAAGACGGCAAATTGAGTGCCGTTTATGATCCACGTCGTGGTGGAAGTTTTGCTATAATTGAATAGACATAAATTAACAGTCACATAAACGCATTCAAATTTTATTGCTATTTCGTGTTAAAATCTATAATATTGGTATCCTACTCATGTTACCTCAACTAAACAATCATCTTAACGACAAATCATAAAAAAAATTATGGAATAGTAAAAATTTGTATTGGATAATCTAGTCAAAATATTTAAATGTTAATTTTCATGTTAAAGACATTGTATTAGAACTTTTTAAAAGAACAGACATGTTTTATTGACTGAGTCACATTATTTTTTTTTGTTATTTCTGTTAAATGTATAAATAATAATCACTTTAAAATGAAATGAAAAATATAAATCCATAAATCCACGCAGTTTTTTTCTGCTTAACGTTTTATTGCACTTCATATTTTTTTTTATACTTCATTTATTGTTGTTGCGGTTCTTGAAAACTCTTTTATATTAACATACAATGTTTAGTTTGAAATTAAAATGCTCTTTTAGGGACTTTTATCTGTCTGTTTCAATGAATAAGTGGCCATATGTGCATTCAGTGCAATGACAAAGACAGGAAACTTTGTTATATTAAAATTATGTTTGGCTAAATTAATTTTAAGGGTTAGGGCTGCCAGAAACATGAGTTCGAAATCAATTCAACCCTGGGCTATTAGTTTTGAGTTTCATTGAAACAAAAAAAAACTTTTTATTTTGAAATGGAGAAAAAAAGTTTTTTAAATGCGTTGAAAATTCATCTTAAACTAATTTTAAATTTTAAGCAGGGTTCCCAATACACAAAAAAATCAGTTTATTAAAGTTCAGCCCTTAAGAATTAAAAAAGCGTTTATATTTCGAGATTTATATTAATAAAAATGGAAGGTCTTGAGTTTTTATTCGAACTTGAGAATTGAATTTAAAATATACAAAAAAATATTGGCAACACTGTTTCTTAAAAGCTTCGATCAAACTAAAATTCACTTTCTTTACACCATTTAAATGTTACGTTTAAAAATTTTCTTGCAATATATATTTTTTGTTATTAGTTCCATATTATTGCTGATTTCAAACAATGCTTCTCTAGTTTTTAGTACAACGACCCTTTGTGTTCTGTTCTATTTCTCTTCTCTCTTTTAATTCTTATGTTGTTTTGTTTTTTTGCATTTATTATTAAAATGCAACTTTTTTGTTCATAATAATTCAGAACGCGAATTGTTTAAAAGAAAAAATAATATTTATGTGGTACAATTTTATTACTGTTGCCATATTTTTTATGATTATGATTAATTTATTTATTTTTTTTAGATGTTTTAATTTTAAGTCATAGGCCTTATTCATACGAACCCCTGGCAAAACATTTTTTTTCTGTTGGTTTATCTTTATTTTGCTCGATCGCCTCTGCTTTCAATTCCACTTCCTCTGCTGGTTTATCTTTGTTTTGCTCGGCCGTCTCTGCTCTTAATTCCACTTCGTCTGCTGGTTTATCTTCCCTTTTCTCTGAAAATTCCTCGGCTTTCTCTTCACATTCTTTGGCTGGTTCTTTTGGTGCTTCTCGTTCTGCAGACTTCGCCTGGAAATAAAGGCGTCCTTCATCAAAGGAAAACACCTTTTCCAGTGGTTGTTGTTGTTATCCCCCATGAACCAGTATGTGGCTCTTTAGTGCTGAGGGGTTAACAATCCCTTTGTTGCAAATGCTGCAACGCAACGGATAATTTCCCGTGTGCACGAAATTGTGCTTCCTTAAGCCTGATCTGGTGATCTGGCATAAATTTTGTTGCAAACGCCACACTTTATTTCATTTGCAGGCATTTTTATAAAAAATTAAAAATCAAATAACACAAATAAATAATAATAATAAAAAAACACAATAAATAAAATTTGCACAATTATAAAACACTACTAAACAAGTTGGATTTTTTTTTTGGATTTTGATTCAAATTATTATTTATCTCTATGATTCTGACTAGTTGAGTAAATTTTAATGAGGTATAATGTCTAGAAATAGGATTTGCATTGAAATCAACTTGACTGAAGTTAGCAAGGACCTTAAAACTGACTTTTAATCGATGGGGGAGGGTGTAAATTGGAGGTCAAGATGATTAAGAAAGAAAAAACAAATTTCAGGTTATCAAAGACGGATTTATATGCAATGTATGATCATCTTCAATAAAAATTTTTTTGTACTAAAAATTTGAGCTTAATGACGCACAAAAATGCGCTCATAAAAATCATTTAAAATTACGTTTCAATTAATTTTATTTAAGAGAAAAAAAAAATATTTTAAAAAACTAGAGTAAGCAGACAAGTGTGTAAAGCTCTTGATTTTTACATGTAAAAAAAATTGAAATTCAACCTGAATAAAAAATGAGAGTACTAAAATTACAAGAAAGTGACATGAAAAGTGTTATAATTAGTGCTCTAAGTCCCTTTGAAAACCCAATTCAATGGAAACACAAAATTTAGGTGTCAAAATCTACTTCAATTTCATCAAATGTTGTCAATGAAAAGAAAAAAATGAGAAAAAAATAAATATCATCACATTAAGACAGACAAAAGAAATTCATTACATCATTGTTTTAGTGCTCTATAACAATCATCATCATCATCATTACTTTTATCATCATAAAGCCTATTATCGCACCAGTCGACCAATAGTTACGTGATGAAACAACATTTCACAGTAAACTACTCACATGAATTCTATTGTATTTTTAACACCTTTTTGTCTTTTTTCTCCCCTATTTCACTTTCCTTGTTACGATTCCATATTAGCAAAAGTATTTTTCTTCCATTTGTTGTCTATTTTCTCTCATTTTGAACAATATAAATAATAAAACACACATTTTCACGAAGATATTTCTGCAATTTCCTTGTAATATGTTTTGGAATGTGTTTGAATGTGTGTCTTTGCAAATGTTATGGATAGTTAAACGACTCATTTTTATTCAAACACTATAAAAATTGTTGTATTGCATGTTAACACAACATAATAAGGTGATGGTGAGAGAGAAGAAGAGTGTGTGTAATAAAAAGGATGCAGTCATGGTATTTGTTGAGTGGATGTGTTTCGTTTATTTATTCAGTTTTATGGAAATTATT
>LN483442.1:106606-324892 GCA_900002565.1 Culicoides sonorensis | reverse complement strand
CATGGGGGGGGGGGCCTTGGAATATTTATCACGAACTTGAACCTCTTGAACGAAGCTCAAAAAATGTTTTTAAGACCTTAAATCTCTTAATCGAAGCTAAAAAATGATTTCAAGACCCTAAAACTCTAGAATGAAGCTTTAAAATGATTTTAAGACCCTAAAACTCTTTAACCAAGCTAAAAAATGTTTTTAAGACCTTAAATCTCTTGAACGAAGCTTAAAAAATGTTTTTAAGACCCTGAAGCTCATGAACCAAGCTTGAAAATGTTTTTAAGACCTTAAATCTCTTGAACGAAGCTTTAAAAATGTTTTTACAACCCTAAATTTCTTGAACGAAGCTTGAAAATGTTTTTAAGACCTTAAATCTTTTGAACGGAGCCTAAAAATGTTTTTTGGACCTTAAATCTCTTGAACGAAGTTTGAAAATGTTTTTTAGACCTTAAAATTCTTGAACGAAGCTTAAAAAATGTGTTTAAGACCCTGAAGCTCATGAACCAAGCTTGAAAATGTTTTTAAGACCTTAAATCTCTTGAACGAAGCTTTAAAAATGTTTTTACAACCCTAAATTTCTTGAACGAAGCTTGAAAATGTTTTTAAGACCTTAAAATTCTTGAACGAAGCTAGAAAATGTTTTTAAGACCTTAAATCTTTTGAACGAAGTTTGAAAATGTTTTTAAGACCTTAAATCTCTTAAACAAAGCTTAAAAACTGTTTTTAAGACCTTAAATCTTTTGAACGAAGTTTAAAAATGTTTTTAAGACCTTGAAGCTCATGAATGAAGCTTGAAAATGTTTTTAAGACCCTAAATCTCTTGAATGAAGCTTGAAAATGTTTTAAAGACCTTAAATCATTTGAACGAAGCTTAAAGAATGTTTTTAAGACCTTAAATCTCTTCAACGAAGCTTAAAAAACGTTTTTAAGACCTTAAACCTCTTAAATAAACTTTTTTGTTCAATAAAATCATAAAGAATCCCAAAATACCCATCAAAAACACTTCCCAACATCCAATTATTACTATTATTTGCACTTAATTTAATTGCACTATCATCATTCTACATTAAATGGAACTCTCTCTCTCTCTTGAAAGGCATCATCATTATTATTGCCAAACAACAACATTTACACACGTTACATTTCTAAAACCTATTAAGACAAGCAGTTACTTCAAAAAATAACACACAATCAACTAAATAAATTGATAGCCAGTGTAGAATTTAATGGACATTCATTTATTACAAATGTCTTATGTAACACCATCATCATATCCTTCCTGTCATGCAACACCAAGCTAACTCGCCATACATGAAGATAATTTCATTTTATCATTGAAACGGACATGAATTCAACAGATTTTTGAACAAAGGAAATTGAATGTGATGGAATGCATTGAAAAAAAAAATAAAATTTAATAATTAATTATCATCACTGAAATTGTGTCGAACTAAAATTGAGTCAGTTTAGACAAAGAAAAATAATTTTTTTCAAGAATTAGCATTTTTGTAATTTGACTCAGATATTTATTTATTTTTTTTTTGTATTTGTTGTCGGAATGAGTGGCGGCACAAATCTCATTTTTTTACTTGGGTGGGATTCGTTCCATTTATTTTTAAATGTTTTGACAACAAATCTGTTTTATCTTCGTCATGCTTTATGCAAATGAATGTAAATATAAACAAATCTTATTAAATAAATGCAAATTGTGCAATTTTAATTTTATTTTAAATTTAACATTGAAGCATGAATAGAAGAAGAAGACTAGAATATTTTTTGTTAAGGTTCATGAACGAATTTGCGAAAGTTTGAAATTTATTAATCAATTTATTGAAAAAATTCCACTGCACATGTGATTTTTTTTTTGTATATGACTTTTTTTAAGCGAAATATCATAAAATTTAAAAAAAATGTATCACGTGTAAAATTTTGATATTAAAATTCAAATGGCACACGCTTAACAGATGTACATTTTTTTTTGTTAATATTTTTTATAGAAGCAACCGGGAATTAAAATATACAAATTTTGAATGCATTCTGTATTTAAATTTTAAAATAAAATCAGACCATAACTGGACGACATAACGCGAAAATCTGCTATAAATGGTGTTGCAGATTGCACTCATATTTTATCATAAAGTGCATATGTGGGATTTGGAGGATAATCCACTGTATTGTGTGTGTTTGTGTGTGTGTGTGTTTGAATAAAGAACAAAAAAAATATGGAAAAAACAAACGTTAGGTTAGGTTAGGTTCTACAAGGGCACCACCGCGGTCTCAAAGAGTCCTATTGTGGTCAAACGTTATTTTGTTGTACAACAATTGTATGGTTAAAACGATTAATTTTGTTTGGGATTTGAATACGCGTTGTTGTTCATTTGAAAGGATTGTATGGCAAAAATATGTATGAAAATTCGGAAGGAGTCGTAAAGGGATGACATAAGCGGATTCATGCTATGCCTAGTCATGTAAATATTCAATATTCGCTTAGTAACACAATTTATCTATATAAATATTGAAATAAAGGGGGCTTGCCCCTCCCTCCCCATTTTCGAAATTTTGACACTGAATTAAGGTCAAATTGTCACTTAATTACAAAAATCCTTAAAAACCCTTAAAGGAAATCCTTAAGAGGAACCTGAGGAACCCCCTCTTTGAATTCTGAGCTATGGGGGACGAGTATTTTGAATGACAGTTAAAGCTCATAGTTATAAAAAAGGCCGTAATATTGCCCCTTGAAATTGACTCACCAAGCTTCATTTTGAATCAAAAGATTTTAAAAAGAAGATCACAGCCTCCTCCCCCGTGAGGGGACTCTGCTTGCTGAAAATCACCCCCTTTAATTGAAGTAAAGTCATTTTTGAGCCAGGAGCTGAATGAAAAAATAATTTGGTTCTCCAAAAGTCTTTGATCCTTCAAAATGTCATGAAGGGGGAGGGGGAGGGAGGTAAAACCAAATCAAGACCGAAAAAAAACCTTCCCCCATCGATCAACAGTCATTTTTAGGTCCTTGGTAATTTCAGGCAAGTTCAACTTTGTGCTCAAGCGGTTTCATGTCCTGTTCTTCTTACAAATAATAGACGGACATTAAATCAAGCTCAAAAGCGCATTTTTTTCAAATTTTCCTTAAAATATCAACATTTTTTTGTATTGTTACTTAATTTTGTGTGTTTTTTTTCACAAATTTTTCTGCAGTATTCATGGATTATCATTGAATTGAGCTTAAAAATAGTTAAACAAAGAATCACACACACAATGGTCAACACATTTAAAAATATGATTTCTGTTTACTCTTCGCCTCTTATTGTTTGAATTTCCTGAACCCAAAATTATCGATTATTTCATATCTCAATGAATATTGATAACACAATTTTTTTTTGTTAATACCAGACTAAAATTAAAATTAAAAGAAAAAAAAAATCCAGACATTTTTTTTTTAAATAAAAATAATAATAATAAATTTATTTCAAGAAGACCATAAAAATAGACAAATTTCCATTATTCTTATTAAAAAACACAAAATTTAAAAGCAAACACACATAAAATTTAATTCAAAAGACATAAATCATTGTCAATATTCAGTCAACTGACAATACAAAGAAATATTGTCATCATTTGTGGTTATTCCTGATTGAAAATAAAATAAAAATTGTATGTCTCATATAAATGTGAAATGTCGATGACATGTCATACAATTACATGAAACGAGTGACTGTGGTTTCACCATTTATTTTATTTTTATTTCTTCATTTAATATTTTTTTTTTGTATTTTTATTGAAAATCGTCATCATAAAAAATCATAATTTATTTACAAGTTACATTATTTTTAGTATTAATTTTTTTTCAAATAAGTTGTTGATAATGTACTTGAAATTGTTTGTATTTTACAATTATTTTTTATTTTACAAATCTCGTGTCTAATCTCAATATTTAATGTATCAGCATGTTGTGTTATTAAAATTATGATAAAGATAAATCATCGATATTCATGGATTTAATTTCAAAAAAAAAATATAAAAAAAATTGTCATCTCTTTTTCTCTGTACGTGTGTGTGTGTGCATGTGTGTACGTACAGAATTTGCTGTATGAAATCCAACACGTATTTTAATGAGAAAATAACAGTGTCAAATGCTTTAAGCATTTCATGATAACGGCAACTAACATTCAAAACGAGTTGTTTTTATGCTTTTTTTATTTATTTTTAATTTAACCCTTTGCTTGTCCATGTCCACTGGTTTCAATTGGACATGTGACTTTTTAACGGTTTTCTTTATATGAATTTAAATGAAAATTGAATCCGGGTTTCAAAAAGTCCCATATCAATTCAGACTGTATTTGATGTGACCCTTAGAACATAAATTTAACAATTTTGATCCATGTATCATACAGATTTCTGTATGGAAGTCTATAGGACTTGTACGTTATTTTCGGATACATTTTATTTGAAAAAAAAAACTCAAAAAATTGGAGAAATCAATTTAAGACTCATTCAACCTCAGATGAAACTGAGGACTTGGATGAAACCAAATCTCTTAAAGGAAATTGAATTTCAATCACTCGTCGGGTCAATGCAGTGCGTTTGACAAATTTGATGAATTTGGCGTTTGGCAAATTTGACGCTTTGGCGTTAAGCACATTTGGCAAATTTTGACTTTTTCAAAATTTTGAGTATTTTGAAAATTTTGAGTTTTTTGAAATTTTTTATTCTTATATGTTGGCTTTTGGGAAATTTGGCACCATTTGCGTTTGGCATAGTTGGTGCATTTGGCAAATTTTGCGCATTTGGTAGATTTTGCAAATTTGGCGCATTTGGCGTTCAGGGCATTTAGCAAATTTGGCATTTTGTTCTTTAGACATTTGGCAAATTTGACCAATATGCTGTTTGGCGAATTTAGTGTTTGACAAATATGGCATTTGGCAATTTTGGCATTTAAAGGGTCAATTTGGCACGACTTGACTACCCCCTGGGTCAATGAAAGGGTTAATTTATGATTTGTATATAAAAATAATATAAATATTTTTTTTCTTTTTCAATGTAAATATATGCATATAAATTGAAAACCAAGAGGAAAAAAACTGTTGCAGTATCAATAATATCAATTGACAAGAATTGCCTGCTGTGCGAGTCTCAGTTCGACTATGATGCGTTTTTTCAACATAGATTATGATAAAATAAAAAAAATATGTGTGCAAGCAAAGTAAATGATTATCATCATATGCATAGAATAAATTGTATGTAATATGATCGAAAAAAAATATTTATTGTAGGGTGGTCCAAAAAATTCAGCATAATAAAAATTTATCGTCTAGACCTGGAAATATTGTGACTGAGTCTAATCAATGAATGACTTTTTTTTCATTGAAATGAAAAAATTCATTGAAAAGTAAGCTTTTTTATAAATATCCTACATTTTTTATTTGTAATTTTTTATTATTATTTTCAATGCAAATCGTAATTGAAACTATGCATTACATTTGTATTGTATTACATGGAATTGAAATTGAAAATAGTGCACAAAACTGCAATTTTCCCGATTTTAAATTTTTTTTGTTCAGTGTGTAAATAAATACAAAACAGTAATCATTCATACTTTTTTTTTGTTTTTTTATGAATTTTAAATAAAAAGTAAAATATTACAAAAAAAAATTGGAAAACAAATTCATCTGAAAGGATGTGATATTTTGACAAAGACTGCATTGTAATTGAAACTATTGAAAAAAAGCGAAAAATTGAAAAAAAAAATGAATTTGGATGTGATATTTTTTTACTTTGGATTATTAATGGATTGTAGACTTAATTACACTTAAAGTAAGAGTCGAAAAATATTGAAATTAATTTAAAAACAAGAATTAACACGGTCATGGTACTTATTTGAAAGGAAAGATTTTGAACAAAGGTCACTCATTCATTTAAAATGAAATTAAATCCACAGAATGTGTGAAATTTCTGCTTCATTTTCTTCAACAGTTCAAAAGTCACCAAGGGGAGTTCAAAAAATATCACATGTCAGTTTTTTTAAAGATGCAGAATTTATTTCAGACAAATTTTAGTTTCAGTCAAGATCTTGAAGAGTTAAGACGTGTTTAAGAAAATGAGTTTTAAAGTGAAATTTAAAATGAAAGTGTAATTTAGTGTGTTAAATTTAATATAATAAGAGTTTTATATCCGTTTACCGCCTAGCCTTAGGTGGCCGATGTAAATTTTTTTACGAAAACATTTCAATATGAAAAAAATGGTGTTAAAAAATATTTGTAAAATGCATTTGGAATTTTATTTTATCAAAAACCTTCCAAAACAAAAGTAAAGATGATTTTAAGGGTTAGGATAAGGCGGTAAAGGGATACAAAAGCCTACTAATGACATTAAAACCAAGGTAAGACCTAGAATTTTTTTATTTTCAATGTAATTCGAATCTAGGGTAATTCTTAGCCCTTATTTCGAAGAAAGTGTGTCATTGAAATTTCTTTTCAATACTTTTATTTTTGATCACAGTCTTAAGCAGCGTTTGTCAAAATAAGCCTTTTGCCTTAATGGGTTATGGTGCTTCCTTCAATTTTCCTTGAATTGACTCTTATTTGAAAGCTCTATGCTTAAAATTGAAATCATCCTAAGAAAAAATGACAGTTCAGAACAGTTTTCATTAAAAAAAGCAAAATTTAATGAAAATTATACCTAAAAAGTCAAAAATAATAATAATAATAATATACTCTTTATTGTCGTGTTTTTTCTTTTTAATGTGTGTTACATTAAATAGTCATAATGCTTTACCAAGGGGGGCTTTAAGCAAATTTTTTGAGAGTTAATTTGTTAATTACAGTATTGACTATTATTGTTCTAAATTTTTAAGAGGAAAATCTCTACAAAAACCTCTATTGTCTAAAAAGTCAAAAACAAGAAAATTTAATACAAAATTCATGGAATATACTCTCAAAAGTCAAAATAAATTGTATTTTGAGCAATGAATCATGTTCATGGTTTTAAATTCAGCTTTTCTTCTTGCAAACCTGTCATTTTCCTTTGAATTTCATTTCAAAAAGTCTTGTTTTACATTTTTTAGTGCAATAAATCACATTTTCATGTAAATTTAATATAAAATTTCATCAAAAATCGTCATTTTACCAATTTTTCTCTGTAATTCAGTATCAAAATATATTGTTAAAAGCATCCTCAACATAAATTTCCATTTCCTAAATATCCCAAAAAATACTTGTTGTAATTGAGGTTGGCATCTGTCCAAACAGATTAAAAAGTCCCCCCCCCCAAAAGACATCAACATAAACATTTTAACCTATTTAACTTTTCCATTGTTATGAACCACAATCATCATGTTAAATTTTACATCCAAAAAATATACAAAAAGAGAGAGAATGAAATTTTATCAAATATTTTTAAAAGGAAAAGCCAATAAATGTCCCATGTTGCTTTAATTTGACATTTATTGTAGTTTTTTTTTCTTTGTTTTTGAATTATTTTGAATTGAAACACACCCAAAACTAGTTTCATTGTTTTTGTTCCTTAAATTCAAGGAAAAAATTTCATAATTTCAATCAATTTTTTCTTTTAAATGTAAATTTGAATTGAATTGAAATTCAATTTAAAACTAATTCATAAAGTAAATATTAGAAAATTACATGAAAATTACAAATCATAAATAAATTAAATAGAAAATGAAAAAAAATTTATCGAATCCTCTTCAATGAATCTGATACAATTGATATGACGATGAAGATCGGACTACAGTCACAAAAATAAATACGTAGAATGAAGAAAAAAAAATTAATTTTATTGGATTTTATTTAAAATTACGTTCAATTTAATTTAAAATGATTTCCACGCATTTACTTTCAAGGATCAAATGAAGAATCAAATGAAGGAAAAAAATCGAATAAAAGAAAAAAAAGGAAAAAAAATAAAAATATCAATTTTCAATGTAATAAATTTGTATCCCTAATTGGCAATCATAATTTTTATTTGCGTTTATGTAACAAATAAATAGTTGGGTCCAAAATTAATTAAGGATCAAATATCTTTCGAAAAAACATTTTTATATTTTTTTAAAAAAAATAAATTGAATCATGGGCATTTACTATGCCAATTTAACGCAAATTCTTTGAATATACCCAAAAAAAAATAGCACACACAAAAATATTTTCCCAGAAGAAATTAGTTTATATTGTTTGTGATGCTTGAATAATTTGTATTGGCATGAGACAGGACAAGGTTTGATTATTTGCTTCATTATTTTCGTCCTTTATCATACAAAAAGATTTTTCTTTTTTTTTGGAAAATAATATTTTATGAAAATATTTATTATAAGTTTCCATGAGACTGATAGAAATTTAAGGAAAAAGGTGATGGAATGGAAAATTTTTCTATTCTCACTAAAAGTAAAAATATGAAATGAAATTTTAACCACTGGGCGATTTAGAAAAGTGCATTTCGATGGGTCTCGTTTCATTGAATAAAATTAAAACTTATTTTTAAAAATCCGCCATTTTGAATCTTTTTGAAAAAGCCGCCATTTTGAAAATTTTTGTTGTAAAGTTCGGCATTTTAAAATTTTTTAAAAAAGTTTGCCAATTTAAAAAAAATAAGCTATTTGTTGGAAAATCTGTGATTTTAAGCTTTTGACCATTTTCAGGCACTGAAGGCTCTGGAATTTCTGAGCCCAGTTTCACAGTTAATAAGTCAAAGTTCATTCTAATAAACTATCCAATGAAAAAATCAGCAATTTTTTAAAATTTTTAACCGTTTTTAACGGGTTTCAGGCTTTGGAGGCTCTGGAGCCCAATCTCAAAGCTAATCAGTTTAAAATCATCCTTATGAGCTCCTTTATCTTACAAACCTCGCTCCGATGGACCATTCCAGAGTTATGGATAGCGATCAGTGGCGGAGTGACAGAGTGACGGCCCACAAACCGTCTGTAATAGAGCATTTTTTCTTTCAAATTCACTTAAAAATGAAAATATAATGAAAAAGGACCATCACCCGAAAAAGAAACAACTTTCTAATCATAAATGATACCATTCAAGGATTCAAGGCTAATTTCATACATTTTTTCTATCATCATATGACGACTAATAAGAAGCCCAAAAAAATATTTGATATTTTTCTTTCACTTGACATGTACCCACGGCACGTGATCAGATTTATGAATTTTGTGCTTTTATTTTTTACTTAAGGTGATTTCTTGAGGCATTTTTTTTCCTTCTTTTTGTTGTGTTAACGTAAAATCTAATCACATCAAAATTTTATTTCAGTGGGTGTTATTGTGATGATACGAGAAGAATAAAACGTGATTTACTGACTACCGGTAAATAAAATGAAAATGTTGATGGCTTTCAATGAATTTCATTACCGATTTTGTGTGAATTGTAACTTTTGATTTTTGGAAATGAAAATTGTGTTTTATTGATTCCAGAAGGGGTTTTTTTCATTACAAAACTGCAAATTAATTTAATGAAAACTTCAAATGAAGTAAGTAAAAAAATTCAATGGGAATTTTAAAACTAATGAATTTTATGGCCATTCTTTTAAAATTTATTGATACTGAATCGTCTGCATCATTTATCAATTTCACTGTGTCATTACAATTGTGTGCCTTTTATGTCGAGTGAGTGGGTTTTGGTGCATTCAAATGGTAATAAAAGGGATTTTTATTGTAATTTTTACTTTAATAAAATAAAATAAAATAAAAGTCATTGAATTCATTTTCTTACATCAGTGCAAGAACAATGTTAAAAGAAATGAATTGTGCACTGTAAACTGAAAATGACCCACAGTGCAATGAAAGTCATCTTGGTATAGAGGTCCAGGGACTATAAAGCTTATTTGGAATTGAATTTTTAAATCAATTTATGACGAGTTTGAGAAAAAAAATCATAATTTGTAGTTTAACGTGAAGTCTGCGAATGTCACGACACGGATTGCGGGACATTTTCAATTCACAGTGCAACAAACGTTAAAAACAATTTCATAGATTCATTTCATCTAAAAATTGCATGTTTTTTATTGCAATATGTTTCGAGTCATAAAAATCGAATCAAATTAAGGACCAAATCCTTGTAAAAATAACGATACGAGCGTGTTCCAATCCAAACATTTCAAATTTAAAAATCAGTAAGACATAAAAACAAAAGATAAACATCTCACGTCTGCTTCATATTTTTGATCTCACGCCTTCGCCTTAATAAAAATTATGACTTTGCAATATAATAAAAAAATGGCAATGATTTAAGTTTTGTAAGGCGTCGAATATTAAAAAAAAAACACATACACACACACACACATATTTACAACAATATAATAATAAATGATAACATCCTCTTATTATTATTTTTTTTGTGTAATGTACATGGGAGTACTTTATCATGTATCATATCGGATCACATGTAAAAAAATTGAGTTAAAAAAAAAATGAGAATCAGACGAAAAAAAGTTGGACTAATATAGATTTATGATTTTACTACGTTTCTTTAGATGCTGTGCTTTTTTTTCTAAAAATTTGCTATGAATAATAAAATGAAGTGAGAGAGGTTCATGATACTTCCCTTCATGATAGGGAGTTAACTCGAATATCTCGCTAGATGCTTGATAGGAACTTTTGCTCTACTTCTTAATTTTAAATTTAATTGATTAAAGCGAATTTCCTTGTGATTTGGGAAAAATCTGAGTACTGTGGACATTTTTAACCTCTCGAGGACCACATAAAAGCTTGTATCGGGACTTTTTCCATGTATTGCAATTGCAACTAGATCCATGGAAATAAACTGGTTACTATTTGTCAAGAACACGTGTTTGATTTCCGCCACTTGCCAGATTCTAAATATAATTTTCTAGCTTTGAATACTTCCCTTCACAATTGGGAGTCAATTCAAATATCTCGCCAAATGCCTGCTAGTAACTTTTGCTCTACTTCTCATTTCAACTTTTTCCTACTTTTTATGTTAAATTTCAACATTTAACCCACTCTAATCATTTTCAGTGTATGCCATTTTAATAACAACAAGTATGTAAATAAATAAATTACTTTCTTCATCATAAATATCCAAAGTACGTGAATTACTGCAAGGCAAATCGCTTAAACGATATAAAAACAGTAGCATTAGCAATGTAACGTCATGATACTCAACATGTATTTTGTTATTAAATAAATAAGATGAAGTCTACAGCAGAAAATTGTTAATTTACCATAAATTTTAACAATTTTACTTGTATTTTAAAGTAATATTTTTTAATGGAAAACAAAAACAAACGCCACGACAATAGCACTTATGTTGTACTAAAATGATTTCGATGAAGAGAGTGAGTTCACTAAACCCTTGGAGCAAATGCGTTTTGACTACTTTTAACTTTTGACTAATTTCTTTTTTTTCTTTCCTTGATGACCTCTGATATGCCTTGAAGTCCCTTTTGATTTAAATGAATTCAATTATCGTTGTTCCATTTATAGAACACTCATTCAGAATAACAATGATTTTAATCGCATCTGGTTCATTTTTTTTTGTACGATACCAGACATTTTAACATCATTTAAGTACAAACTTTGCATTGAAAATGATGTAAAATTATGCAAACTAGTGTGTATTTGAGTTGTTTCAAAATTAAAATTACAATACAAATACAATACAAAATTTTAACCACAATTATATTATTTCATGTTGAGGCTTCACATCTTTTATGATGTTGTTGTTAAAAAGTGGCACTTAAAATTTGTTTTATGAATAAAATGTGGGTGAACTCACTTCAATTCAATTCAATTGTTTTATGAGTCGTATTAGGATGGTACTGAAATCATTTAATTTGATGAAGTTAATTAATAAAGTTTTTTCTTTCATCTTTCATGGAAATTTACGGGCTTCATTTGATATCGTTATGCATATAAAAGGACTGACCACTCTAATTTGCATAAAATTTTTCAATTGTGTTGTGATAAGATGATTAAGTTTTATCATATTGATGCAGAGCAGAAGCAATCACTTATTCGTTGTCATTGTGTGTGTGTTACATGAAAAAGGCAGGATAACGTTCCTCTTTTCTCTCTGTATTTCATCATTTTCTTGTATGGAAAGTTGTGTGTCGGTTTTTTTCTTTACCTAACTAACCCGTTTTCTGTTTGACTTTCCATTTTCAAATTGAGTTTTTAAAGTTTAAAGCATTTGAATTATTCATGAGTTTCTCAGATATGTTGTTTCAGATATTATTAAAATAAATTCTTATTTATGTTTCAACTTATCATTCATTTAATTCATGTAAAAGTTTTTGAAAGGCTCTGTGTATGGTGTATGGTGATGATATTCATATGGATAATTAAATTTAATTTTTGTTTTAAAGATTTTTAAAGCAATTTGAAGTTTGAAATGTTTTTTTATGTGATTTAGGGGAGGAATGACTTATGATTTGATAGGAGATTTGAAATTTAATTGAATGACCTTAAAATTGGGCGTTCTTCTCAATATTGCTCTTAACAGGACATTTAGAGCTCATTAGAATCTTCTCTCTGGGTTATATGAAGGCCATTGGGAACTAAATTAATAGAGTGATTTTTCTTCTTCCTTTATGAAGTTCACTGAAGCTCAGTACTCGCACTTCGACCTATAAGATCTTTCGTGCTTCTCCTTATGAAGGGATCTTAGTTCTTTTTCAATACATCCAATACGTCAAAGAATCTTAAGGTGACTTTAAATCCCGTATTAACTACAGTAGAGGGAGATGAAAAGCCCTTACTGAAGTAGTGAATCCTCACTCTAGCCAATGCTTCACACTCACAGAGGATGCACTTTGATGTTTCATCCTTTTCTAGGTAGAGCCTGCAAGTGCTTGAATCACTCCTTCCAATCCCTTTAAGATGGCTGCGCAAAAGGCAGTGTGTAGGTTTAATAAAATTAGAGAGATTCATGTTAGATGATTTGAATATTGACCTTAGATTGATTCGGACAATACCTTATATTTGACTAAGAATTGGACTCTATTGGACTTGGACTATATCTATTGAAACAAAATATTTTTTTTATATAAATATATTTTAATTGAAACACGTTTAAACCCGTTCACTCATATAACCAAGCTGACTGTTTTTTAACTTTATTTAACAGTTCAAATAAGATTTTTTTCGGATACTTCACTTTACAAATGGGAGTCGATTCAAATGTAAGGTAACATGCCTGTTAGGAACTTGTATCGTACTTCTCATTTTTAAATTTTACGAGCACTGAGGATACTCTTATTATATTATTTGAGCCTTATTTCAGTTCAGAACTGGGTTTCTCAATGGAACACTATATTACTTTAGCTGCCGTGGGGTCATCCAAAGACAGCCTCATTATTGAAGAGCTTATCACACGTGTTTTAGTGGATCAGATTCTGAAAAAAGGAATTCAATTTCCTTTTAACATCGTTCAACAAAAAAAAAACTCATATGAAATTCCACGTTTTTTAATTCTCATTAAAGTCCCATTTGATCAACAAAAAATTTAATTGTAAAACAGCTATTTTGACCGCACAATATTTGCGACAAGCACTTTTTAATAGCTATAAGTACAAGTAAAAATTCAAATATGTGGTCACTAATAATGATTCCAAACAACACAAACACACACATTTTTAGAAAATAATTGCTTTTATTCACCATCATCATCATCATCCGTTGCCACCACAATCCATTTAATAATCTCATTTTGTCTGTTATTGAATGCAAAAACACAACATTCATTAAAATAAGTAAAAAATTGCATTAATCCAATTTAAAGGCGATTTGAACATAATAAACCTCATTTATTCAAATTCAAATTCATTAACATGGATTTATGTCTGAAAAATGAAATAACATTAAAATATTTGGTTTTTCTCTATTGACTGTTTTTGTTTTAACTGTTTAGTTTTAGTTGAGTATTGAACTTAAAACATAGATGGAATCCGATTATGAAATGTATGATCATTAAAATGAAAATAATTTTGAATTTAAATCGTGTACTTTTCCATTTAAACATGGTGTATTGTAATTAAAACAATCAAATGTGCGGTTTTTGCTTCTAAGGCAAATAAAATTAATGACATTATTTTGGGCATGAAATGTGCAGTACAATAAATTTAATTTTCTCATTTCAATTTTTTTTCTTCTAAAAATAAAATTTACTTATCATATTAATTTTTTTTTTCTTTTTTTCCAGGTAAGACGATACACGATGAAATTTAAACCAAAATATTTTTATTATTATTATTCTGATTGGTAAGATATACTTTTTTTTTATTTTTACATTTTATTGGAAATTGCTTTTAAATTGATGCAATTTATTTTGTTTCCCTCTTTTCTTTGCTTTCCTTGAATTTGAAAGCTGCTTTTAAAAAAATGTAATATTAAATTCATATTCTGAATTGGCTTTTTGGCTTATAAATTGCATTAAAATTTGTATGTATATCATTTGAGAGCAAAAAATATGGTTTTGAAAATCTATGAAAGCAATTTTAAAGTTGGGAAAATGATGATAAAATGTTTTGTGTGTGTTTTTTGTGAATGAAAATAAGTGTTAAAATGTGATATGAAAGTGAAAATTTTCATGCTAGAAGTTTTCAAGCCTGGAAGCAGTTCTCCACAAAAATTGAAAGTCGAATTTCGATTTCAAATGATTTAAAAATGAACTATTTCTATTTCCAAATAAATTAAAACATCAAAATAAACGAATGTTTACTATTTTACTTTTGTTTGATGTTCCTAACATACGTTCACGCTTAATATAAACACTTAATTTGTTTAATTTTATTTGAAATTTAAAATTCTGCTGAAATCAAAACACATCTAATTTCAAAAATCATGGCATCGAATTTCAAATTAAATTCATCATTCTCTTACTTACTTTAAAAAGTAAAGTTTTGAATTAAATTAAAGTTTTCTTATTTTTTTTTCATTCTTTTGTCAATTTTTAATAAATAAAATTATAATAAGGTTTTATTTTGATGTAGGAGCAATCATAATTTTAAATATGGAATGAAGTCATATAAGAAACATGTTGATTGTTGTTGATAAAATGCAATATTGTGAAATTTCATGTAATGTAAATTGAAAATACTTTGTTTTCACTCAAATGACCTCATTTGTAGGTGATAGTGGATGATGAAAATCACATCTGACAAAACGAGACTGGTCAAAAAGTATCCCGCAAAATTTCTGAAATTTTTCAAAAAATCTGTTTTGTTTAATCATATCATTTTTTTTTTACCACTTCGTTACTTCTATCTTAGGCCTAACGACTTCTTATTTAATCCTTTTTTTTATGATATAGCCCTTCTAAAGAGGCTGAGGTATCTTTGCTCACATAAATTCGATTTCTTATGTTGTTTGTATTTTTGGCTTTTTCAGTTAATTACTGACGTTAAAAGCTTTTTCAATAAGGTCTATAATTTCTAATTGCCATGTTTTTTTCGTTTTGAAATTTAATGTCTGTAAGACCAACTTTACTTTTAATTAGACATTTTGTTGAAGTTATGAATGAACATCTTCATATATGGATAATTTCACATTTATTTCTTATATTTAAAAAAACTGTCAAAGTGCAGACTTGAGGCTACTGAACCCATAACCTGTAACCCATCTTGGAATTTTTATAAATCTTAACACATTTAATACAACTTACTTGACTCTCTGACATTTCTCATGATTACAACAATCTTCTCTTTTGTGATCGACTTGGTCCATGGTTTCGGTCTAATAGTAAAAAGATAAAACCAGTTTGAAAAAGAGATGGAATCATTCATTCAAACGTCAGCTTTGAGTTTGTTCTACATTCGACAAGTCCGAAAAATGTGTGAGTAATTTATTGACGGTTGCCAAAATTGCATCCCATTGATTGAAATCCGTTCAATTAATTCTTATATTTGTCAAGTCTTTAGCTTGAGACAAGTCTTCAGTCACAGTATAAAATTTATTCACCTTGTTTATTGCCTCATCTAGCGACATATTGCAATGGAGTTTGACAGTATCAAACTGACCCCCGCAGAAGATTTCCGCGGCCGGTTTGACTTTGTCCTGAAAAAAAGTTTTTGCGACAGCTTTTTATGCTAGAAAGTCTCTGACTGCTTGTCAATCATTGCTCAATCGTGTTAATTCCTTAAATAGAGTTAATTTAAGTCAGTTTATGAGAATCGGTTTTAAAAAATTTCAAATCTTTGGCATAGACATAAACCAAATTGAGCGGATTCATTCATTTGGATTATCGAATGACCGTAATACGGTTTCTTTTATGTATTGGTTTTTTTAAAATTGAAGTAAGACAAAATGAACAGAAACTTTTATCGCCCAACCTCAATTCTATCCAAAAACTCAATTGGCAATTCTTGACCATAACTTTTAAAATGCTCAAATTAAATAAACTTTAGTATTCATCCATTCCATTTTTTAATGATAGCCGCCGATACTGGCATTAAAATAATTTTTTTAATATTCAAATCAAATCACTCAAATCAATTGAAATCCAGTGAAAAACCTTCTCAATTATTTTTAGCTTAAAGTTCTGTATCCATTTTCATATAATTCCCGATTAGGCTTCAAATGAGCTTATTGTAACAATGTCAATGGAATACACTGCTCACCATTTAACTGTCAATCTCTAACTCAGATTAATTTTTTCCTTAATATTAGTATATTATTCTTACTTTTATATTCACTTCTATTTCTGATACAAATAAACATAATTCTTTGAGTTTCTTTTCATATTCTAAAATGTACATTGAAACTTCTTTTGTTGATTCACTTCACTCACTCACTATTTTAAATAAATGTTTGATTGTTTGTTGCAATTGTGGAAAGAAAGATTTTTATTTTATTCTGTAAGCAAACAATAAATATTTTGCATGAACAATCATGTTTTTCTTTTTGTGTCAGTAACAACAATAAATAAATAAATAAATGAAATAAAATAATAATAATAATGAGAATCCTTGTTAAAGTAAAGCACTTTGAAGAATCAAAATAACAAACAAAAAAAACTTCTTTTTATTGTGAATTGTTTTGATTGTTAAGTTTTATCTGAAATTGAGTATTTTATAACATTCATAACTTTATTTCTTCTTTCAATTTCATTTCAATTCATCAGTCATTCACTGAGTAATCACAACAAAAAATTAAAAGGAATCTGCTTCCATTCAAATGAATGAATGAATGTGACAAAAGTCAATCAACTGTTCGATTTATTTTATTTTATTTGTGAATTTGATCAAAGTCTCACACTTGATTTGATTTTAATTTTCTCCTCGTTTTTTGTTGTTGTGTATCCTAAAAATATATGAATATATGAGTTTATTTGTTTTTATTCATATCATATCACATCACACATGCTTTGAATGCAATGAATGATAATGAAACGAATCGTATTTCAATCAAATATTAAATTAAATATGTGTGTGAGTCTGCCTGTTGAAAAATAAATTTATATGGAAAACGAGAATGTGTCTTAATTTGAATTTATATTGGCAGAATAAAGTGGAAAATGATATGAACTGTGAGACACACTTGACCCTAATTTAATATTCTCGGTTTTTGGTCTAAAGCAAATATACATTGAAATTTCATTTAAAGGAATCGATATCAAAAGTGAGTTTTAATTAGAAATCAACTCGAAATTAAATCAAGATCAGAAATGAGAACTATAATTTATGAAAATTATCTACAAAAATATCATAATAAATTCATAAATTCCAATTCAAACCTAATCCAATCCGAATATTTATGTGAACATGAAATAAAATCATTGGATATGAAAATAATCACCAATATGGCACAATAATAATAATCAACATCAGTATCAAAATAATGTAAATGTAAATACGAAAAAACATTGGAATTCTTTTGGGAAATATTTACCTAATCCAAATCAATGGGTTTGTTTTTCTTTATTTTACACTTGATTATCATTTTAGTTTGTTATGAGAAGGTAAATCCAAATTCAAGCTGTAATGACACTTATTTACATTAACAGAACAGAATGGAACAGAATCAGAACTAGGCTATTAAACACACATTGTAATAATAATAACATGAAACGATAGGCACTGAAGACGATTGTTTCGTATCATCATATGAGATGAATTCCATTTTCATAAGCACACGATTTCTTTGAATAGGAAATTTTGTTATTTTTTCTGTGTCGTATTTCTTATTTTATTGTAAATGGATTGAAGATGAAGATGATAACGAAGAAGAATGAAGTTAAAGGTATCAATAATGAAGTGAAAAACTACAAATAAAAGGAGAATTGGTCCAATAATTTGATATCCATATCATTTGGGAGGGCATGGAGCTTCAAATTGATACCAAAAATTTTCGAAACCTCGAAATTTGTCGAAACCTCAAAATTTGTCAAAATCTCGAAATTTGTCAAAAACGTCGGAATTTGTTCAAACTTCGAAATTTGTCGAATCCTCGAAATTTGTCGAAATTTGTCGAAACCTCGAAATTTGGTAAAAACCTCGGAATTTGGCAAAAACCTCGAAATTTGTCAAAATTTCGAAGTTAGTCAAAAACCTAAAAATTAGAAATTTGTCGAAACCTCGAAATTTGTCGAAACTTTGAAATTTCACAAAAACCTCGAAATTTGTCGAAACCTCGAAATTTGTTGAAACCTCGAAATTTGTCAAACCTCGAAATTTGTCAGAACTTCGAAATTTGTTAAAAACCTAGAAATTTGTCGAAACCTCGAAATTTGTCAAAAACTTCAAAATTTGTCGAAACCTCGAAATTTGTCAAAAACCTCGAAATTTAGCGAAACTTCGAAATTTGTTAAAACCTCAAAATTTGTTAAAAATTTAGAAATTTATCGAAACCTCGAAATTTGTCAAAAATTTCAAAATTTGTCAAAAACCTCGAAATTTGTTGAAACCTCGAAATTTGTCGAAACCTCGAAATTTTTCGAAACCTCGAAATTCGTCGAAAACTAGCCACAGTTTAATCAGCCCACTATAATTATGTTCATTACTATAGGACACCCTATTAACTAAACATCTAAATTACATGCGATTCAGGGAAATGTGCAATAAAATATTATTATTCTTTCATTTAACTAGATGATAGCTGACGATAGCAAAAGGCAATATCTCGCTACTAGATAGTAGTCATCCATTTGATAGATTTTCTTTCCCCATTTTTCACCACAATTTTTTTCCTATACATTTATATTTTATGTGACAAGTGATTCCATTCCATATAATAATAAAAATAATAAAAATAACAAAAAAAAAATTATTCAAGACAAGAGAGAAAAAGTAAGAAAAAAAACGATGATATTGCCGACTTTGTAATACTAATAATATTACGACATGTTAGTTGATGTATAGTTATATAATATAGATGTGGAAGAAACCAATTTTCATTTATACACTTTTTTTTACCACAACACAAGACCCGAGAAACAAACAAGGGACGGTAATGTAACAAAAATAACATGATTCGAGATACACTTTTTTTATGAAGGTTTTTTTTACTTGGGTTTTTGTGTATCCTCATTAAAGTGAGGAAAATCTAGTTTTCTTGCCTCAAGGAAATTGTTTTTAGTATAAAAATGTTTAAACGATGTATGTAAGTCAAGTTTATAGAGATGATGATACAAGAAAAAGTAGCACCTGATACATTCAGGATTAGTTTACATGATTTATTGTGCTAATTTTGTTTTGTAATTGTTTTAAAATGAAAATGAAAAAAAAAACAAATTTCAATTTCAATTAAAATGAGATTATATTTCATATGATAATGACTTGTGAGCAGTTATTTATGAAAATGTAAAAAAGCCAATATTTTTTTTTTTTTTTGTTTTAAAAGTTTAACCATTCTTTGAAAGCTAGGAAAAAAAGTATAAACATTTTTTTCTTTTTCTTTTTCATTAAAAATAATAATGTGCCAAAAAATTAAAGTTCTGGAATTTTGTAAAGGATTTCAATAAAATCTTTACATTTTCTCAGACAAAAATCCTATTTTCATAAGTTTTAAGTAAAAGTGACCTGAAACAAAGTTGAAGAGAATATTTCAAGCTACAATTTTGCTCAAATGACCAAGTCGATATTTCAAATATTAAAAGGCCAAAAATAGCAAAATTCAAGTTTTGACCTCACTTTTCGATTTTTGAGAATTATAATTTTTTTGCACATTATTTTTTATCATGAAAATAAAACAGAAAATAATTTTAATACTTTTTCCTAGTTTTCAAAGAATGGTTAAACTTTTAAAAAAAAATTTTTTGTTGACATTTTCATAAATAATTGCTCTTGTAATAAATTTAACATTGTTTTTTAGCCTTTTACGACCTGAAAATGTTTTTACGTGTTCTGGTCCGTGAAGCGATAGGTTTTGCAAGGGCAACACAGCGGTCTCAAAGAGTTCTATTGTGGTTGCCCAATGTCAAATAAGCTGCAATGTCGCTTCTTCCGACAGTTTTACCTGAAGACAATCTTCTGACTGCACTTGTCGAAGTAACATAGATAAATTAGTTTTGACCTAATATTTTAATATAGTTTGACATGAAGTGTGTTTGACAGCTACCTTGACCTTGAACTTGATTAGACGTTTAACTACTGACTTGACTCTCTGACAACTGTTTTGATTTCAACGATCTACTTTTTGGTGTCTAGGTTCGTCCAAGACTTCGATCTAGCTCCATCCTGGTTTATTTCACAATTTCGTCGAAAACCATTAAAAAGTTGTATGGGAATGTTAAAGGTAATAATTTTAAATTATATTCTTAGTAAATTTAGGTTGAAATTCCTTTTTGCATCAGAAATGTTCTAAACCTTAGGATATTGGTAATTAAGACCTCGTCAGATCCAATTTGAGTCATAGTTTATTCAGCAAATTTACTTAAATTCAAATGTTGGTCAATAAATTTTAAAACTGCTTAATTTGATCTTTCTTTTTTCCAAGGGTTCCAATTTAAACCTCATCATCATAATTCGATTGTTAATTGATTAAAGAACCATGCAGTACATTAAATTTTGACCTGCATCGTTTCCATACACCATTTAAGTGGTTTTCGGAGAAAATAATGAAATTTTGTAAAAATATGAAATTGAAGAAATATAAAAAAAAAACTTACCTTACGATCTTCTAGTCGTATTTTAACTCAATTGAGAACTTGGAAAAACTCTTGAAGCTAGATCTTCAATTCCCCTCTCTAGCATTTTTTAACTGCTCATGTTAAAATTTTCATCCCAATCCAACTGGTTCATGTGTCAAAAACAATAAAAGCCGAATGTTGTAGTGTTATGATGTTCATTCACTTTATTTTACGGCTCAAGTATAAAAAAACGAGAACAGTTTGTTAAATGTTCTTGTTAAACATTATTTGCCTGTTTTACTTGTTTATGTTCTCTTTCAATCTTGTTCCTTCCTACAAAATACAAAAACAAGTTCAAATTTATATCAAAACACGGTAAAGAGAAATCAATTAGTTTATTTAGAACCGACCTGAACATGATGATAAAAAAATTGTTTGTCTTGTCTTTTTTGCACGTTAAATAATCCAGAATGAAAGAACACACATTATTAATTAAAGAAGCAGTAGTATAAAAAATATTATACTTTTTTTTTGTAGGTGTGGCACCGATAAATCTTTGATTCACTGTAATAAAATATCGCGACTGTTACATTAATTACTTTAATTTTTGTATAAATTACATTTAAAAGGTGATAATTAAATGCAAATGCAATTTATTTGCAGGCTCACATGCAATCATGGTATAGGTCAGTTCCCTTAACACCCATTATTATTAAAATATTTGTATTCTTTCATCTCTCATTATACGAAAAATTTTAACATTAAATTACTCACAATGGAATTTTAAACGATCAATTTTAATTTTTGTGTTGCCAAATAACAATCGAAATGAATCGAATTGAAACCACGTTAAATGTAATGAGAAAATCAAATAAAATCCAAATCCAATGCAATGCAATGCAATGAAATCGGTGTAAAAACCATTATTTTTTTCTCATTCAATACAAAAACACAAAGTGATAATGAACAATTGAGGTGTAAATAGAAGAGTTTTGTTTTCAAAAATTTTAAATGTTACACACAACCATTGAAATCTCCATGAAATTAAATGCAACACACCGCCAATTTTACATACAAATAGCACAAATTTGTTTGCTCATTTTATTTAGTTATTTTTCATTGAATAGACTCTTAAATGTAATGACTTTTGAAATGGAATGAAACGTCGACGTAAAATTGAATAGAAATTCAGTTTTCGTGTGCATACTCAATTTAGTTTGAATAGAAATTTTAAAGCGAAATATAAAATGAGCCGCTCTCGGTGAGTTTTTCAGAGTAAAAGCATTATTTATTTATTTTAATGAAACCTAATTACACGCTTTGAAATTGCATTGAAATACATGCCGCCTTTTTGTCTATCATGCCTTATTTGTCTCATTTTTTTCGCTAGGAATTGCAATGAATTGAAAATAAGAGAAAAACAACAAATTTACAATTTTTATTCATCTTTAAATTATATTATTGCGTTTACTTCTGCATTTCTTATTGTATTTTGTTTGCATTTTATTGTATTTGAAGGATTCAATATTGTTAAAAGTTGCTGTTTATTTGTTGTAACAATTCAAACAACTTCATGTTTCATTTTTGTGTCTTTCTAGGAGTGGGTTGATGGGAAAAGTGCGCTTTTGAGACCCAATTGGTGTCTGAGTGTCAGAAAATGTGTCAAAATGCTCTTATGAGTCTAGAAAATTTATGTTTAGGTTCCTGTAATGGCCTGAACCTTAACCCAGATTAGGCTACAGTCCTTCCAGAAGGCCAAGCAAATTTGACTTAAATTCGTTTAAAATCATACTTTGGACAAATAAACAGTATCGGAAACTGTCCAAAATGATTCTTAAGAATGTTTTTTATGAAATTAACATATAAATTTACAAGAACAAAATAATTTTATATTTCAAAATTGAAGTTTTATAAAAAGTCGAAAAGTATGCCGCCTTATCTGGGTTAAGCGGTCACTCAAACGTAAATGAGCCTTGACAGCTGTCATTATCGTTACGACCGCAAGTGTCAAATTCGACTCGTATTTTATGCGAGCTTTTAGCAAGACGGCAAAATTTGGTACTAATTCCAGATTTGCGTATTCTGCACTTTTTCTTTCACGAGATCTATTTCAACGTAATCGATCGATCTTGCTTTAGGTCGAGCCACCACAACGATCGTCTGGATTTTTACTGAAAAGTGTCGCAGATGCACCGCCGATTTTTGTGATCTGTTCTTTTTACACTTTAGATCGAAAATGTCTTGTAAACTAGCCACAGACTATGAAGCTCGCATTTTTGACAAAATTGTGAAATATCCGTTTGATTTTTGAAGCCGCAACTGTCCTTACGTCACGTAAAGAACCATCCTTGTGAAATGAGTCATCTACTTTTGTAGGCTCTTTCAATTTACAGAGTGATCTATTTGGCTTGACACTACTCCATTTGAGTTTTCATGTCTCGCTCAAGTTTATTGTAAACTTTGCGTCCGCAAGATCCGTTAAGGCGCAAAAAATTCAATATAAAATGTTAGATTAGTGCTTTACGTGGTCATTTCCGAAACTAATCATTAAAATAATGCAAAAATTAATGTTAGTTCATTTAATTGCCGTAAAGTTAGTTTGGAGCTATTTTTTCTCTGTCATATACGTGGTTAAGGTGGCATAGTGACATGTAAATGCACTTAAGCTTCATCCTTCATATCACATGTTTTTTTATTTTGTTTACAATTTTTTCTCTTTTACAAGTACATCGTATTTTTTATTTATTTATTTATTTTTGTTGTTGTTTTATTTATAAACTTTTTATATATCGTACATTTTTTTTCCCAGTCATTTATTTCAATTGTTTGCTTACTGCAGATTCCCGTCTTTTTTTTCACTTTAGCTATTTATTTTTTCTTTTTCTATTAATTTTTTTACTACTATCTCTTCCCAAAAATAAAGTTTTGTATTTCAGCGAATTATCTAGATTATAGGCAATTGAATGATTGTTCTTGAATTGTCTTGGAAATGGCATTCAATTCAATTTTTTTATTCTCTCAAATTATTTGTATATTGTTTTTTTTTGGTTGAAAAGTAGTCGAAAAATGTGGCTTGAAATTTATTTATTTTAATTTAAAGAACCCTGAAAATAAAGTTTGAAATTAAAACAATTGCTTTCAAGTAACTCGTAATTTATTGTAAATTTAACTGTAATTCGTATTTTTCTTTACAGTAAAATTGCATTCGATTCAGATATTATTCAATTTTATTGGCAATTGCTTTTAAATTGATGCAATTTACTTATATTTTTATTTTTTTTTATTAGTTTTACTTTTATTTCAAAGGATGTTCATTGAATCCTGTATTTATTTACCTTAATCGTTTAAACGTAAATTTACGATGAAAGTAGAATTATCTGTAAATTTATTGGGAGTGACACGTGCCGTTGTAAAGTTAATATTAAAGTAATAAATTTTGAAGGTGTTGATTTACTTTTAAAGTAAAATTAGATATTTATTTGAATTTAATTGTGTTTTTGACACTAAAATTTGACAGGTTACATTGCAAGTGTCATGTCATAGCAGGTGTCATTGAGATAGCCATGGGCAGTGTTTTGTCGTGCTCCATGACATATGTCATGTCAGGTGTCAGTTAGTGATTTTTTTACATGAATATGTTTTTTTAGTTCGGATTAAAACGCAACTGCTCTCAGATGACAGTATAAAAGCAATGAGCCACTAAGGGCCGGGATAACGCTCATTGTAAAAACTTCTTTATGTAAGGTATGAACACTGTAGCACTCGATGGGACCACGGCCAAGGCTTGTACAGTGAGCTCAACCCAATATGCCCTTAAACATAACAGTGTTGAAATTTCCTACGAATAAAAAAAATTGCTACAAATTAAAAGGCAACGCTTCAACTTAATTGTCCTTTTCTTAGAATTTCTATTTAACCTGAACAAAGTTCAACGGTTTTTGATAAAAATTTAAATTTCAAATAATTTTCAAAATGACAGTTGGACAAACTTCCGAATTCCTTTTCAACTGAAATAGGGTAATTTGATCCCATGAAGTTGATTTGTGTTTAATTTAAATCCTCCTTGTCATGTTTTTGCACTACCAAACACAAACTTCTTTGACACGAACAAAATTTAATAATAATGATAATAATGATAATAATGGTCATCATGAATATTTAATTTAAGCATCAATTTCTGCAAAGTAAGAGTAATTTATCGTTTCCTATTTTCTATCACACAAGCACATAAAGTTATCTCTGTAGATAAATATTTCAGTTTGTCACTTCAAAGTGTGATTGTGTGTGATTTTGTACTTTTAATATCATTATTATTATTATTATCATTGCAGTATCTTCCTCTCATAAACTCATATCAACACCTTACATTTATTTATGTTAATTTTGTCTTGAAATTTATTATCATATTAAAAACATTCATTTAAATTGTAATTGATCGAATTTACAAGAGCCGAGACGATTAAGAATGGATTACATTCATTTAAATTTAATGTGGGTGGACGATTCTCATTATTAGAATAAAATTAAGATAAAATTACGATTAAGATGAAAGGAAAGTGAATTTATTTCATATTAACATGAAATTAAAATGCATCTGCTGCTACAATTTTTTGAAATATTTAAAAAAAAATTGTTTTTATTTTGTGAGTATCTGACATCACTAATCATTGTCAGTGCCATCAATTTAAATTTTTTTTTCATAAATTATTCGTTTTTTTTGTTTTTTAATTAATCTTCGACACAGATCAGATCCAAAGAATCAGATTAACTTACAAGGAAAATTTTTTGAAGAAAAAAAACATAAAAGCAAATACAAATTTTTGACATTCCTTGTAAAATGAAAAAAAAATGAAAAAGAATTTATTTAAAGAGCGCCGACAATGCATTAATTTAGATAGAAAGAACATCTGCTGCCACACACGTACACACACATACGCACACGTACGAGGAGAACACACGACTTTTAACGACCAGCATCACTACTGTAATTATTATTATTATTATTTTTTTTTTGATGTTGTTATTCAAAGGTTGACATTTGAATTTACTTTAAATTTTGATCTTTAAAAGTTAATGAGCGGCAAATTTCTTTTTGTACGTACACACACACAGTCACATACAAATTGTCTGCTCATTAATAACGGGGCAGATCGCCCCCCATCGTTTTGATAAATTTTTATTGTACCTTGTCTAGAATTTTTTTTCCTTACAATTTTTTTTTATGTGTATTTTATTCATTTATTTATATTTCGCGTATTCACCCTCAATGTTTTCTTATTACATTGAAATTTACCATTAAAATCATATGGTGTTCAATTTTTATTGCTCTTCAAGGTGTTCGGCACATTTCTTTGTACTTTTCTTAATAAAAAAATCGATTTAAATGAACATGCAACGAAGAATCCCCTCAATTTTTTTGTCAAAGTCAAAATTTTAATGAAACAAAGCTAAAAATGTAAATTTTCTTCGTAAAAATATTTTTGCTTTTTTTTTCTATTTATTTCATTGTATTTGTTATTTTTTGGTTATTGACATGAATCAATGCAAAAAAATTATTGTCTTGATTGTCTCACATACCTGGAGGCGATAAAACACGTATTTAATGTAAAATCTGAATTTATTTGAATATGAAATTGAAAAAAAAAGTATGAAATTGTTTATTTTATTTTATTTTTAAGACGAAATCACGGGAAAAATTTCATGGATTTCATGCCATATGCTTAAAAAAAATTATGAAGGAAATTGAAAAGAAAGGGAAATTGAAGAGAATTGGCTTAGATAACTAATTTTTATATTTTTATTTTCATTTTTTTTGATTGTATATCAATTTAATCATTGCGTCAAATTTATTTTTTTAATAGAATTTCAATGAAAAAAATGTGTCGAAATACAAAAAAACAAAATAAAGTGGAGTGAGGGATCGATCAATCCAATAAAAAATGTTTGATTACTTCTTCCGGTATTTTATTCGGATAATGAGATCAATAAAACTTTTATTTTTGAGATTTTCACCACATCTTGTGTGTGTACTTTAAAAGGAAAATTGAGAAAAGGGGAGGCAATACAGTGGTCTTTTTGAATGATTGACGACATTTTTTCAATGATTAGCGACATTTTTTCAATCATAAGCGACATTTTTTCAACGATTAGCGACATTTTTTCAATGATATGCGACATTTTTTTTAATGATAAGCGACATTTTTCAATGATAAGCGACATTTTTTAATGATTGAAAGAATAAAAGAATTTAAAAGAAATGAGAGTCAATTCAAAAGAAAAATCACGAAAAATCGAACATTTTCCTCATTTCATGATCAACTATCCATGTGCCTTGCAATGAAATTCAAAAGTGTTCCATAACCATAACAAAAAATTATCATTAGAAAGAAATCAAATTTTATAACTTTTTCCCTTTTCATTATGATTTTCCATTATTATTATTATTATTGTTTTTCTTTCCATGTTACGCATCATTTTCTTCGTCATTTTGAATCGTTTCTTGATAAAAATAATTTGTTGTGACCTAATAATTTTTCTTTTTATTATTATTATTTTTTATATGACATGGAACCGTTAAGACAGAAATTGAAAGAAAAACTTTGTTAATGAATAATGAAAGCATGAAACACAAGACACTTGAATGAATGAATTAAGAAAAAGAACAAGAAAATGTGTGACATTTAAAAAAACTTTTTCTTTTTCCTAGTTTATTTATTTTTTTTTCATTTTCATATAAAAAAGACATCATATGAAGAGAAATTAGAACAAAAGCAGCAGGATTTTCATATAAATTGTATGTGTGTGTGTCAATAACACTGGAATATAAATTCTTGTCTCAATTCATTAAGTCCTTTTAATATGAGCACATACGAATAATTAGATAAGAAATTACATGATTTGCCTTTTTTCTCAATGAAATGGAAATAATTCTATTATTTTTTTGTCTTTTATCTGTTTAATTGAATAAGAAAGTCAATTGAAGCTTGAATTGATTAGAACCAAGGTCATCATCATGTTAATCGTGCTGGATTTAAGCTAAATTTTTTTTGTACTTCTTCTTTAAAGGAATTTGATTTTTTTTATTTCAAGTGTTTCATTTTCATTGTAAAAAATAAAAGGAAATTATTGATCTTATAATTTTCGTACATGACTCCATAAATCATGGAAAAACTGTTATAGCTCCATACTTTTTTTTAATACTTGTATATTTTTAAGGTGGTCGATGTCGTTCTCCAAGTAAATTTATTTTTTATTTTGATAGAAGATAATAAAAAAACAACGGTGTGAAGCAACAACATTGCTTCCGTTCCCTTTTTTACATTTTATGTGTTGTTTCATCTCTTTTTTTTCATTTTTTTTTAATATTGAAGCAAACTTATGCCATTTTTTACTTTAAATTATTTTTTACTGTATGCGTGGAAAAGTGTTTTATTTTTTATTATGAGGAATGGCATAAATTTTAATAAATATTAATGTTTGAAGTCAATTTCGGTACTTTAATGTGAGATTTTTTCGTTTGTTGTACATGCAAACGAATGTTAGTCAATTTTTAAAGGATTTTCAATGGAAAATTAAAAAACAATTTTTTTCAATCGATGTATAATCGACTTTTGGTAGTAAAATGTAATTTTGGTACTTATTGGTCAATTTTGACACCTTGAATGTGAATTTTGGTCCATTTCAGTTAAGAGCGTGATTGGCATGCAGTGGCAATTAAAGCCTTTTAAATTAAATCAGTAAAAATTTTGGCATGTTTTGGTTTAATTTGTTATAAATTGGCTCACTTTGGTGATATTTGTTAAAATAAATTGTCTCACATTGGCAGAAATTTTTTGAAAATCTTGGGGAAAATGAGAAATTTTAGCTACTGGGCGGTTTAGAAAGGTGCATTTCGATGGAACTCGTTTCATTGAATTTAATTAAGTTTTAGTTTTAAATATAAAATGTAAATATTTTAATAAGAAATTTTAAAAAATATCCGCCATTTTGATTTTTTTTTAAATTCAGTAATTTAAAACATTTTAAAAACCCCGCCATTTTTCACCAATGAAAATAATTTGAAAAAATCCGTCATTTTGAAAAATTAAATCAAATAATTTTGGAAAATTTTGACAGTTTGGGAAAATTTAGGCTCTTGACCGTTTTCAGGCTTGAAATGCTCTGAATATCATAACTTTCCTGCCAAATTAAGCCAACTGAACCAAAATTTACCAAATAAGACTTATACAGAAAAATTTTAATACCATGCAAATGTAATCAATTTTTTCATCCAAAAAATTTTATTTTAACAATCGCAAAAAAAATTCATCGATACATGTTAAAAAAATATTCAATGAATTCTGTGCCACTCGCCACAATCTGCATCAATTTGTTTGTTATTGTTATTAAAATATTTTTTTTTTACTTTTAAAGCAATTATCATTGAAATTGAATAAACATTTAAATAATAATTGTTTTTTTCTGTTTTTTTTTTGTCTTTTATCGTCTTCATTTCATCGACTCTGAACGATATAATAAAACAAAATAACAATAAAAAATTTAAAGATAAAATCAAATAATTAATTTAATTTAACTTTATTTTTATATCGTCTGTGACAAAAAAAAAATGAAATAATCAAGAATCAAAGAAGAGAGAATCAAAAATTCAATCAAACAGATAATAAATAAATTTGGCCCAAAGGCATCTTTCTTTGATTTTTGCTTGAATCCTGATTTGATTAAATTGAATCATTGAAAGATATCAGTAAAGATATCAAAAAAAAATGAAACAAAATAAAATCATAGGATGTAGGCTAAAATTAAATAAATGAAAAAATTGGGAAAATAAAAATAACAACAAAATAAAATTGAATAAAATAATTAAATTCCATTAGATTTTTAATGAAAAAAAAATAATAGAAAATAAAAATAAATTAAAAGAGAATGCAAGATAAATTTTTGTATCTCAATTTTTGAATCATTCTTAATTAATAAAAAAAAAAAGATAAAAAATCGTATCTTTTTCCTCCAAGTATTTTGTCGAAAAAAAAATACGTTTAAGGAAGGAATAAATGAAAAGGAAACTTCAAAAACATTTTTATTATGATTTCATTTTATAGGAAGCAAGGAAAATTTTTTTGTTGAGAGACGAAAAATGTCAATTAGCATTCATCTCACAATTGATTTCTTTTGACTTTGGGACATGACTGTAAATGAGTGATTTTTTTTTTGTTGTTGTTAGTTGTTAAATATAAACTTTAAATTTATATTTTTTTTGTTAAAAAAATTCCTTTTTTTGGTTTGGCATTCAACAAAAAAGGACACTTTTTACCATGGCTTTTTATTTCACAGTTAAACCAAAATAAGGAAATTTTGAATTTGGGCTCAACTGACTTGATTGAAAGTCATAGTTTATTTAACCTGGGCTGAAATGACCTTGGAAATGGAAAATTCATAGCACTGAAAACGAATTCAGGACACTTAAAGAAAAAAATTTCTGAATTTGAGTGATTTTTAGAACGATTTTTCATCAATTTTTAGCCAAAAATGTGCTAAGAGGCTATTTTATGCTTCCTTTGCCAATTTTGTTGCCTTCAGTTTTTATGGTAAATTGAATCGTCATTTTTAATTTAAATCACTCGCTCTTGAATTGAAAATCAAATTTCACCAATTTCATAAAAAAAAACAGAGAAAATTCAGCGAATTTGTTTTTTTTTTAAATTCAAATCACGTAAATTTTTTTTTTCTTGTATTAAATTTTGGAAGCAAACAAAAAATATCAAAATGAGACTTGATACAAACAAATTTAATGAAAATGAGTGAGTGAGTCAATGTGAATAACAGAAAATTTATAATTTAGTTATAAAAGGTAAATGAGCCTTTTTTTATTTTCTCATGTTTGTTTATTCTTGTCTTTATTTATATGGTAAATTAAGTGAATCAACCAAATTTTTTATAAATTTTACACTTTGATTTGTAAACTGTGTAATTTTGATTCATTTTTAGAGGAAAATTTGATGAAAATTTGTCTTCATGGTGTATGTTAAATTGTATTTGATAAAAAAAAATTGCCTGAAGCATAACAAAAAATTATAAATATAAATTCATATTGTATTCAAATAACTAAATTAAAGGCATCGTATCATTTTTTTTTCTTCTAAAAGAAATTATGATGATTTTGCCTTCTTCTGATACATATTTAACTGAAAAAATTAAGAAAATGAAAAGAAATTTCTCTAAAAAAAATCAGAAGAAAATCAAGGAAGAACGATAAGGAAAAGTGAAATGTAAAATAAAATGTAATCAAGAAAAGAAAACATACCGTTAAAACGTGTATTTTCTGGTACGTGTCCGTATGGGTACGTGTCCGTGAATGTGTGTATTTGTATGGATGGATGGGCCTTGACTTTTAAAACGTCAATCAAGATAAAAAAAAATCAACAAAACAAACCATGAAAAGAAATGTGCTAATTTACATTTCAATTGAAGCAATAACAAGCAAGACTGGTCCTTTTCCTCGCATTGTGTGAAACTTTTGCTTTACGTTTTCATTTAACTTTGCTTTTTACCTTGAAATGAAAATCTTTAAAAGAAATTCATTTCAGGTTTTTATATTGTGATTTGAAATATAATCGAAATATGTTTAGCAAGTCTCTCCGAAAATCTTATTTGAAGCTCATTGAAAGCCAGAAATCAGTTAAATTAAAATTTCTTGAATCCAGACTCTTATAGTAGCTTCAAGAAGGTAAAAGTGACCCATCATTTAGATTCATCGAACTTGCAAGACATGGCCTTAGGTTACCCAAGCTAGCAGCTTTCCTCATTTTAATCTCACGTTGAATAGACTCACTGTTAGAGCCTGAATCTAAAAATTTAGCTCTCAATTCACAGAAATTCCGAATCTGCTCAATTTTTTAAAATCCTCAGTGATTTTATTTTAAGAAAACCCTAAAAACTATCACAATACCAAAAAAATGAAACAGTAGCTCAACAATAAAAATTGAAATATCACATAGCGAAATAAATGACGCAACTCATGCTGAGCCTTTACAACTAAAACATCAACAATACCGACTTTGATTTGACGATAAAATCAAAGAAAAAAAAATTACAATAACGAGAAGTTGACTTTTCAAAAAAAAAAAAAGTTGAAAAGGTGATGGAAAAAAAACCTTTAACACAATACAATTGTTAAAATTATTTAACGTGTGATTTGATTTGATTCTTGTTTTTTTTTGTTAACTGTTTTTTTTCAATTCAGTTTCAAAGAAATCAAATTTACAATAAGAAAATGAAGTAAAATGTAACATTATTATTGAAAAAACGTAATAAGAGGGATCACAGCGGCGTATCACATCGAATAATTTTTGTGATTTACATTTGAATTTTATTTTTATTATTGAAAAAATTGACAAAAATATGTTTATGTATTTTCCTGTTCATCCAAAGTAAGTTTATTTTATGGTCATTGAATTCAATATTGAGGTTTTATGTGTGACTTCTCTTATCCGGAAAGAAATTGGCACACTGCAAACACTGCACTAGCATTGTAAGAAAGTGTCATTTCTTCTTTCCACATTATTTGATTTTCCATTTCATTGAGTTTTCACATAAGATTTTTGTTATTTTACTTCTTTGCACAAAAAAATAAATTGAGAAGATTTCATGATATAAATTCAATTTGATTCTCATAATCAAAAGTCATCAAATATGGAATTTATTTATATATGATTTTTCTTCTCCTTTGTAATATGAAATGAAATTTGTGACCAGTAAATTGAAATTCATATTTTTTCATTTTTTAAATCGTTTAAATATTTTATTTTATTAGAAAAAATTTACACGCTTCTTGATTACGATGTCTCATTATTATTATCACAAGTTGTTACTTTGGGTCATAATTTTACTTTAAATGAGACTACTTAAACTTTGACGCCATTAAAGTAAAGAAGTAGCAGTATCATCATTAGTAAAAAAAGAGAAATGTTTTTTAATAATAATGATAATACTACAAAAAAAATAATCATAATCATAATAAAAGAAGTGTCGTGATCATTTAAAGGTCTTCATTAATTTCTTGGTGTTGAAATGTAAATAGAAATAAGAAAAAATTGGAAATGTAACTGTGAAATATTGGTTAAGTGCATTCTGACTTTCTTTGGATATCAAACAGTTTTCAATTCAACTTTTAAGAAATTTGTAGTAAGAATAAGTAAAAACTGATTTAATACTGATTTTATAGATGTTTAAAATTTGACGTCGAAACTTTGGCGATTGAGGGGGCTATCGTTGAGAATTGTAAATGCCATCCTCTCTGACGATCTTAGCAAAATTTATGTTCGTGAAAATCTTGAATGAAGATCAAAGCAAATTTAATCGTGTTGAAATTTGATTTAGTAGTTTCGAATTTTTCAGGCTCTAGAACTTTTTTACGATTAAGCTGAAACACTGTTCAATTTTTTTGTCTTACTGTACGAATGTACAAAATTAAACATTGTTAGTTTTTCATTTCCACAACCGAATGATCCACAAATAACCCTTGACTTGGCGCTGTCTTTAAATAGCGTCCATCGCGATGAAGCTCTGCTGCCCTTGGATTTGTGACTGTTGGCACGTCGTCCAACTTACTTCATGGTTGCAAACTCACTGTGAAATCGGGTGGGTTGCTGAGACCTCTGCCTCGAAAAAGAATCAGCTCATTTGATTTAATTTTTAATTAAATTTGATTAGATTAAGTTATTTTTAAATAGTTAAAATGTAATTATTTTAATAATTGAAATTTTTGAGTATGCTGTAATTCTCATGGATGAGTAGGAAAATTTCTGTTGTAAAGGGTGACAAATTTGCTCTTTTTTTTGAAATCATTGCTCTAAAAGCAAACTTTGTTTTGAGTACTACGAACCTGAAACAAGAAAATTTGAATAATAAAAAAATATATAAAAAAATTCAAATGAAAACAAAGTTCTGACCATTATTTAGGAAGTTATTAACTTCTAAAATAAACTTTTATAAAAGGAAGGTGGCTAACTAAAAAGTGAAAAACAAGAAGCTTTAAAGTAAAATAAAGTATTTGAGATTAAACACAAATTTGTTAAAAGTTGAATTTTGGGTATTAACAGAAAACCAATTTTTTAAGAATATTCACCTTCAAAATTCAACTTTTAACAAATTTGTGTTTAATCTCAAATACTTTATTTTACTTTAAAGCTTCTTGTTTTTCACTTTTTAGTTAGCCACCTACCTTTTATAAAAGTTTATTTTAGAAGTTAATAACTTCCTAAATAATGGTCAGAACTTTGTTTTGGGCGATTTAAATTTTTTTGAGTCCGCACTGGAGCTTGTTCGTATCTAATCTAATTTAACCCATTAACCGCCTCTCCTAGAAATATTGAGTTTAGAGCAAAACTTTCTTCTACAATTTGTTCTTTGCGTAACAGTGATCACTTTTCGTTTCGATGAAAATTTTGAGTTTCATACAAAAATTTTACAGGAGAGCCGTTTGAAAGTTTCGTATAATACCACAGAAATACGTACAGAATTCTTGTACGAAGAGGAAAAAATTACATGACTTTCCATCTTATTTCTGCTAATAATTTTCTTATAATGATCGAAAAAATCAAAATAACTGGCCCGTCATCTTTGAAACATGTCTAATTATTTATATTGAAAATTTGAAGAAAATATTTTGAGAACTTCTAGGAGAAATCCGGCTCCAAAGTTACTGGTCGAAAAATCGACCAGCGGCGGTTAATGGGTTAATTTTTTTTAACAATTCTAAATTTCAAGTCGATGTGTTCATATCTGTAAGAGAATTCATGGTTTATGAAAAAAAAAATTTTTTTCATGTTCGTGTTAGGTCTTTGGTGTCTTCGGCAAAGTTGTAGCTTAGGTTAAGGGGATTCTGAAAATATATTTTTTTTCCGAATTTTCCGGAAAATTCGTGGAAATTTTTTGAATTTTCACTAAAAGTTATATGGCAACCCTATTTTTTTATATGGACACCCTAATTCTTTTTTACGCGAGCACCTCGTTAAACGAAAATAAGGCATAGTTTCAGAAGAAACTATGGGTCCTGGACGTCTCAGAAAGGCTGTGGCGACGTTTTTGCTTAGTAATTTTTTGTCAATGTGACCTAATATAAAAGTATTATAAAAATGAAGTTTCATGTAAATTTAAGCACTTACTTTAAATTTCGAAAGTGATGAACCGAATGAGTTTTCTGGACTAAACCTGCTATTAGAAATCTTTCAATCAGTAAATCCGAAGTTATATTGACTGCCATATTTAGTTTTAAATTTACTGAAGAAATATACTTGCTTTCATGTTTTGCATGAAATATGGAGATATGTTTACTGGTTCAGTGAAGAAGCATCAGAATTCTGGATTTTTTTTCAAACAATTGATATTTATTTTTGTGATTGGGCCAATTTAGTAGGTGATTGACTTGGGCCAATTCAGTTGGTTGATAATTACACATCTTTAATTGAATTCCGATTTCCTAACCTGAATATAAATATATAAGTTTGACGTTTCATACTTACCCAATTGTGAGTTAAAATTCTAATATACTTACAAGCCTACGCCTAACACGTTCGGACAAGGCCATATTGCGAGCATCTAAGTAAATTTCATGTCTTGTCTCATTTCAACGGATCTTCATGTAAAAATCCCAGAAATGTTACGATGGATAGACAATCCTCAAAAGCGCATTTAACTTGAATCCAAATTTTATTTAAATGTTTGTCTTATCATTCTTAAAAATGCACCTCAATGTTTAAATGTATAATCGTCCCCTCTTAAGTTTATTCTTTTCATGTATATTCAAAATAGTCGACTTAAATATTTTATCTTATAATCTCTTTTCAAGTACATTAGTAGTGAAAATAAAAATAAATAATGAATGCAAATCGAGGAGGACTTTAGACGCAATTAAAAAGTCATTTTTTCTTATTATTTTTGTATGAAAATTAATATTAATGGATTTTTTCCTTTTCCTTTGTTTCTCTTCTCATTTATTTACGAAAGTGATTAAAATTGAACCAAGAAAATTCAATGAAATCATGGAAATATTTCTTCAATTAAAGGAACTGTCCTTTCAAATCAATATCACCTTGACCATGAATTCCTAAGATAATAATAAATATTTTCTTTTATTTAGTTAGTAAGAAACTTTTCTCATTAATTATTATTATGTACCATAAAACACATGGAATAGGAAAGATATGTCATGTCATTTAAATTAATTTTTCCTTCTTTTTTTTGTATTCACTCTTGTAACATTGAAGAATTGAGACAAGAAAAAAAATTACATTAATCGTCTTCGTTCACATATTTAACTGCATTATAACATGTTTTTTTTTCTTGTTCTTTTTTCTAGTCTCACATCACATTTTATATAAAGATGATGATGATAAAAATAATAATAAAAATAAATAAAATTCTCGTCATTTTCTATTACATGTTAAATTTTGTACGTGAATGATAGCGTCGTACTTTTATATGATTACACTGTAAAGTGAAGATCACTGACTTTGAATGGAAGACCCTGATCCGATTAATATTATACAATGAAGCTATTTAATGACTGAGACAATTGCTACTGATAAATTTTATCAAGATTTGAAATTATCAATTTTTTTTTATTTTGAATTGAAATCAGTCAATTTAAGATAAGGAATCATTTTAATCGAATATAATTACAAATTATTATCATAATCAGTTATTTTCCATATTCCGGGTGATTAAGTTCCTTTTCATAATTAATATTCTGGTCACATTAAAATGACCGTTACAAATAACAAATCTCCCGTTGACCCTTCGGAAATGTCATCTAACAAAGAATCAACATGTAAAAATATAACTGACAGACGATACATTGTGTCATTTATGTTCATGCTGGGAACTGCTGTCATGTATACTATTCGCACAAATTTATCAGTTGCAATTGTTCCGATGGCAAAGGAATTTGAATGGAGCTCCACTGATCAGGGACTTGTCCTTAGTTCATTTTTTTATGGTTATATATTTACCCAGATTCCAGGAGGTGCGTTAGCAAAACGAATTTCACCACATTTACTTTATGGAATTGCAATTGGACTGTCAGCGCTGTTGACACTCATTACGCCGTTATCTAATGGAAGTTTAGCAGCGATTGTATCAATTAGAGTAGTTGAAGGCATTGTGCTGGGAGTGACTTACCCAGCGATGATGACAATTATTGCTAATTGGTTTCCACCACTTGAACGTAACAAACTTACCATGGTATGTAACACTGGATCACATGTTGGAACTGTATCAGCACTTGTAGGGTCTGGTTTTCTAAACGATTCCCTGGGATATGAAAGCATTTTTTATGTTTTCGGTGCGATTGGTGTTGTATGGTTTGTAGCATGGATTATCTTTATACGAGAATCACCTGAAAAAGATCCATGGATCAGTGAACGTGAGAAAACTTACATAATCCAAAGTATGGTCAGTAAAAATGAACCTCAAAGTTTAAGTGATGTTCCATGGCTCAGCATTTTGACTTCTGGTCCGGTATGGGTCTTGGTAGCAACTCACATTACCTACACATATGGAGCGTATACACTCCTCACTCAGCTCCCTACATTCCTATCAGACACAATTGATCTTCAACTCAGTTCAACAGGATTCTATTCATGTCTCCCTTATATCACAACAGGGATCTTATCAATTCCAGCAGGGACGTTATGTGATTTCCTGATATCACGAGGAATTTTAACGACAATTCATGCACGCAAAATTTTTACTTGTTGTGGATTCCTGGTTCAAACTGTCTTCATGTTACTGGCGGCTTATTTGATGACACCTGTGGGGTCAATTGTTTGCATTACACTTGGTGTCGGAGTTCAAGCCTTCACTTTGACTGGATACTTTGTCAATTTCCTTGATATTGCACCACAATACGCAGGTATAATGTATGGATTTACAAATACATTTGGAACACTTTCAGGGATTGTAAGTCCTCTGTTAACGGGGGTCATTGTTCAGAATAAGGTAATGAATGGAATTTTATGAATTGAAAAGGGAAATTGATCTTCATTTCAAAATTATTTCATTTCATAGAGCGAAGAGGAATGGAAAATAGTATTTTACATCACAGCCGCCCTCTACGTAATTGGTGCATTTTTGTTTGCGGTCTTTGCTACATCTGATTTACAGAAGTGGGCTCAACCAAAACCAAATGAAGATCTGGACAAGGAAAAATCTGTTGATAAGCTCGAAAATTAATGCAATTCATTTAAAAGTCATAATAATAATAATAAAAAATTTTGATTAAATGAAGATTATCAAGGTGATAATAGAAGGAAAATGTCGATAAGCGTCTTATCAATCAAATTGAATTCAACTGGATTTTAATTTCAATTGGTTATGAATTTTATTTGAGTGATTGATTACCTTGAATTTATTCTTATTAAAATTCTAGCGCTATTGACATTTCAAGTGTCATGAATCGCTCAGAATAGTTTGAAATTCGTTAGCTACAGATTTTCGGCACCAGGGTGTTACAGTTCCCAGCTTACACTGACATAACAATGTAATTTTCGATTCACAGTGCTAATTGAATAGGAATAAAACATGTTTTTCCCTGTTGCACGATAATTAGATCATATTTTCATCATAAATTAGTCTGTAAGTCAGATAATTTAATATGAAAGTTTTATTTTATTTCTCTATTACGTTTTTTTTCTCCTTTTCATTTCATTTTATTATTATTATTTTCACGCTCGCACATTTTATTCATTTGCTCATAACTCAACTTAATTTTCTGTCTGTATATGAGATGACTGTGAACAGAAAATAAATTAAGTGAAATCTAATTCAGTGTTAGAATTTCTATTAAAGTAATGTCATAATGTGTGAATGTGAGTTTCAAGTTTTGTAAGAAAATGTGACAACTTGTGACAAATCATGAATGTTACAAGGTGGCAATTAATCAAATAATTATGATAAATGTCAACATAATTTTTTTGCTGGGAATTTCCTGTTTTGATCTGAATTAAATTCCTAATTATGACCCAAAAAATCAAATCAAATCAGTGAAGTCAAATATTGATTGACGTCTCTCATCATAATAAATGTCACTTTCCATTTTTATTTTTGTTATCAATAAAATTTGACATCCATGAAAATTGTTATTCATTTAAATTGACGTATAATTTTCTGGTCAAACTGAAATTAGATTCATCGCTGTAGTTTTCAATGAAATTTTCAACATTTTACATTAGTGTCAATTCAAAAAATGTGATGTTAAATTAAATTTATGCGTGTCGCGTGTGTGTACCTTTTACATCTCAATTCATTATGAAAAGATAAAAAGAAAATTTTATGGGACATTACAAATCGGTGTTAAAAAGTGTATGTGAAAAACAACAAATAATAATAACATTGTCATTTATTTTAAAATAAAAGCTGTGACATGGCGTATTTTGATGTTAAGTGGCATGTTGTTACAAGGGAAATCCAAAAATTTTATCTCATTTTGAAATTTTACGATGGTTGATGTGTGTGTACGTGTGCCTTTGTGTATGTGTGAGTGCAACATTATTACAATATCGTAGCAATGTGTCAGTCATGCAATAATAATAATAAAACGTCATGTCAAGTGGATTATTATTTTATTGGCTTTTATATGTGAATTTGTATAGAAAGGTGAAATTTTTAGAAAATATAACATAGTGCAATGATAACAATGATAAAAAATGAGAGAGGAATGACACTTAATTTAAAATGTTTTAAATAAATTATTTTGAACAGATTATAAAACGAAAAGGGAAAAAGCACTTTTTGCTAATAATGAGGTACCATGTTGCCTAATAATAAGTTCATTTCATGCAAATGGGATCAAGTTTTTTGGTATATGTAGATAAAGTTTGACATTTATTTAAAGTAATAAAAGTGGAAAATAATGGTGTGCAGTTTATTACATTATTTGAGAAATTTAAGTGTAGGATCACGTAAAATATGATAAGATGTCAAGGAGCTGAGTTATTAAAATAGTTTTATGAAGTTATTTAGTGCATTTAAATTATGTAGAAATTTTATTGTCGTGTGTTGCACGCTGGGAGTAGTGTCAAAGCTTATGCTTATACACAGGCAAAGTGTCTTTTACGCACGGAACAAGAGATATGATTATAAGATGGCAGTTCAACAGGGCTGGATTGAAAATTATAAACGACTCTGGCGTTCTGTATGATTTTCCTTGAAATTTACGCTAAAACTAACTTTTACAAGATGATCGACTGCGGCCTTTCTGGTATTTGCCAGATTGCACGAATAGCCAATCCTCCATTGGAGTTCAATCATCTTAGCTACTACTGTTTTGGGCTTTTTCTGGGCTGTACGAAGTATCTGAAGCCAGATTAGGTTCTACAAGGATACCACCGTGATCTCAATGAGGCCTTCCGTGGTATATTTGACCTTAGTTTTTATCCTGTCATCAGAATCAGTCTCGCATTCTTTTGCTTTTGGAACTCAACCTTAACTTACCCTTTGGGAATTTTACCTTTTTTTATCACCACTTAAATGGACCCTGCATAAAATTAATCGAGCCCAAGATCTTGCTTTAAATAAAAACTTTATTGCACATTCTTTCTCAGCCATTCTCAATTTTCATTGACAAAACTCGTAAATCCACTGAAATTTTCCAATATACCATCCAATTTCCGTAGAAATTCACGCTTCTTCTCACTTGACTTGAATATAATCGAATACTGTTGATATTTTGATAGCCTCGAAAATATTTTGATTCTCTCTTCAATTTTAATACTGTGACGATACTGAACAAGCTCATATGGTAGCGTCCAAATGAATGTATCAAATACTTCATTGTCGTCCTCCTATTTTAATTTTAATTCAAACATCTTAATCTTGAATTAGAGTGAAATGGAAATCTTACTTTACTGTCATTTCTAATCCTTACAGCTAAAATTGCATTTGTCATTAAAAAAATTCTGTGTCGTGGAACACTTATGTCATCGTATTCCATCACAACCAGATCCGAATATTGAATTAAACCCAAACTCTTTACTTTGATCTTTGAATTATAATGAAATGTTAAATTAATTCTACGATAAGAACAGGAAGGAATTAATTGAAAAAAAAAATCTTACATATAACGATTTCTTGGAATGAATTTTAAAATTATCACGAACACTCTTTTCAAAGTGTGACATTTCAACTTCAGTATTTGCCACCATTTGCATGATATCTAATGAGATATCTTCACGATGAATTTCCATAATGTGAATGATCAATGTCATTAAATCCGTTAATATTCGTCGATATTTCCTTAAATGTTTTAAAGGTAATTCGATAAAATCATCTAAATTTTGAAGGAATGCCCGATCCAATACATCGAGATCTTGTCCTGGTCTCTCATCTGTGTTAATGTAATGCGAATTCAATTCATCATATGCAATTGGAGCTAATATTGCATAATTTTTATATATTTGATGGAATACTGGATCCTAGTGAAATTACGATTCAAATAATTTGAGTAAAAAAACATTGAAATGTAAAATTTACCTGAATTGTCCTTTTAAATAGCTCACAAACCAGAACGATGTCCATTCCATGCTCCGCCAAAACAGGATAAATATTTTTCGTGTGGTAATTCATTATTTCATCGTATTCGTGAGTGAACTCCCTCAGTTTTGTCGCGATATAGTATGGAATTGAATCGAGATACCCATGTTTGTGAATGTCCAGTAGTAATATGAAGTGCTTCTCAATGTTACGCAATGTCTCCAAATATTTCCTTTGATCCCTGTTAACAATAATTTAAATGAAAAAGGAAAAAAGCTCGAAATATTTTGTGTTTAAGCATGAACTTTAAATGTGTAGTTTTTTGTTTTATTTTCCATCACATATTTAACATGAAAATACATCACAAGTAGAGAAAATTAACACATCACATTATAATAATTGATTTTATTTTCGTTGAAAATAATCTTTGGCACTGATATGACATTAAATTTAAAATAAAATTAACACAGAGATACAAGGCACCTTACATGAAAGGCATTTACTTATAACATTTACGAAGTTACGAAGCCCCATTTGAAATGTAAAACATTTATTACGAGTTTTTCACTGCTGAAGTAGGCGTTGAAGGATTTTCATCTAAACTGACATACCATTTTGTGCCTCCGAGATCATATGAATTTTCTGGAATATCCAAAAATTTTTTGTGAATTGTTTTTAATTGTCTTGTCACGCTGAAACATGGAAATACTTACGACTAGAACTGCTTGAACGACTACTACTTTTACTCGATGATGTACTTATGAGACTTTGAACTCGAGGTAATTCTTGGAAAAGTTTCTCGCGTTTTGTGATTCTAACTGTATTTGATGATAATCTGCCACGATTAAATGCTGACTTGTAACTGTCAGTTGATGTGATGGTCAAATACCCACTATTTTTACGGGATAACGTGTCACGATTACGAAGCTTAATTTCATTGCGTAAAATTACATCTATTTGAATTGAATTGTGAATTGAAATGCGATTTTTCTTTAACACACTTTCCTTAGTTACATTACTTACTATTTTCATCGTTTGCTGTCAACAATTTGAGCCATTCTTGTATTTTAAGTAAATCAGCGTAAAAGTCTGTTTCTCTTCCCTCATTGGTGATAATTTTGAAGCCTTCCTTGTTGTCTGTATCGATAAACATAATGTCATCTATTGAAATATGAACGCGATACTGTAATTTTTCGGTTTTTTCAATGAATTCCGTGCATAGAAGTGTCTCTTCAAATAAAAATGCTTTCCCTCTAAATCGACGACCGATTTCTGGATCGAACATTGTGAAAATACTCATCTTTTTGAATTTGCCTTGTTCCATGAGATCAAACTAAAATGAGAAAAAAAAATATTAAAGTGAAGCTCTTTGAACAATTATTGATCTGAATTAAAGATTAGGACAAAGTTAGCAAGGAAGCATGCAATTCATTAACACAAACATAGAAACTAAGTCATCTACTGTTAAACCGTTAAAGAATAGTTAAGACTCACAATTCCACACTTGAGTGATTTGTACAAATCCAACTGAAATTCAAATGTACTACAAGGTTCTCCTAAAGTGATTGACTCACCAAAAAATACATATCGCAGATCAAACATTGATTTTGTTCGCTAAGCATTATGAAATGAAATGAAATAGTGAAAGCAATTAAAATAGAAAAAAGGAAGCTCATTGCAAACATTTTTACATTACAAAAAACTATTCATACATTTCATGTGAAATATCATACAATACCTCATGCTTTTCTTCGATATCGTTTAAGCTGAGGGCCTCATTAACGTTGTCCAGCAATCTTTGGATTTGTTTTTCAGCCTTACAGCATGCTTTGAGTAGGTCTTCCACGTTTTTAATGCGATTGATATCATTTGCCAGGGCCTAGTGATAAATTACAGTCATAAAATATGGATTTTAAACCTCAATTGATCTAATTTGACGTTTAAATGACATTTCATGGATCTAATTTGACATTTAAATAACATTTCAAGATCATGAATCTTACCTTGATCAATTCTCCAAACAGCAATTTATATCGCGGCAGTATCTGAATCGGCTGTAACAGGAAACTATTAACTCCCAATTTATCTTCCGATGATTTTGTAATTTCATCAAAAAATTCCTTGTATTCAAGGGTTAACCTTTCAGCTCTTGGTTTGTTCAGTCCAAAGAGTACATAACAGTAAAAGTGATCATTTGTGATAAATTCATTGAATTTGTTTGCAATTAAATGCACGTCATTATTGCATTCAATCAATGCCGGGAGAAGTTCTTCCTTGTGAAATGCAAAAACGCGTTCAATGTTTCCAAAAATGTGATATTTTTTACCCAAAAGTGCTGGATAATTTTGGGCCCGTGAATCAAGTGTTTTCACATATGTGTCAATACCACGCTCCAAATTATTCACATAATTTTTCTCAGTCTGTATTAGTTCAATGATGACATTCAATAGTTGTCTGAAAAAATTAAATGTCATTTAAATACATCATGAAATTAAATGAAAACTTACCTTTGATTCTTTTCTGGTAATGATTCGATATCCATTAACATTCTAGTGAGACTTGAATTACTTGTGTGACTTTTAACTGAATTAGCTGAATCTCGTTCAACTGAACCATTACGTTGAGATTTTTCATCAAAATCAGTAGTTTTCAAGTCATTTTCACTTTTATCATCATCATCGTCAGATGACGAGTCCCCTACACACAACGTATGTAAATCACTGGTTTCATTACTAAAAAAAAATGTCATTTATCTTATCACAATATCATTATGTAGCTACGTTTGTTATTATTTCATTTCATTTTATTTGAGATAACTAACACATGAGCATTCATTTGAAATATAAACATTTCTCATGTTACGATTAAACTATTATTATTATGAATCACCACTTGAAAATTCATTCTCTCATGTTTTATATGAAGATTAGAAGGCATATTCTCTCATTTTGATCAGTAGGAAATCAAAACACAAATGTCTGTAGATTAAATTATCTTATAATAGAAAAAAAAAATGTTCATATAATAAAAAATCATAATAACAATAATAACAATAAAATTACATGAACATGAACTAAATGTATGTAATAGAAGAAGAATAAATGAAAAATGATGAAAGGCCTTGAACGGTTGCCGTGGTCTGGTGATTCGCATTTTTTTTAATGTTTGTTTATTTGAAGATATTGCTTTTGGTGTTACTTTTAAACATTTTAAAGTGAATTCTTTTCGTTGAAATGTCATTGAAATTTGCTTTAACTCATTCGCGTCATCCGTTGCGTCAACGCAACACCTACTTTGAAGTCACTTTTCTCCTTCATATCAAAAAAATTCTTTGTCAATCTTTTTCAGAGTCTTAATTTAAGATGTTTTGAATCAAACAGTTCAATGGTTTTTGAATTTAAACCAAAAACTAAAAAATTATGAGCTAAACTTTTAAGAAAAATCGCGTTTTTTTCATTCTCGTACAAGATTTCTGTATGTATTTGTGTAGCACTTATACGTATTTTATTTTGGCTGTCCTGTAAAATTTTTATATGAAACCTGAAATTTTCATCGAAGAGAAAGTTGTTCATTTTTACCTAAAGAATAAGTCATAGAAGAACTTTTTGTTCAAAACTCAATATTTCTAGGAGCGGCGTCGAATGAGTTAATGAATTACGTCGATTTACATTAAGGTATGTCATGATAAGATAAGGCGATTGAATGCCGATCAATTGTGGTTCAGTTACTTCAATTCAATAAGAAACTCAATTTTAAGCTTTGGAGCTGTGATCAAACTATCAGTCAGGCGCATTCTTCCTACTCCCTGTCATGATTCGAGGGCCGTAGCTTTTATTCTGTCATCCTAAACAGTCACTTCCTTCATCTAGCCTTTAACTCAAATTGAGTAACCGAAAAATGAGAAATTTGATACTTTAAAGCTTCATGATTGAAGTGAGAACTGTCAACCTTAAAATGGATAGTCCAAGAAGTTAATCACTGCCCTGAACAAGACCCAAAAGGGCTCAGCCAACAGCCTACGAATCAAATTTAAGGGCTTGGAACTCTGAAATTTCAAAAAAGAAGACACATTCATGCTACGCTATACTCAAAGTGCTTTTACTTTAAATCTAAGTAATTTGAATTGAAATTTCCCTTATAATTTCATAACAGTATCATGTCAAAATGGATTTTACCCTTGAAATTGAAATTGCAATGAAAAAGTAGTAACTTCCTGTTATGTTACATGGTTCATAAATATGCTAATTAATTGAAAATTAGCTATGAAACTAAAACAATAGAAATTCTATGACGTATGCGTGCCTTCGTTGAATAGCAATAAAGTTTATCGTTAAAATTTTTTTAAACTAAAATGACATTAAAAATTTTAAGTTAAATCATTAACTCAACACATACCTCAATATCTTATCAGTATTCTGATAAATGTTTTCATTACTTGTATCATTATTTATGACAGTACTTTGCGTTTCTGATATCTTATCACCTTCATTATCGTCATTGATAGACACTTTGTATTGATCGGAACTCAATTGTGCAAGAAATTTTTTTGGATCTGATACTTTTTTGTATAACTTTGATGGTCCTGGTGGCATGTTCTTTGACTTGTATATGATATATTCGCCTTTACTGTTTTGCCGGATCCACCAATTTGGTTTGACACTGGCATCTACTGATGATTTTGATAGATGTTCAAATGTTTCTTTCAGATTTGTGACTGTCATTTCCTTTTTTTCAGCTGATTCATCATCATCATCATCTTCATCGTCTTCAGAGTTACCTGAAGAAATATGCTTCATTTTATCAGTTAAAGTTCCTTCCACTTCATCCAACACTAGTGAAGTAATAATTTCCTCTTCTTTCTCATTGTGAACCGTTATTTCAATGAATCCACTATCAGCTGACATTACAAGCTCAGATCGATCATCTATAAGATTTTCTCTTTCATCTGACGACATTGAACCAATTTGTTATGTATTTTAATTAATAAAATTAAAGCGAATTATGTCACAATTAACTTTTTCTATGGAATACAATGAAAATAATAATTATAAACTTCTATTCCAATGTTATTAGTAATCATTTTTTTTCATTCCATTGATAAATCACTTTAATACTAAATGTTTAATGAGCGTTATAGTTATTAGTTGTATTATTTTTATTATTATTATACTGAATACGCGTAAGAATAAAGATTTGGTACATGCAACTAGCGCGGTCTATACACAACTGACTGGATTCCTCTCTCTCAGAGTTAAAAGTAAAATCCAAATACTGTGTTTATGCATGTGTTGTATATGAATTTGTTTTGATTGTAACAGTACTGTGTATAAATGTGAGTAAATTATAGATAATAATAATAAATGTACAAGTGTTTGAAAACAAAATGAAATATGACATTGCAGATAAAAAGAGTTTGCATGAGTGTTTCAATTGAATTGAATTGAGAGTACTGTTATACTGAAATAGATTCGTAACAAGAATCGTCTTGTTAAATTTTTGTATCCTCTGAAAAAATGATTTTCTTTAAGGAAGAAGATCAAGAATTTCAATAAACAAATTCAGATCGGTATTTCCTTTACTCAGGTCAACGGTGACTTCATCGTGTTACATAATGTACGTTAACTGACCATTTAAAAGTACTGCTTATCGTTATCAGTTCATTTATTGAAAACATAAATTAACACTTAACTGTAGCAGAACAGTTATATGCCATTCATACTAGAACAAAGAGTTCTGTGTATGGTACAATACGCAATACTCACTTATGTTTATATTTGAAACGTCATTAATAAAAATTACTCATACAGCACTAATCTTGTGACGGTTGGACATTTTCTTTGTGTTTCTTTGTTTTGATTCTAATATAGAATTTTGAAGATGGAAAGAAGGTTTTCAGAATAAATGGTCTTTTCGAAGGTATATTCTTTTGAATGCCATGGCTTTGGTTTGACCGTATCGCTTTATCTGCTCTCACACTGATCAGGGTATGAATTACGGTCTCATCTTCACTTTTGGTGAACTGACTTTCATATCAAAAGACTCAGTTAGTAGTTCGGGCTTGCTGTGATCTTTGGATCATTTTCAGAACCCTTCTTTGAGTAACCTTTCAAGTCATTGGAGTAGGATCTCAATTCATTTGGTCTTATATGCTCCTTTTTCAACTCTTGTCCTCTACTTACAGCTTTTATGTTTGAACAGCTTAGGCAACACTCTCAACCTAAAACCAAAAAGGTTTCCTACTGCTGTCAATGGTATATTTGAACTAGAGAGAGGGGGAGCTAGTAGGACACTAGTGTAGCTTTCCCACTGGCCTCTTTACTGATATGAACTACTGGCTTATTGTTGAGAGCGTAGCTCCAAGATCATTTCTGGGTTTTTTAACCTGTTAATTTAAAGTTCTAAGGATACTTACCCGATTTCAGCCCATCTGGCATCTTATGTCTGTTAACCTGAAAATAAAAAAAAATCATTTCACTTGTTCAAATAAAGTTAATCTATTCAAAGAAAAGAATTTTAATATTTTCTTAGCTAATTTACTTACACGATTACCTTTTCATTTAAAAAAACAACAACAAATGCTTAAACACATTTCGTTTATTTACTTACCCACTTTTCCTGCTTCAAATTTATTATATTAATAATCTTGAGAACATCCTGCGAAACTTTTCCTCCTACTTTTGTAATGTAATGTAAATAAATGCTAATAAAGAAAATATTTAAATTTTATTATATCGTGATATCCTTTTCATACTAAACTCACCTCACCTCACGTTCACAGATGTTTTGTATGCTAATTCAAAGCAAGAATTTATATTAGAATTCATAAATTTACTTTAAATTTACATTTTTAGTCTGCACATACTTTCACACACACATGTGTCGTCTTCTGATGTTGTTATTCGTTTATTTGATTCATATATCACCTTTTCTAGACATTTTCATTAAACCTGAACGAAAGAACTTGCTTGTCAAACTCCAAGTTCATATATTATAAACTTTATTCACTTTTAAATAATAATAAAAATAAAAATCGAGAGGAGTATGATCAATGTTGTGGTGTTGTGTCTAATGATGTGAGTAATGTGTAACGCTTACTCATATTTATACTATAAAAGAACCGCAAAATATTCTACTCCCAAGTTTCAATTGATTTGGCAAGCAAACATTTTCGTTAAAATTACACACACACACACACACACACACACACACACACACACACACAGAGTTACTCACAGGAAGCAAGCAAACCAATAAAGTAAAAGGAGAAGATGTTATCAATAATTTATAGTAAAATGCATGTGAATTACATATTTCGTGTATAACTTGATGGATTTTGTGTTATTTTGGAACCAGCAAATACTCATAGTTTATATGAAATATTGAAACAATCAATAATTAATTCATTTCATGGATTTTCATCTAAATATATGAAGAGATAAAATGGAATCATCTCACCACATATTGATGATACAAATGGTGGTGTTTTCAGATAATAAATTATTTAGTAATTTTGTATTTGGTTTTTTGAAGGGAATAGGAAAATGGAACATGAAATTTGCATAACAACATAACATCTCAAAATGGATTAACTGGGAAAATTCAATTTTGGCGAGAAATATGTGTTTAAATGTGTGTTGTTGGATTTGATGATAATGTTTATTATCTGATTTTGCTTTTTGAATATGTTACCATTAAATTTTATTACGAATTGCATTTCCTTTTCACTTTTTTTTTGAATAATTTTCCATTGAAGCCTGAAGCTCAATTGGCTTGAATAGTCATAATGAGTATTTTTGGAGTATTGCTTTGGTTTCATTTTAGTTTTAAAGTATATTTAAGTGAAAATGCGCTTTTGGGAAGTGTCTGTTTACAGTTGACGCTAGAAAAATATCAAAAGTAGCTACAATCGCAAGCTGTATTGGCTAATGAACCTGTTCAGCGATTTACTGAGAGGCTTAAACAGGATCTTTCAAACTCTGCTTAGGATATTTTGGGCGATCAATCTGAAAGCTAAAATTTCGATTCGGCCATTAAATTTTTTAAACTGAAATGTCTCCTTTTCCAGCCACTTAATTTAAGCTAAAGCTGAGATAAAGGTGGCGATTGGTTGAGTTCCGAAGAAAAACCTTGGGCCTTAGTAGGGAACGGGAATGCATAACCTCTATTTGAAGATTCGTATCTTTTAGCTCCTCTTATTTGAATACGGAAAGTACTCAGCGCCATCTATTGAGAAATTTATTTTTATTGCTGCGAGAATGCTCAAACGCTGTTAAAGTCAGCGAATGAAGACCGAAAGTTTGCTATAAGCTCAAAAACGTCCCGTTAACAATCGAAAACGTGTCTGGCTTAACAGGGCTCTCAACTTGACGCCTTAAAAACGACGCAGCGCCATCTTGAAAATAAAATTGACTTATAAAGTCTTCGATAAAGGCCTGGATATATTTTGAAAGATTTTTTCAACTTGAAGAGAGGCGCACGAAAACGTGGCTGGCTCAACAGAGCTCTTAACTTGACGCCTTAAAAACGCTGCAGCGCCATCTTGAAAATAAAATTGACTTATAAAATCTTGTTAAAAGCCTGGATATCTTTTAAAAGACGTTTAGAAAAAAACGCTCCGTACTGCAAAACAAAAAATTAACGAGCGTTGCGAACGTAAAGCGGTCGATATGAAATTTAAATGCGCTTACGAATTCCATTCACGTCCAATTTTTTCAACTTAAACCCATTTTTCTCGTATATTTCAATTTTTTTACATAAAATTGTGTCATTTTAATATTTCATTGGCTTTCTTTCAAAAACAATTATTAGGACATTTTCTCCGTTACTTATTATCATTTTTATCACAATTTTTTTTTCATTTTACATGAACATATCAGAATATCAATGAATCCTCCATTTCATCGAAAAATACTCGAACAATACAAAATTTATTCTCCACTATTTTAATGTTTTTTTTTTCATCGTCATGCTGATCAGCATCACAAGCATCGTTGTTTGTACAAATACAGCTTATAATGTAAAAATGAAAAGGAAGACAAGAAAATTTACATGAATTTTCTTGTTATGTCAACGTTCTTTTCACAATTTTCAATGATAATGTTCAAAACGAAAAAAAAACATGCAAAGCAGACTAGAAAAGAAAATTATTGTTGAAAAGTTCTTGCTGAATATTTATTTTTGTTATTTATGATCATTTTATATTCCACTTATTCCATGTTTACACTACAAAATAAGAAAAAAAAAAATAAAGTTGTCCAACTTTGCGATTTTATTCTCATGTTTTATGTGTTGACGATGCTTGTGTGCGTGTTCGCAAATAAATAATAAAAATAATTTTTCTTTTTATTTTGCTCTCAGTGAAGCTCTCTTAATATTAAACAATTGAATTGTAATTTTATGTGATTTTTATGATTTCTGTTTTTTTTTTCTTCTACAATTTTATCGTCGTCATCTGTTTATGTTTTTTTACTTTTTTTTATTGTTTCTCGTAATTTTTATTTTTCCTTTTTATTTTTTACATCTCTGTTAACCTCGGTAATTGTTTGGTTTGAACATTGATGATGAAATGCCGAACACGTTTATGTTGATTTGGGTCAACATACCAAAAAAAAAACAAAATAAAAAGGATTTGCGGCATTTGATGGATTGAATGTTAATTTATTTGTTTTTCTTTCTCTCAGCAAATGAATCGCACAAAAACAAGTGACGAAGGAAAAGATTTGACCTTGACATGTCAAAATTTAATCGATAATGTCATTTTACAAGGAAAATTTTGATGAATTACACGTCAAATTGGTTAAATTTTATGTGAGAACGCAATTTTACACCTGGACACACAAATTTAATTCTAATTAATCCTCATTTTATTTTCACATGACTTAAATTGACTTTTATTACACCAACAAACAAAAATAATCAAAAAAACGCATTATTTGAAATTTACCGACAACATTTCAACAATTTATTACACCATTATTCACATATGTCTGCGAAAAATTATTAACATTGGTGTTCATTGTAATATTTCACCCTGTGTGATTACGTGTGTGTATGTGTGTGTGTTTGTGTGTGTACGAATGCAAATAAATCGAAATATAATTTGATTAAATTAAAAAGATATCATAAAAAGGCATTATGCAGATATTTTATGTTTTTATTATCATCAACATAGTTCCGATAAAAATTAAATTAAATGAAATAAAATGAAATTTTTGATGTGATATGCAAATAATGATAATAATAGAAAAGGGATTTTATTGTAACCGGTATTTAATTTTTTTGGGTGATTTTAATGAAACAACATAATTATTATAATGAAAAATTTTTTTATCAACAAAAATCGGCATTATAAAGTGAAATTAGGTTATTTAATGTGTGTTTGGAGTTAAATTAAATGGATTTTGTTTATCAGATTGATTTATGTGGGGATATGTGGGAAATTGATCTAATTTTGTAATTTATTTGTAAGAGTGTGAGAAAAAATGAACTGAATTGTAATAAAATTTTATACAGTATTTTGTTTAACTCATTTTCATCTTACAAGGATACTTCATTCAGGTTTTGTGATTAAGTTAAATTTTTCTACAGACAAATGAAAAAGTTTAGTAGAAAGAAAATATCAAAATTAAACCGTGTTGAAGTTTCCTACGAATTCAAAAAAAATCTAATGAATTTTAAGGCGAAGCTTTGGATGCATTTCTAATTTTCTGCTATTTTTTTTACATCGATTACTGTTGAACGAGGGTACTTAGTGAGATGGCTCATGATATTTTCTATGCATTGTACTACACATCATACATCAGTTAGTCTGAAAGTCAACTAGTAGAATGATGATCTTATGATTAAAATTTCTGAAATCCTGCTTTTTTTTGAAGATATTTTACTTTAAAAGTCCAGCTGGAGCTCTCTTTATGCCGTAAATATTGAAAAAAAACTACTTTTTTGCTGAAAACCATGATTCACTTCAGAGAAAGGGATAAACATTGGTCATAATCTTGTTTCGGCAGTTTTATAAGTTTTGACAGTGATGTTAGCTTATTTTATTTTAGCAGCTAAGAAAAATTATTAGCTGCTAAGAATTTCTTTTATTGGGTTGAAATTCTCTTTAGCCGGTTTTGGCTAGGTTTAGCTCGTTTTAACTTTTTATAATATATACATGAAATTCAGCATCATTAAAAAATTTAATCTCAGAAAAACCTTAGACCATAGAAAAAGAGAGAAATATAATGTGATCGTCACCAACATTAAATTTGCCTTGTTTTTTTTTAAAGTAAGCCAATTAGAGTAAAAAGAAGAAATTTCTTAGGAAAAAAATTTATAAGCCATAAAAATACGCTGCAAATTGTGTGATATAAGTAAGAAAATAAAAACATTTGTATTATATTCATTTAATTATTCTTATTTTTTTGTATATTGTAGTTTTGTTGAATCAGAAGACTAATTTCTGTTGTGTATTCGCAGAACTAAAACCACGTTCGGCCTGTGCAGAACTTGAAGGAGATCCTAACATGGTATTATCACTCAATTAACAAAATTTTACTGTTTGAAAATTTTCTATTGTTGAGTTTTAATCTCAGCGAATATTCCACATCAAGGTTGTTCCTTTTATATTAAATAATTTTGAACCGAAAATCCTTGTTTGCATTTGTAAGAGGCGGAAAAATTTTTTTGTACATAAAAGAAGCACTATGATATGAAGATATGATAGTTAGTTATAATAGTTTCAATTATTGATCAAGAATTTTAATCCAGTAATTTTAAAACCTCTTCCAGTGAAGTTCACTTTTTTTGACATTCATGACATTAAACATATACTCATCCTGAGCAACTATACTCTGTTAATCAATATTCAAATTTCTGAAAAAAAAAATAAATATGAAATCTTAGAAACGAAGTTTATATTAGAGAAAATTACCTTTCATTAATCAAGCTGAAGTGACCAAGTATTACATATTAGAGTTCGTCGAGCGCTGTGCCAATTTTCATAGAAATATTTTTAAAAACAAGTGAACTGATTACCAGTATTATCTTCTTGTAACGATAATAGATGATGACACCTATAGGTGTACTGTCAGGAAAATGACAGAAGGTCTACTGTATAAACAGCGCTTCGGTAGAGATATCGCAAAAAAGAAAACTAAATGAAGAATAACTTTTCTTTCCGCTCTTTTTAAAAATTAATAAGAAATTTTACAACCGGTGAACCTTGAATCACGGGTTATAAGAATTAAGGTATCGCCTTTTCACTTTATTTGAAACTTTTTTAAATTCATAGGAAACTTCAATCACGGTCAAAATCAAACAAATTTGTTTTTTATTTTAAAAATCCGTAAAATCATAGAAAAATTAACCTTATTTCAAATCATTAACTCATAACAATCTAAATCATTCTTAAATTTATGTCAAACTTCTTACACATAAAACACTTTATATGCCATTTTACAACTGTAACATATAAAAATCAGTATAAGACCTTGATTTCCAGTAACATGTAAAATAACATAAAACTGAAGGTAACAGATTTAAAAATCGTAAAAAAGTAACAAATTGTCCAAAAACAAAATAAAGAAATAAGACCTACAAATTTTGTTTTAAAGTAAAAGTCTTATGAAGGAAATTGTCTACTCGTCGTAATAATAATAATAAAAATAATAAAATTTCAAGGATATGAAAAGTACCGGAAAAAGTTTATATCACAACATTTCTCGAAAACGGTTTTAAAGCACCATTGTACTAAAATAAAATAAATGTACTTATAATAATAAAAGTTTTACGACTTAGAAACTTATAAGACAACAAATTATTCGTTCCACTGATACGATATTTTTTCCTTGAAATTTCTTTTATAATTTTTTTACAAATTTATTCGTGTAATGTGTGATCAGAAATTGACGGAAAACTTCACAGTAAAAAAAAATACATTTAAAAGGGGTGTTAGTTGAAATTACCCAGAACATTAAATTACATTTTTTTTCTTGTATAAAAAAATTTCACTGTGACTTTTCTTTGATCTCTTACAAGGATGAGGTACGATGACTTATGATATCGTTGTGAATTTTCTTTTAAATAAATAAATTGTATGTAAAATAAAATTAGGTTATCACATCCATTTGCATAATTAATTTAATTATACACAGCTGGAACCTTTTTTTCACACGCTGTGTTGTTTCGCTATCTGACGAGAGAAGTATTTTTGTGATGAATGTGTGTTACGTTTTCATGTTGAAGGCAAATATCAAAAAGTATGAAATGGAATAAAATAAAATAATTAAGTAACACTTGAACTTGTATTTTGACTGAAATGAAAGGAAAGAAATCAGGCCTTCAATCAAATTTTTTTAATGAAATTAACCAAAAAAGTAAAATGATAAGGAAATTTATCATCAAAAGTGAGGTGGCTTGTAATTAAATTTTTGATTTCTCTCTTTTCCTTTTTCCCTCATGATGATAAAAGGAAAAAGCACTTCATTTGTCAAAGTTATTAATTATAATAAGAAAAAGTAACTTTTATTAGATGAAGGGGGAAAAAGTAAATTAGTTCAAACGAAACTTTTGACTTTTGATCTATTTAATGATACTAAAATTTTTGGTGGTTTATAAATAATTTAAACAAATTTCAATAAATTTAAAACAATCCCAATGAATTTGAGTTGGAAAAACTGTTTGCATTGGAATTGGACGAACTAATTCCAGCATTTAGTCCAAGGATATTAACACCTGCATTGAATGACTCTGATTGTGCGTGTGATCCACTTTGAGAGCCACCGAAAAGACCTCCTGAGCCTGAGGATGATCCAGCTGCTGATTGTGAGTAACCTGCATTAACGCCAAATAATCCTGGAACTCCAACATTTGTATTGAAGCTTTGTGAGTTGGCTTGAGCTGATGATGAACTTCCTCCAAATCCGCCTCCAAAGCCATTATTGCCCCCACTGAAAGATTGTGCACTTGCTTGAGCTCCGGATCCAGAGCCTCCGAAACCGTTATTTCCACTAAATGACTGGGCATTGGCTTGTGCTGCTGAACCAGAACCACTTCCATAAAATCCACCATTGTAACCTAAGGCTGGATGGTAACCACGTCCAAAGAAACGAGGTCGTCCAAATGGACCTCCTAAGCCTGGTCCAAATCCACCGTAATATGCTGAAATTATGATTTGAATTTAAATTTCATTTCAAATTAATCTAAATTTAAAATAACATACGATTATAAAATTGTGGAGCACCAGCAGCAACACTTAAAACAACGGCAATACACAAATATTTCATCATATTGAGTAAAATCTGTTCTTTAAATCTTAACACACAAAATAAAATAATTTAAATTGACTAGTTTAAGATCCGATCAATACTAAATCATCATACATGAAATCAACTTCCTTTTATACGGAACACACATAATTACCTTCCTGGACACAGAAATCTGAAAAACCTGTTACGTAACATATTTTTACTCACACTTCTAAAGGTTATAACACATCATTACCAATTGTATGTTATTGCGAATTTCAATTAAAATAATAAAAATAAAAATAACAAGGAAGAAATGGTTCACCATGAATTATGTTATCCAAAATCACATATCGCGCATATTAAGTGCATTTCTACCTGTTACGATTTCGTACTTAAAATGTTTTATTTGTGATTCATTGAAATGAGATTAAAAAATGCACTGAAAATGTCAACGAACTTACTGACGATTAAATGTCAAAAATTTGACAGCAGTATCTATTTAAAAAAAAAGTCAATCAATGCCATTTTGTGAGATTTATTTGACTACTCCAGATTATATCTGATGACTTAAATGGTTCAAAAAAGAGCTCATTGAGATCATTCTGGGACTATTTGAAATTTAATGTCTTTAAAAAGAGCGAAAATCGGTAATGGAGTTCACATATTTGATCTAATAGCAAAAATTAACGGTAGGAGCGTAGTGTTGGGTATACGCTATCACGATCTTTCCTAAAATGATGAAAAATCAATACGCGATACGTGTTGACGCAAGTCGCAAGAAAGTTTGGTTAAAACGGACACTCAGTTAATTTGCTGATTTATCTTTCGGTTCCCCATCGCATGGTGCTGCTACCTGGTTTGGTTTCAATTCCACATTCCTTGTTTGATTTGAGTTCTTGAGCTGGTGCTACTCGTGTTTCTAATACTGCAGGTTTGACAGGTTTGCCTTGGAATAAGAATCATCCTCGTTCGAAGGAAAAAACCTTCTCCAACTTCTGGGTACTGCCAACTTACACACTGATACTACCTTTGTTGTTAACAGACATACGTCTTTTCAGACCTGAATTGTACACAAATTCAAGAAATGTCTTGACTTACCTTGATAAAGTTTAAGTTCAAAATGTGTTTTAAATGTAAAGTCAAAATCGATTACTTCTAGTCAAATAACTCAGGAAATCGAACTGTATAAGTAAATCTGATAAAATTTAAAAAAATTTTACATGAAGCGTCAAAAATCGTTGATAAGGTCGTTGCAAATTTAAGTCAAATCAAATAATTCTTTTATTTTTATGCTGATATATGTTTTGTATTGTATTGAATTGTATTATAAAGGAATTTAAATAATTACCTATACATTTCTTGAATACAAAAAATGATCAACATTTGTTTTGCTTGTCTTTTCAAAGTGGTTTGCATTGAGCATTTGTCTGAACGAGATATAGGTAACCACAATTTATTTTTAGTTTTTTTATATTTTATTATTAAATTCACAACATTATGCTATGATTCATTGATCTCTCTCTATGTGATTAATTTTTTGATATTTGTTTGCATTACTTTACTCACGTTTCAGACATAAAATCGAACATGTCATTAAAAAAATAAAAGTTCAAGTTCAAGAGTCGGTAACGAGTTACGGGTTTTTTAAATGGAATTTTTTGCTGAGTCATTTTATTTTTATTGAATAGTAAACTGTGTCTCGTCTCTGATGACTTGACGTTGTTGCATTTAAATATCGGCTTATGTCACATGGATCCTTGGACGCATAGGATGCGTCTCTTATCTTTTTTATGAAATGACCACAAAAAAAGTGCTGACTTAGTGTAAACTTTTACATGCGTGGTTTCACAAAACACAAGGCGAACAAAAATGATATAGCACGTGAACGTGACTTTCTATACAAAAACATAAATAAAAGGATGAAACAACAAAAAAAAACAATAATAAAAATAAATTCATGTCCATTCTAAGTCATTTCAGACAATTTATCGGACATTACATACAAAATTTTTTTTCATTGCAGAATTCTTTTTGCCAATTTTTCCCTTTGGTATAAAAATGTCGATGAATTCAAAATGAGATACAAATAAAAGTTGAAATTGATGACATGACATTGTGAAATGTGATCAAAAGTGCATTTTAATGGACATTTTAAGTTCCATTAATGACGTTTTTTAAATTTAAGTTCCATTAATGACGTTTTTTAAATTTAAGTTCCACAATTGACGTTTTTATAATTTAAGTTCCACAATCAACGTTTTTCAAATTAAAGTTCCATACAATTGACGTTTTTCAAATTTAAGTGCCACAAATTGACTTTTCAAGAATTTAAGTTCCACAATCGACGTTTTTCAAATTTAAGTTCCACAATCAACGTTTTTCAAATTAAAGTTCCACAAATTGACGTTTTAAGAATTTAAGTTCCACACAATTGACGTTTTTCAAATTTAAGTTCCACAATCGACGTTTTTCAAATTCAAGTTCCACAAATCGACGTTTTTTAAATTTAAGTTCCACAATCGACGTTTTTGAAATTCAAGTTCCACAAATGACGTTTTTTAACGTAAAGTTTCACTTATATTAAGATGTGAATTCAATACATCCATTTAAGCGTATTTTGTCTGAAAATGCACCAGAACATAAAAATAACAATAATTTTTGGTAGTGATTTTGGCAATTACTTAAAACACACTCGCTCGCAGAAACAATTATGATAATAGAATGAATTTTCGCTTATTGTGGTTTTGCCTTGGCCATTTTAACTGATTTATGGGTATTTTTAATTTGTTTTCCCACGTCATCATCAGCAAAACATTACAAACATGGCACTTTCATAATAAAATGGTGTATTGCATACTTTGAAAGCTTGAAATGGAAAATTTGAAATTTTTTTACCACAAAATTTAATTTAGATAATCAGACTGAAATTTTGTTAAACGTTGTTCAGGGTTGGAATTATATCTTCAATCGAATTTCCTTATTTAAAATTATTAAAAAGTGAAATATAAAAATAAAAATTATGAGGAAATTTCAATTCAAATCCAAGACAAAAAAAAGTGCGATCACAAACAAAGCATTTTTTTTCATAATTCCAACCCTGTCTCATTTTCAAAAAATAAAATTGCAGTTAACTCGCTTTAAGGACTTTAAAAATTCATTTCAAAATATTATACTTCAAAAAATGAGCAATATCAACACATATTCCACATTATAAGCATCATTTTGCACTTGGTTCTTGGCTTGAAAGTTAGAAATTGGCTCATTTAAAATAATTATTTCAACAACAAGAATTTTAATGATGTAAAATTCAGTTTGAAACTAAAATATGAATATAATTTTCCCATGTTGGAAGGATAAAATTATTACAGAATCTAGTGTTAATGAAAATCAAGCTGAAAAATCATAATTGATGCTTGACTACACACTGAACTTTTGCATTAATTATCATTGTGTGCGGTTGAATTGTTTAATGAGTGACTAATTAAACACAAATTTACAGGTATTTTTTTGTGATTTTAATCGTAAATTTTTTTTCTTCTCTCTTATGGTTTCAAAACCACATAAAATCATTTATCACAATGAAAATTATAGCAGTGGTAAAAATTTTTGTATTTTTTGTGTTTAAATTTAATGGAAAACAAATCACAGAACGTTCAATATTTGCTTGGAGCTTCATTGAAATTGAACACAGTTGGATTAAAATGACATGGGACTTTGAGTTGAGTCTGGTGGGACAAAGGTGATGACTGCTGGAGCTGAGAGGATTTCAGTTTATGGGTGGACAGAATGAGCTACAATGATGGCTCTAGTGCAGGCTTAGTTGCCGCCATATAAATCTGAATTTAAGGACCTCAGACACTAGGTCACTTTTCACTAACGTGCCACTAATTTAAGATTGAGAGAAAGCGTAAAAATTACGTTCCACAAGTTTCAAAATTTGAGTTCCACAAAAAAATGTTTGAATCACCACCCTGAGAACTTTTGCTCGAGTGTGGTAATAATACATTTAAACAAGTAACTACGATATACCACTGCAATAATCATAATAATATTTATAATGATTCAATTCATCATATACATATTCGTCTGAAAAAGTACACAGCTGTGATGGTGCAAGCAATAAAATAATATAATAATAATAATAACGTAAATGATGCAAGCACAAGCATTATCGTACATTATTTCCTCTATCCATACAAAATTCACTCTTTAATAATAATAATAATATCCTGAAAATGAATGAAAATCATATAAATTATTTATTCAAACCATATGCGGTTGGTCTAATAAAATATAGAAATATACCAGAATTAATGACGTGATACTAGGCATTTTATTTTCATGAATTTTTAATACATTGAAAAAAAGTGGACGTGCAAATGTGGTAATATCACATACAAAATATCATTATTTTATGATTTCAAGTTAAAAAAAACTTCACATTAAATTGTAACCTCTTCCTGAATCCATCCTACTTTGAAGTTAAAGCATTTTTTTGCATTTTAAATTAAAATAAATTTCATCACCAATGGGAAATGTGAACTTACTGCAATGAAATAATATGAATAAAGTAAAGTTCGTTGTAATAATGAATAATATATTCATGCATAGGAGGAAAAAAAGTGACTTAATGAAGGTTTATTGTGCAGTTTTTTTTATTATTATTATTTTAATATAATTCAAGAAACTTAATACACTTTTTGAACTAGTTAAAAACTTTATTTATTAAAATATTTTTTTTTCTTCTTCTTCTCTCGTTCTAGGTAAGGAAACAATGATGGAGAACAATAAAAAAATAAAGATAATTTTATTTTTACTGTAAAACTATTGTAAGTACACTTAATACTGAGATAAACTTTTACAAGTGTCCAATGTGCCCTTCAAATTAAGATTTTCTTGCTAAACTTGCTTCAACATGATTTTGGGTTTTATCTGCATTCTTCTTGAAAACTATTAATTACAAACAATATCAAATGATATAATTTAATTCAAAAATGTCTGTCTTTTATTGTATTGTTGTGTCATTTTCAAGTATGATTTCATCTTTGTTTCTCTGGTTATCAAGTTGAATAGTCAGAATTTTAATACAAATAAAATACCACAAAATAAAGTGAGTGTGGAGTTTGAGCATGATCTAAATTATATTGATATGAATGGTGAAAATTATAAAGGATTTTGATTTAAAAAAAGTGTGAAAAAGATAAGTTTTGTGATTCTCAAATAAGATAGTGGGATTTCAAATTCAACTGGGACTTTGTTAAGGTTTTATTGTGGCATACTATTTTCACTCAAGCCTTAAATGGATTAAATTTAATAATATTATTCGAAAACAGTAACATTTTAATGTGACCAGTATGAGGAGAGAGTGAAAAAGAGTAAATTGAGTATTGAAGTTGGACTTTAGTTAAATGACGAAATGATACCACCCGAGCTTACAGATCATGTTTGTTTCAATGTTTGAGCGAGGATCCAATTGTGAATCATTTTCATTGATTCTTTTTGGGGTATTAGAGGCACTGTACATATTGAAACTTATATTTCTTTTGCTACGATTTCTTGATTTTTTTCTTGTGGAACTTGTGATCAATTCTTCGTTTAACCTCGAGGTATCTCCTGAGCAATCTAAAAAACTATCCTCTCTTTCACTCACACTAGTAAATGTTGGTTTAAGGTCTTGAAATATATGGTACATTTATAATTTTTGGCACCTTACAAAATCCGATTCATAAAGCTTTAGTTAATAATGGCTTTGACTTACTTTTAATGGTAACCGAAAAATTCAATGGTCAAAGTCGGTTATTATTAGCCTCTTTTGTTTTTGTCATATTCTGAGTAGAATCATTCAGAAAAGGTAAAAAAATCAAATAAAGATCAACAAACTAGTCAGAATAAAGCGTGCTAAGAAAAATTACGTACTGAAAATTGGCCAGTTATCAAAGAGTTATCAAAAAACTACAGAGAGTTCAAAACCGAAGCTTACCGAAATTACTGACTAACAATTATATCAGCAAGGTTTGAACCTGGGAACGAACGCAGGAAGTTAATTTAAATTTTAAGCAAAAAATCACTCACTTAATCCTTTTTCTTAGGGTTAATCCTGATTAATATCTCGTACCAATAAATCTAGCTATTTTATGAACTTTTAAAATTTAATACTATTGTATGTAATATATAAATTTTGAATTTCGTTTAATTCATTCTCACCATCCGCTGAGATTTCATCTGTTTGTTATTGTCTTCTGTTTTTGTTTTGGATGCTGAGCAGAAACAAAGCACAAATCCTTTATTGCACGCTCCACTGGTTGAGTGTGGTTGATGAAATTCAATGAAACTTTTAATTGATCAACATTATCGCCGTTCAACGTCTCACTAGATACATTATTTAAAATAGGTGATGAAGCAACTAAAAGTAAAAAAAAAATAAAATGCCATCTTGAACGCTCTACAAGAGCTCACGACATATATACAATGTTTATGAAGTCGTTTTTTAAATTGTTACATCGCATAAGCAAAGGAAATTCAATTGACTTTAATGATAACGAGTTTTTGAAGCGTCTTTAAACCTTTTCCTTTTATTGTACTTTATAGACCTTTAATATTAGAAAGTTGAACCTAAATGAACCCAGATGCACAGATTTTTCAAGGATTATTTTAGTATCTTGACATTTGCTTCGATACAAAGTACAAAAATCATTTCTGTTTACCTCTTTTGGTACTTTATCATGTTGTAACCAGGACTGTCCGTACTCCAATTGATAAATCGTTTCATGTCCTGTATTCATAATCTTGAGTTATTGAAAAAAAAATTATTAAAAAATAAGTTAAAAATTCTTAATAAAATAAGGTAAAAATAATTAAAAAAAAACTTACATACTCGCCACGATCTTTATTGGTCTGACTAAATACAATCCATTTAATATAATTTCCTGTGAAATGTACCAAACTTCACACTCATTGAAACATTTCAATTATTCGTCCTAAAATTTATTACTCAACATTATTCAGAACAAAAATAATTGGTGTTCAAGTATTTAAAGTCCTACAAATATAAATTTTGTTTTTTGTTTGTTTGTTCAACACACAATTGAAGTTGTTGTTGTTGTTATTATTATTTATTATTAAAATAATTTTGATAATTATTATATAATAAAATTATGAACACATAATTGAATGTTGAAAATGAATTTAATTAATTTCATAATGTTTAACCTTAAATTTGTCTGATTTATTATATTTAATTTAATATAAATTGGCATGCAATCCGATAATTTGTCTGATGATAGGATTTTGGTTATTTTATTTTATTATTATTTTTTTAATTGTTATATGACTTTCATTGGTAAACAAAGGCATTTTATTATTTTATTATTTAACAAAGAACCATAAACTAATTTAAAACTTCTTTAATTACATTATTTGTTTTCTTTTTAAATTAATATTATTTTTCTTTTAAAAGTGTTTTTTCTTCAACTTTTATTTTGCTTTTTAATTATAATCAACAATAACTTTTAGTTTGTTATTAAAAAAAAAAACTTAAAGATCACCGTTCCTTGAGTATAAATTTATAATTATGAATTTTATTTTGAATCTCATTTTCAGATGATTTTCATTTAAAATTTTAATGAAAATTAAAAAAAAAATCATTATTAATAATTTCATTTAAAACCACTTCATACTCCTTCGTGGTAAATAATGAATGCATATTTTAATATAAAATAAAATAAAAACACGAAGGAAACGAACGCGGTTCAAAACAAATAAATTCTTGTTCGTTGAGGGGTATTAAGAGGAAGGAACTCTTATTTCATTAAAAGTATAAAAGTGTTTTTCTCTTATCATATAACTCCATACATACATATACACACATGTATAGACATATACACGAAGGAAATTATTTATTTTCTTATAGGAAAAAGTTTTTCATTAAATCCTTTTAATTTCATTATAATAACAATAAAAGTAGAAAAATAATTAAAAGTGAAATATTTTTCTCTCATATATGAGAAAAAATGAAATTACGATAAAAAATTTCATTAATGAATGCTGATATTTATTATGAAAGATGATTAATATAATGACAATTCTAAGGTGAATGAACGGAAAAATGATTATTATTACTGGTGAAACCTCTCTAATTTCACACCTCTATACTTGCAAAACCTCTATAATTAATACATGTTTGGATCAGATTTGTATGAAAACTTCTCTCTATACTTGCACACCCTCTTTATTTGCTACAATTTTTTGGTCCCTTGAGACGTGCAATTATAGAGGTTTAACCTGTATTATTATTATTATTCAATTCATTTCAAAGACGGATTACATTTAATTGATAATCCAAATAAAGAGATTTATTTGAAAGTATGGTTTTATGAAAGACGGACGCGGTTTCTTTTTGCAATGAAAGTTGAAAAACTTTTAATAGAATCTTTTTTTTTTTTTAAAAAAAACTTGCGGTTTATTTTTTTTTGTCTTTTATTTCTTCAAAGTTATTTTCTATTGACTTCATGCAATTTCATTCAAAAGGAAAAACTCAAACAAATTCTTCTTCTCATTTACGATAATTTGTTGGTTTATGTTATAAATAAAGCAAAGAAAATGAGAAGTATTGCAGGAAAACCACTGGTAATATCTTTTATCTGTCTATTTTTCATTTAAAAAAGTTTATGATAAGGAATGGGAAGAGAAAAAAAGGAAGTTATTTGTGTATTTTAAATTAAAAAAGTTGTTTCATTGATGGAGGATTCTTTGAATTATTTTAATACAGTTCTCTTAAAAGTACGAGGATAAAAATGATATTTATTTTTAAAAAGACATTGGCTTTTTATGGATTACCGGTAAAGTAAGAGAGAAAAAGTGTGGATAAATTCTTACCTGAACATCTGCTGTACCCTCCGTCAGTACTTCCAGCGCCTTCAGGATCAAATAAAGAACTTTAAAAAGTTATATTTGGTGCCATAATTTTCCTCTGAGTTGCTTCAATTCTCATTTTTGATATAGTGACAATACATCGACTTCACTACCTGTTTTCACCAGGGAGCTGAAGCCTTCGTTAAGCGTCCATGAAGGCATTTCAACTAACCCGCTTAGTTGGAAGTATATTCAGATCGATCAGGGGAGTAAAGTTCAATGTTTTATTTTGATTTACCTTACAAAGACCCCTTGTATAATGGGTCAAAAGGGTCCTTAGGTGACCTGGCTTGTTCAAATAACTACATAAAAGGCATTGATGGTACTGCAAGCTCACCTAAGTCAAGCCTGTCGAAATTTTACTGAAAGCCATATCTTTTAAGACACGTTTAATTGATATTCAGACCCCCCTCTACCTTCCCTCTTCTTTTAAGATGATGCCCTCTTTCATGGATTACGCTTACCCGAGAGTATCCGTCATTGACTTAATTGCAGGCTGTAAAACTGAAGCTCAGCACTTAATCCACTTATAACTGTCTCTCAACTTGAATATGGTAAATTTTCCTTTCTTTTTTCCATTTTCTCTCTCTCCCCATTCAAATTACAAACAAAAAATACCACAGTGCATAAATTCCTTTACACATCCAGATAATAACTTAACGTTTTAAATTGCTTCCAGCAATTAAATGATCATAAATCTGGCATGACACTTTCATAATTAAACCACACAGTACCCATTTTGACAGTACACAGTAAAAAAAAACCAAACAATATAATAATTAATCAGAGATAACGCACGTAACAGACATCAAAAAACAGAATCCAACATAAAATTTACCTCACACCTGACCAAAAAAAAGTATATCGTCGTATTGTGTCATTTAGTTCTTTTTTAACTGGCACGAGTGATTTGTGAATATTTTTTTTTGCATTGTATTGTAATATAAATACAAACACACACACACACACTCATACAAACACAGAGACGAGTAATGCAATTTCAATTTGGCTTATCACTTGACACACATCCAAAAATTTAAAATTTCATTTGAAATGCAATAATTTAAAAAGCGTATGTTTTTGCTGGGTAAAATTACAGCTAATTTATATTCCAATCAAGTTTTAAAACACTTGAAGCGTTTCTGATTGTTATTTTGATTGTAAAATGATTTTTCAATGTTTTGAGATTTTTTATTCTGTTTTTTATCAGATATTTTTTTGCTGTTATGTTTTAATTACCACTTTTTCAATTTAAAAGTTAGAAAACAAAAAAAAAAATGAAAGTACGATTAATTAGCAAAATTTATGTTCGCTTCATCGAACATTTCATTGAACTTTTTTTTGTTCTTGTTTTTTGTTGTATGTAGTTGTAAAGTAATAATAATTTTCAATTTTTTTTCCATTTTCTGAACCTATGAAGGATGAAATAAAAAGAATTTTATTTCCCTTCACTCTTTTGGAGTGTAATTAAGTGCATCATTGAACCACAAAATCATCATACTTTAAACTTATTAGATATGCAAAAAATTATAGAAAAATGTTTAAATTGAATTTTTTATTCGAGAATTCTTGTCATACCTTTCAATTGAATTTTTTTTGGTATCATGGTAATAAAAAAATATGTATACAAAATATCATCCAGACAAAAAGTTTTAATTTCTCTTCTCATTTTTTTGTATCTCTTTTTTTAAATGAGATTAAACTTAAGTTTATTGCATGAAATATTACAAAATTGAAGATTTTGAGGTGAAAAATTCAGATAATCAATTTCAGTATATGAATTATAGAAAATATAAATTATTTCCCTCATTTAAATTTATGACTTTTACTATGACTCTACGATAAAACTTTATTTCTAGTTTTCCCAGCCTACGATACAAGACAAAGTTCTGAAGTGCAATAACAATATTGTAATATTTTTCAATTTAAAATTTTTCGTATAATTTTTTTTTTGTTTGGATACAAGCAATATGAGGACAATGCTCGTATTTTGTTTAAAAAAATGTATTAAATGTTTAACAAGGAGTTTAAAACTTGAAACAATGTCACACTTTGAAAAATTATGTAGGGCTATGATTTTGTTGGACAGTGGAGTCAATTTTACATTTTTTTTACTACTATAACGTCGTGCGCTCGGAAATTTTTATAGTCTTAGTGAAGGGAATAGAACCAGTAAAGAATTAACACCGTGAATTTATGACGTTTGTTCGCTGGGAAAGTGAAAAGGCCTTGTCAAAGCTTAGTGGTGAACGTATAGTATTTTCTCCTTCCTACGGGTTGATAGCGTGGTCTGAAGCTGCGATACGGGAATTCGCTTCTCCGGTGGCTCACATTATAGCATTTCAAACATTCTTCTGCCGTAAAGGTGGGTATATTTACAGTGGAAACCATTCTTATGAAAACATTGCGAGCCGGGCTCTTTTGTATATTGTCAGAAATCTTGATTGGTTTCGTTCCAGTAATACAACTTATGCAGTTGATTTCGGTTCAATTTTAATTTAATCTATCTTCTTCATCTCCATTCGCGTCCGATCAGGTGATACCCACCTCACACATCAATTGAGATGTCAAATTTAAATTGAACCCCCTGTAAACTTTAAAAAACATTTAAAAACTTTATTATTTTGTTTTCATTTTTAATATTTCCATTTAACATTAAGTATGATGAATATCCTCCGTATGAAAGTAGACTCAGACTGATTTATACTCAATTTAAGTTATTACTTTTGAAATTTTTCTCCTCTCCTATTGCGATATGAAGCTAAGTCTGAAGTGATTATTATTATGGTGCGTCTATGAACCACAATCAAGGTTAAAAGTACAGGTAAAACTTATTCCTACTTTTTTGTTTTAAATGTTTCATTATTTTTAAGGGCGATTAAATATTCAAAAAATCTCAAGTGTATTTTTGTTTTTCTTCTTGTTTTGCTTGGAAACCCCAACATTCACTGTGCATATTCAAGTTGATTTTATTAAAATTAATTTTGAACCAAAATTTAATTCAATTAAGGAAGGTTCGTTACTCTCTTACTTGATGTTTTTAAATGTTTCATTTAAATTTCAAATGTTTTCATTTAAGATGTTGTATTACTTTTCTTCTTTTTGATTCCAATGAAACGACTTGCAATTTTCATCCTAGTCCACATTTTACCAGTTCTCTTTCGTAATGCAATCTTGAAATCGACCATTTGATAGGCATACAAATAAGGTACAATAAGTCCATTGATGTGTCTCAATGTGGCTAAAAAGTAATTTAGGCTTTGATTTAACTGAAAATTTGGTATTGTAGCGTAAAGGACATCTATAATGTAGAGTGGAAGCCAACACATCATAAATGAAAAGACAGTGGTAAACAGTAAAGGTCCCATGTTGTATTTTTTGGGTGGATTTTTAGAATCATTCCCAAGTAAACTTGAAGTTTCATTTGGCGGCTTTCTAATTGACATATGTTTGGCAGGCGAAATTGAAGTGCTTGGTGATTTAAGCTGGGAAAATAATCCAATTATGATTGAGTTATATCAAAATGATAATGTTAACTTACAGCCTTTTTATGAACATAATAAATTGACAAATAGATGTAAATCAGGATAATTGAACATGGAACGATGACAGCGGCAAGTACGAAAATCATGTAAGATTTTGGAATAATTGACATGTAGAAACATTTTTGAAATTTAACTTTTTCAATAGCGATTTTATTCCATCCAAATACTGGCAAACTTCCGATGATTATGCCTAAGAGCCACGTGATAGCAATAAATACTGTAAAAATAATTTATGAATCATTTAAAGTTGTTTACTCTTAACACTAAAATTGAAAATTTACATTTCGCTTTATTATGTGTGGCATTATTCAAATAACTGAAAGGACACAAAACAGCCCAACATTTATCAATTGACGCCATCACCATAGAAAGCACCGTGACAAGTCCAGCCGATATTAAAAATGCCAATTCAACTAAGCATCCTGTTTCATTTAATGGCCATCCAAGTGACGCTCCAATATACAATGGAACTCCAATTAGTACAAATAAAAAATCGGAAAATGTTAATGAGACGGCATAATAATGACGCACTTCATTAAAACGATGTCGTTCACAGTAGAATACAATTAAAGTAAATGACGTTATTAGGAGAGTGAGGAATCCGATAATGACTTCAAATATAACGTAGGCTAAATCAAGTTGACTGAGATCGATTGTGTTATTGGAATATTTTTCAATTAAATGTGGTAGGGTGAGGTAAAAATATGGAATCATTTTTAATTAAAAATGATTTTTTTTCTTTTTAAAATCACACGAAAGGAATGCAAAATAATACTGAAGTCTATTTTAATAACACACATCCCGTTTAGGAAGTTATCGAAGAAAGTTGATTTCCTGTTGTTATCTTTACACATGTCATTTCAAGGGTAAAAGGAATTCTGATTCGCTTCTTTAATTGAGTCATCAAAATTTAAAGTTCAGATAAAAACATTTTATATAAACTCTTCTCATTTCAATAATAAATGAGCAAGTCTAATAATAAAATGTGAATTTCCGCCTTAAATTTCATTATAAAAGTGTAGTTGAAATGTATTACAATGCAACATATGGTTATTATAATAAAATTTATTTAAAGTAGTTTCAATTGAAAAGAAATGCGTTATTGAGAGCAATGGAGCGTCTAGACGCGTCTTATTGGCATGAAAGTGAAATTAGATAAAATTAACGGCCATTTTAAATTTAATGTTTATGTCAAGTGTCAAATTTTTGTTATATTCTTCCGGTTGAGTACAGTAGACAGTAATGAAAGTGTCAAAAATCGTCAACAATCAACTACTTTTAAATTATTTTTTATCCCACTTCATTCCTAGAACTCCTTATATTGGTAGCAGATGTAGGTTTGGGTGCCCTCGTCCATATGATGGATTCCTAAACTGGAAGATCGGTTGATTGCGTAGTCTTAACCTGCAGTACGGGCACTCACGTCTCCTGTGGCCCACATTATAGCAGTTCAAACATTCTTCTGCCGCAAAGGTGGGTAGATTTGGAGCCACTGGTTTCTCTCGAAGGTTTCTGGATGTCATTCTCTGTAGTGCTCAGCCTGGTACAGATTAAAGATTTCATTCATGAGAACATTAAGGCTCTTTGCTGACCATACTATTGGCGATATTATGCAATATTTCATATTTATATGAACCAAAATTTATATCTCCATTAAGTTTAGATGTCATTGATAAATTCATAAATTCATTTTTCATTTGGTTATCAATTGTTGAACTTGTCATTTTATTCAGCTATATTGACCTGATTGAATCTTGTAAAAAATACTCTCTCAAGTTGATTAAGGTAATATAAGGATTGCCTCTGAAAGGAATATTTTTGTTTAAGCCAAATATGCGTTCAAGTTCAGGCAAACCGATTTTGAAATCACTGGCTTCATTTGGATTTTGAACTGTGGCATCGATTGCACATATTTTGAGGGCAAATATGACAATATGACATATGATTGAGCTCATTTTGTGGTTTTGAAGACAAAAAACATGTTTCCATTTGTCGAAAGGCCAATGAAATGCATTCTCTTATCAATCTTAGAATTCAGTTTTATCAAAAAAATATTTTTTTTTCTTTTCCGTCTACAACTCTATTCAGATTATACAAAAAATAATAAAATGAAGTCAGAGTCTAGTAAAAATAATAATACAGAACATTTCTACTTTTTTTATATCAAATTAAATGTTAGTATTTTACTTATACAACAAAAAAAACCATAAAATGAACTAGATTATTTACTATTCATTTTTCTAAAGAAAATTTCTTTTACTATGAATTGAAATGTGAAGTTGTGTGTTTTTTTACTTGTTATTATTATTTTTATTATTTATATACTCAACAGATTTTAACACTCATTAGAGTGGAACATGACCTTTGATTTGAACTGGGCACTCTCACAAAATGGCTCATAATCATATCAAATAAAATCAAACAATTTTCGACCATGATTCAAAGGAAAAATCAGGCTTAAGGCAAATTTGAGTCTCTTTAAGCTAATTTTTCGTTAAAAACATGTCCCTGCCTAATTCTGACAAATAAATGTAAAATATTACAACAACCGCCAATTCAGTTGCCTGCTTGCGTTTAAACATGTGTGAAATAACATAACACGGAAAAGTGTGTACTTTATTATTTTTTGTTGAATGTACTTCTCTAACTAACTAGTACATCATTTTTTTTTATTTTACACTTTTAATGTAATTTTTTTTTATTTACTCTACTTGAACCAAAAGAAGAAAAAAAGTTAAAAATAAAACAGTACTCTGTTGATCATTTACTCAAATAATGTTAGAGACTGCTTTGTTTACATTAACCATCAACAAAAAAATGTAATACGCTCATGAAATATTGTTTCCAGAGATGAATTTTGTATTTGCTAAATTACTTAATAACATGGAAAAACATTTTAAATTGATGAGCTGAGTTGGAATTTTAATTTCGATTTAACTGATGATACTAAAAATTTAAAGTCCTTCGATGTTGAACCTTAAAAAATAATTTCAATTGACATTGATTTGCATTTTTTAATCAACATATTGATGCATTATCATAAATCCCATTAAATTCTCACTTCACGAAATCCCATTTCAACATAAAAAATGCATTTTATTTAAAAAGTCAAAATAAAAAGAAAAAACAAATAATTCAATTAACAAAATAAAAATAAAATTGAAATGTCAATAACATTAATTATACATGAAAATAAATATCATTGTCCATTATTTTTTTTTTATTTTTATTTTATTCCAAATTTTATTATTTTATTATTCAGTTAAACCTTTTTTTCCTGAATCAAAAATAAAAAAAGTGTATTAAAAGGTATAGGCTGATAAAATTGTGGTAGGAAGTCAGTCATGTGAGGGATTGATATAAATTTTTATTATATGCATGTTTTTTTTTAAAAAAATTAATGTAAATAATATTAAATCAAATGGAATATAAAAAAAAATTAACGGGAATAAAATTTATTTACTTATTTGTATCAAGTTGCTGTTGAAATGTGTGGATTGAAGGGATTGAATTTATATGGAGAAGTTGTTTAATCAGTTGTGTAAATTTTGAGGTTGGATTTGTACGAATAATCCTGGTAGTTTTAGGAGGACAAATACAGATTTAGTCGGTATTAAATTACATTTAATTGAAATATTGAGTAGAAATTGATTAAAAGTTCGACAATATCGAAAAAAAATCAAGTAAAGTCTTCAAAAAAACGTAAAATGTCAAAATAGATCTTTATCTAAACGTCAAGTGTCAAGTTAGATCTTTACCTAAACGTCAAGTGTCAAGTTAGATCCTTAGCTAAACGTCTAGTGTCAAGTTAGATCTTTAACTAAATGTCAAATCAGATCTTTAGCTAAGCGTATAGTGTCAGGTTAGATCTTTATCTAAACGCCAAGTATCAAGTTAGATCCTTAGCTAAACGTCTAGTGTCAAGTTAGATCTTTAACTAAATGTCAAATCAGATCTTTAGCTAAATTTCTAGTGTCCAGTTACATCTTTAACTAAACGTTTAGTGCCAAGTTAGATCTTTACCTAAACGTCAAGTGTCAGGTTAGATCTTTAACTAAACGGCCAGTGTCAAAATATATCGTTAGCTAAACGTTTAGTGCCAAGTTAGATCTTTAACTAAACGTTAAGTTTCAAATTAGATGCTTCAACTGTCTTTTTTTTATTGAATGTACTCAATAATCAACTTTTCCCAGTAACTATTTTTCCAATCTCAATAAAAACTATTATTACATAGTCTTTTTCAATACAAATTCCTTACTAATTATTGTCTAGAAATGCAACAAATTAATCTTTTTTTCACTTAAACATGTCTATTAAAATGAAAATAAAAGTACATAATCTCATTATTTTTCACTTCTTTAATCTTCTTTCAATAACAAAACACATACAAAACAAAGAAAAAAAATAACGATCCAACTCTCATCACACGTACCAAAAAAACATTTCCTTCATTGCAAATTACTCTCAATTGAATTTATTTATTTCAACGAATTTTTGCATGTGTGTGGCACGAGTCTGTCTGGATTTTCTTGGATTTTCATTCACATGTGTTTTATAATTTTCATGTTCACTCCACACATTTAAAACATTGATTTTCATCATCGTCATGTACATGAAGAAGTTTTAAGTTAAGATACAAAATAGCAATTTGTTAATTATTCTGCATGAGTGAAAGTTTAACAGAACCAATCAAAATTAATTTTACTTTTTTTTCAATGATATATTTTCACAAAATGAAATTTCAAGGCAAAAAAATGATATAAAAGTAAAAAAGTATCAAACTTTGTTGACCGTTCCTAACAATTTGAAGAGGCAATGAACTGTGGCACAACAGTAACAAAGTTAAATGTGTTCGTGTTCGTCCAATTTATTTATGTGAGTGTGTATATAAAATATTGGTTGGAGTTGTTGAAAAAAAAAGTTTTGTGAAATTGAATCAATTTCACATATCCATCCGACCACCTGAGGCCATCTTAATTGAGTTAAAGCTTTTAGTATGGGTGTGTTGTTCTATTTTTAGCATATTTCGTATATAAATGTTTCGATTTTAGTTTTTTTCATTGAATACATGACATGAAATCAGGCAAGTTCTTTTACTTCAGTTTTTGATAATTGACTAGCTGATGATGAAACTTTCAAAGTTGTTTTCAGCTCAAGTTGATCTGATTTGAACATTTTCTTAAAAATGTTTTTGGATGCCTGTTTAAAGCCTCTCATATGATATGCATACAAAAATGGATTAAACACTGAATTGACATGACGTAATGCAATGAAAGCGTTAATTGTTTCAACTGATATATGCAGATCTTGTAGAGTCAGGGAAAAAATAGCATCAATTATGTACAGTGGGAGCCAACAAAATGCAAAGAACAAGACTGTGAACATGAGAACAATTGTTGATCTCGCTTCACGAATTTTTAGATCGCCAATTTGACGAGGTCCTGCTTCGACAGTACAGCAACTGTTGAAAAGAGATAAAAATATTCGTTTCCAACTGATTTTGGTCTCTGGATGTTTCTGACGTCCACTTCTCATCTGAAATTACAATTTTTAACCACATTAAAAGTCATTTTCACGTCACTTAACTTACTGATTTCATTAAAATCCGGTACATTAAGCAATAAATTACGACCATCATTAGACATGAAGGCAGTACAATACCAAACATCAAAATCAGAGACATCTGTTTAGGGACAATGTCCGCAAAATAACACAAGAATTCATCTCTGTAGCAACTTTAATTGAAAATAAAAATAAAACACTAATCAATTGCAATAAAATTTCACTTACACATGCGTTGAATTACTCAAACACTCATTTTTGGCATCACTAATAACTGTCAGCTGATAGCTGTCATTTTCAGTGATATTGCGATACAAGACTTTTGTTTGTATTGGCGCATTATTTAATCCAAATGATGGTAACCATCCCACAAGTGTTCCAATGACCCAATGAATTGTTATATGACCTGAAATTAAAAAGCTATTTAAGTTTAAATTAAATTATGAGAAATACCAGTTCTTACCATTAACCCAATTTTCCGTGAATTTGGTGGAAAACCACAATGGATGTGCCAATGAAAGGTATTTCGCTGTTGAAGCAGCTACCAAAGCAAGGACGGACACCATTCCGAACATTGTCTGAATCGAAATTGATGCTAAGCACAAAAATCTTTGCTTTGGATGCCCAAATGAAACGAAAATTGTTAAGGGAATTCCTATTAATCCGTAAAGCAGGTCTGCCAATGCCATTGAAATCACATATTTATAAATCAACTTTTGTGAAGTGTTTTTGTTGCGTTCATGCCAAAACACTAAAAGTACAATTGAATTTCCGAGTATTGTTAGAAATGTACAAATAATTTCAATGATAATGTAAGCTACATCGAATTTCTTTAAAAAATCACGGTCTTTTCCTTGATATAGGCTGTTAGACTCGTTATTCTCATAAAATTCCATTCTTAAATTTTATCAACACTCTTAACAAATAACAACAAATGACTGAGATTTATTTCAAATAACTTAATCTTATTGTAAAAAACAACGCAGATACACGCTCGTAGCGGAAACTGATTCATAGTCATTATAAGTGTGCAATTTAATTTAAAACAAGGTCATCAAATTTTGTCACTAACTCTCAAAGCTTCAGTTCTGATTCTTGAAGATTCGTCGCTTGTCGATGCAACCATTGAAGGTCTTGTCCAGTCAATTTTCTTTCGACAAAACCATTTAACGAAAATTTCCTTGAGTGACTTTTTGAAGCCTCTCATATGGTAGGCATACAAAAACGGGTTAAGTACTGAATTGAAATGTCTCAACACAATAAGTGCGTTAATTGTTTCTATGGAGATACTTAAGCTTTGTGGCGCTAATGAGAACATGACATCAACAATGTACAGTGGTAGCCAACAGATGGCAAAGAAAAGGACTGTCACTAAGAGGACAAAAGCGGTTTGTACTTCACGGGTTTTCAAATCGCCTATTTTGCGTGGCCCTGTTTGGGTTGTGCAACAACCGTTGAAGAGAGAGCACAGAATTTGAATCCAATCCACATTTGAATCCTCTTCACTGGATTTCCGTGAACGATTTATCTAGGACAATTGTAATTTCCTTATAAAAAAAATTAAAATGATGTCAATTTTACTTACAGTCCCCTTTATGATAAGGTAAATACGGAAATAAATAAATATCAGTATCAGACAGGAAGGAACAATGACCCCAAACATCAATACCAAGGACATTTGTTTGGGCATGATATCATTGAAATAGCACATGAACTCTTCTCTGTAGCACCTTTAAATGGAATTTACAGTTAAATTTAAAGTCAATTCATCAAAATTCATACTCACATGTGCGTTGAATTACTTGAGCACTCATTTTTGACATCACTATCAACTGTCCATTCAAAATTGTCATCTTCAGTTAAATTTCGATACAAAATTTTTGTTTGTTTTGGTGCGTTATTCAATCCAAGTGACGGTAACCATCCCACAACAGTTCCAATGACCCAATGAATGAAAATATGAACTGAAAGAAATTACCTTGAAATTATTTTAAAGTTCATTTTACATTGAAATTAAATCACCATTCGCCCACATATGAGTGAATTTAGTTGAAAACCATATCGGATGTGCTAATGAAAGATATTTCGCTGTTGATGCAGCCACCAATGCCAATACGGAGACCATTCCAAACCACGTCTGTATTGAAAGTGCCGCTAAACACAAAAATCGTTGTCTTGGTAAACCGACGGAAACGAGAATTGCGGTCGGAATTCCCGTCACTCCCATCAAGAAGTCAGCTAAGGCCATTGAAATAACGTATTTGTGAATTATTTTGTGTGAAACATTCTTTCTCTGTTCATGCCAATACACTAAAAGCACGAGGGCATTACCGATTATTGTGAGGATTGAACATAAAATTTCGGAGGTGATGTAAGCAGCGTCATCTTTCTTGAAAAATGTTCGATCTTTTCCTTTGAAAAGGAGATCTTCCTTGAAATCATACTCTTCAATTTCAATATCAGTAAAATTAATTAACTGCATTTTTTCTTGTCAACACACAACAAATTATTAGAAGAGACTGAATTATAATAAGAATAAGTAAGAGTTTTATACAAAACGCAATTGCAATGTTATTGTTGAGACGGAAACTGATTCATTTATCGTTGAAATTTTTCTTGGAAGTTGTGTGAATTTTTTTTATCACTCCTCTATAAGAATGGAAGAAATTACACTGGTTATTATCTAAAAGTGATTTACATTCACACAGAAAGTTTTCACAAAAGTTTTTGAGATATATATGACACAATAATTCTTGTTTTGTTTTTATAGGTCATATGTCAAAAACATCTATTTTTGTGGTAAAACCTCTTAAAAACCCTTAAAAGAAATAAACATTAAAAATGTATTGTGTAGGTATTTTCCTTTCATTATTGTTTGTCTTATTTCAAGACAATAGTTGTGATATGAAAACTTTTTTTTTAAATTTAAGTAAGTGAGTTGAGTTAAGGGGAAAATGAGATTTTGAGACCGCGTCGAACAACAATTTAAGCGACAAAATTCTCAGCTTCAATGTTTAGCTTATGAGTCTGAAGTTTCAAACAAGAATTTAAGCGACAAAATTCTCAGCTTTAATGTTTAGCTTTTGAGCCTGAAGTTTCGAACAAGAATTTAAGAGACAAATTTCTCAGCTTTAATGTTTAGCTTTTGTGCCTGAAGTTTCGAACAAGAATTCTAGAAACAAAATTCCCAGTTTCAAAGTTTAGCTTTTGAGTCTGAAGTTTTGAACAAGAATTTAAGAGACAAAATTCTCAGCTTCAAGGTTTAGCTTTTGAGCCTGAAGTTTCGAACAAAAATTAATGAGACAAAATTCCCAGCTTCAATGTTTAGCTTTAGAGCCTGAAGTTTTGAACAAAAATTAAAAAGAGAAAATTCCCAGCTTCAATGTTTAGCTTATGAGTCTGAAGTTTCAAACAAGAATTTAAGCGACAAAATTCTCAGCTTTAATGTTTAGCTTTTGAGCCTGAAGTTTCGAACAAGAATTTAAGAGACAAATTTCTCAGCTTTAATGTTTAGCTTTTGTGCCTGAAGTTTCGAACATGATTTTAAGGGATAAAATTCTCATTTTCGATGTTTAGCTTTGGTGTCGAAAGTTTCGAGCCAGATTTTATCAAACTACCATCAAAATGCGCTTAGTTGAATTTTCGTGAATTACATTTAATTTTTTTTTGCATATTTATTCACATGTGAACTCTTATCATAAATAACAATATAAATATATGTAAAATGTCTGTTTGTTCCGTGTAAGAATTATGATTATTTTAAAAGGATGCATTTTAGTAGTTCACCTGTTTTTTTTCTTATTATCATCCGGATACAAAAAAAAATTATGTGGAATTTTTTCATTGTACTGCGTCATGTGTGATAATAAAAAAATACAAAAAAATATTAACAAACAAAAAAAAAACACTATGAATAAATTTTAGGATCTAGATTTTCTTTTGAATTTAACGTGTGAAAACTAACATTAATCTTCTTTTTTTTTTGCCTTTTCTTTCATTTTATTTTCACATTCAAAACCAGTAAAGATTCTGGTTGCCAGGACAATTTACAGATTCTTTGTATGAACAAAAACTTACTTTCAATTTAAATTGAAAATGAAAGCAAATATAAAAAAAAAAAATTTTCGTTTTAATTTTAAATGCAAAGACAAATAAAAATAATAATAATTGTAATGTGTAAAATGTAAACAAGAGATAAAAATCTAGTGCAATGCAATGAAAAGTGTGTCACCTGGAAATTTTTCCACAATATTTTTTGTTTTTAATTTTTTTTTGTAATGAAAAATTCATTGAAAAGGAAATTTCAAAGTAAAAAGTTTTCCTTTCAAACAATGTTTTTTTAAATGTGATTGCACAAATTAAAGAAACCACAAAAATTTCATTGCAACACACACATTTCATACAAGTACTTAAAATTCAATCAATTGTTTACACATCATCATCATTTTCATCGTCATGACTTAAAGTACTCTTGAAAATTATCGTCTGTAATCAAGTGAAAGGATAAATGATGTAGAACAATTTTGTGAAGCAGTTAAAAGCCGTCTGTCGATATTTTCTCTGTGTGTGTGTGTGTGTGTGCTCACGTTTTATGTAATTGCAAACATTTATATAATATTTTTAATTCAAGTGAAACACACACACACACTCACATATACACACATATAAGAAGATAAATTGAATGGAAATGGCAAACATAAGCATTTGTAGAAGAAATAATCGCTATCATTGTGGTTTCATTTGAGAACGAATCGGGAAATTTTCCCTGTATTGTAACAAGCATTGATTTTACTTACATATATGAGAATGAGAATGAAATGAAAGGGGGGGAAATCATGTCTAGTCCTTAGAGAATATTTGTTTAGGAAGGAAATAAAATTGATGATTGAAAATGAGAGGAGCAGGAGTGAGATTTGTATTAAAATTAAATTCAATTCATTACAAGGAAAAGAAGAGAAGAGAAGGAAAAAAAGATTATTGATGCTGAAAATTGTGTGTTGACGCCTGGTTATTTATTGCAGCCTTTTAAAAAATTAACATTTGATTTCATTTTGTTTCATTGTAAAATATTGAAGGAGGATGGAAAAATTAGATGAATGGTCGATTTAGTTTTTTTCTTACGTAGAATGTAGAATAAGTAGAAAAAAAATGCATTGCAAGGTCCGATTGAAAAATTGCTTTGATTTATCTGATTGATTGTTTTACATTAAGATTATTTGCTGTAGGCAAATTACTCTTCATCGTCTCTCTGAACGATGAATTGTCTTGATTTAATGGTTTTTTTGTCTGTAACATAACATGAAATTGTTTATTTGAGATTTTTGGAGAGATAAAATTACAGTGACAGTAGGGCTGTAGCTAAAAATATGGACATTGTACAATGATTTCTGATCCTAACATGTTGCTTTTTCCGGGGGGTACGCTCAGGGAGTTTTATGGGACCCCTTTAGACAATTTATGATAAAATGTACTACAGAAAGCTTTAGAAATACTTTCAGGGGGTTTTAAGAGACCCCTTGCGGTAATTTATGATGAAATGTACTCCAGAAAGCTTTAGAAATACGCTCAGAAGGTTTTAAGAGACCTCTGGCGGTAATTTATGATAAAATGTACTCCAGAAAGCTTTAGAAATACACTCAGGGGGTTTTAAGAGACCCCTTGCGGTAATTTATGATAAAATGTACTTCAGATTGCTTTAGAAATACACTCAGGGGGTTTTAAGAGACCCCTTGCGGCAATTTATGATAAAATGTACTCCAGAAAGCTTTAGAAATACGCTCAGGAGGTTTTAAGAGACCCCTTGCGGCAATTAATGATAAAATGTACTACAGAAAGCTTTAGAAATACTTTCAGGGGGTTTTAAGAGACCCCTTGCGGCAATTAATGATAAAATGTACTACAGAAAGCTTTAGAAATACTTTCAGGGGGTTTTAAGAGACCCCTTGCGGCAATTAATGATAAAATGTACTACAGAAAGCTTTAGAAATACTTACAGGGGGTTTTAAGAGACCCCTTGCGGCAATTAATGATAAAATGTACTACAGAAAGCTTTAGAAATACTTTCAGGGGGTTTTAAGAGACCCCTTGCGGTAATTTATGATAAAATGTACTTCAGAAAGCTTTAGAAATACACTCAGGGGGTTTTAAGAGACCCCTTGCGGCAATTTATGATAAAATGTACTCCAGAAAGCTTTAGAAATACGCTCAGGAGGTTTTAAGAGACCCCTTGCGGCAATTAATGATAAAATGTACTACAGAAAGCTTTAGAAATACTTTCAGGGGGTTTTAAGAGACCCCTTGCGGTAATTTATGATGAAATGTACTCCACAAAGCTTTAGAAATACGCTCAGAAGGTTTTAAGAGACCCCTGGCGGTAATTTATGATAAAATGTACTCCAGAACGCTTTAGAAATACGCTCAGGGGGTTTTAAGGGACTCCTTGCGGCATAATGAGGCTTGTAAGGTCACGTGTGTAGTCTAAACACTGTCTTAATCGCTTATTTAAATAAAAATATGAAACTTTTACTTAAGCCTTTTCTCATATTTTTACAAGATTTCTGTTTAAAATAGCCACTTGGCACCTTTGTAACTTTTTTAGCTTGAAATCTGAGCTATAAAACAGCATTAACATGTTTTGACCTCTGAGGCTTCTTTTTTGGAGTCAGAGGGTCGAAAATGATCCCACTGATACCCCTCCAATTTTCGGTTTAGGAGGTAGATTCGCATTAAAAACCAGTAGATTCGACCTTAAAAGTAAAGAAAGAGTAATAAAAAAGTTCATTTTACGTGAATCAGTTTATCAATGTACTTAAAAAATAACTTACATTTACTTAATTTGACTTTTGACTTCATAAATAATCATTATAAAAATCTGAGTATAAAAAAAACTTCAATTTGAAGTGTAATTTGAACAAGACAACGGCCAGACATGAAAATTCCAGCAATTTACAATTATTTACTTTTTAACTACTGTTTGAATTTGATTTGACTAAATAATGAGAGAAACGAGACTTGACTCGACTCGTCCAGACCAAATTAAACAATAGTGCAACACAAACTAAATAAATAAATAGTAAAATAAAATGCACAAACATCTACGATTTTGTATGCCAAATCTAAAGCTAAAGCCAACAAAGTTTTCTAAATAAAATATTTGAAATGAAGTTTTTTTTTGTAGTTGCTGCTATTTTGTTGTCTAGTATTCATGACTTTTGCACTGATATGATTACGAATGGTAAATTCATATGGTTTTTGTTTGTTTTGAATTTTGTTTGAAACAAAGTTAAAAAAAAAGGCAACAAAAAAAACTCCATTCAAACAAAGATAATTTTCGTGATGTGATGTGAGAAAAAGGAATTTTTGTTTGTAAACTGTTTTAAAAAAAAAGTAAAGTAAAATTTACATTTCGTTTCTAGTTGTTTTTACATGCAAACAATCACATTTTCCCTTCATTGAATTTGTATGCAAATAATGTATGACTTGGTTTGTTTGTCTAGTTGTTATTTTCTGATGTTTTCTCATTTATTTATGATTGTGTGACTTGGGGATGGAAACAAGACAATGCATGCATGTGCCTTTTCTGGAAAATTTATCATGTGAGTTTTTTTTTGTTGACATTCGTTTGTGGTTTTTTTTTTTATTTTAAATTAATTTGTCGAAATGAACTGAGATTGACTTGGAAATGGACAATGTCTCATTTTCCTTGTCAATTTTGAAAAAAATGCGATTATGGGGTCTGTCTGTCAACAATAAAGTCTCTGAAAATGAGCTTATGCTTATTGTTCGTGATCAATTTTTTCATTTTTTTAATGGTTTTCATTGAAAATCTTCTTAATTTCATCACATTTACGATTATCAAAAATTTGATTTGTAACAATTGTGCACAAATTTTCCAATAAACATTCCTTATCACAGTTCTTTTCAAGCATTGGATCTGCCAACTTATATCTGAAATGCCAGTATTTTGTCAGCAAATCCTTATCATTTGCCAATCGTGTCACTAAACGATCCAATGATGATGGTGAGAGATCTTCCATTCCATACTCCTGCTTAAATGAGTACATTTTTTGCCATCTTGGATTTGCATCACCTGAATTTGCTTCTGTTAAATTGTAGTAATAAGTTTCTGCGTCGATGATTTCCTGAAATTAATATAAAAATAAATGTTGTTTTGATATTAAATAATTGAAATTGATTACAAGTGTTTCCTTATCAACATGATAAACACGATAATTTGGATTAACATTAGTAAAAGTCACTTGACTTCCACCATTCCATGCGACATTGATTGGTCGTGATAAGTCGTTGCTCTTATAAAACACATTGAATTCCTCCCGATGTGTATGACCGTTAAATTGTCCCGTGATAATGTGATGGAATCGATCGATAAGTTTCTGGTATTCACGTGCCCAAACGTAGTAACAACTCTCACCACCAGGTGGCTGATGAAGGAGAATGTGAACACGCTCATTTGCTTTTTCGGCTTGTAGGAGCACGTCATGAAGCCAATTTAATTGGACGGTGTGTTCTTGAGGGTGATACATCACCCACCAATTTATGTTATAACAAACGTTATTATTCAATCCGACGACTCTAAATCCAGGCCTTACAAGTGTGGTGTAATAACCACCTCGATTTAATGTCAATTCAGTGCTTTGTGGCAGCCAACGACGCCATGCCTTGGAAATGTATCCGTAAAGGTAATTCATTGAAAGACTTTCCTTACTTATTTCTTCAGGAGCGAATCTGAATTGAAATCAAATTTAAGATTAAGATTCAATTGAATGTAATTTAAGCAACTTACACGTCAACTGGATGCGCTTCATGATTTCCTAGAATAGGATAAAATTTCATTCCATTAAACTCTTCAGCCATGTAATCCTCGAATTTTTTCATTGCATTAATGTTAAATTCAAATGAGGTCTCCCAAATTCCATGATCCACGGTATCACCAGTATAATAAATAATTTCAGCGTCGCCATGTTCAGCCTTGAGATGTTGCACTAAATCGACTACTGATTCCCATGGAACGTCACAGTCGTAACTGCCCCATTTACCTGCTGCATTGGCTGTGTTATTTGGCTTTCCGTGTGATTCACGGCAACAAGTTGGATCGTCGCATTTTGCTGTAAAATTGAATTGAGATTAAAACGAATGAATTTTTTCTTATGAAGAATGAAAATTTACCGTTATTTCCCACCACATATCGAGGATCAAAATGAACATCTGTAATGTGAATGATTTTGAATGTCTCTTGGTTTACATTTCGATTTGAGATTGCACTGAATCCGTCCTGTGAAATTAAATTGATTAAATTCAATAAAGTTATTCAATGAAATTCATTCTCACATCCATCAAAGGATAATTTGGATCAACTTTAATACTGTACAAGAATTCAGGTTCCTTAATCTCACCACACGATCCATGCAATGCAAATGCACAAAAGATATTTCCAGTTAATTTCGGTTGATTGTCAATCACAAACAAAATTGATTCCAAATTCATTTTGATCAGTCCCTCACAGACATGAGGGGTCGAAATTTTCGCATTAACACAAATATCAATGCCAGCTTTTTCAATCTCCTCATCCGACATTTTATTGATACGACGATAAATGAAGAGAGTTGGCGCTGCAATGCGACATCCCCAACACCCGAAATCGATCTTTTTTTGTGACATTTCCTCTAAATTGAGACGCATAAAATCGGAGGGTGCTTTAAGTTCATTGTAGAGTTCCATGAGACGAGTCGAGTGATTGCCATATTTCATGAATTTTAAGTGTTCATCGTAGAATTCTCGCTGCAAATCATCTGATTATGATTGAAATTGAAATGTAAATTGAAGTGATTTTAAGGGAATCAAGATTAAATTTTACCAATCTCATCATCTGACTCGCGATACTGATATTGACGGTTAGCTGATTCAACAGTATACACACATATTGATATGATTAAAATGATTATAGCAGGTGCCTTTAAATTCATTTTAATTTAAATTTAATTAAAATGCACACACTAATTGAATTTTAATTAATTAGGTCGTGACAGACCACCAATGCGAAATGAACTGAACGATATCTGGATTTAATTGAACATTTTATAGCAAAAAAAAGGTTGAAAACAATTGTGAAGGCTTGTCTTAGAGATAAGACCTGTTGTTATCAATTCAATTGTATGGCATTTTAATTCTATTTTTATTTTTATTATTTCTAAGTGAATTGAATCAAATTCAATTGAATTCAAAACAGATATTGGTAAGTCAATTCCAGATCGAGTTAAAGCTGACAACCATCATCCATCATCAAGTGAAATATGATACATGTTACTACAATTTCTGTTTAATTTCAAGTAGATATTTTTGTTTGACAAATAATGGAACTCTTGTAAAATGCATTCAATGTTTACATATAACATTTCTTATGTTGTTACATGTAACATGTATTTAAATTGTAATTAGACGTGTAATCGATTATAATTATCATGCTGATAGATTTAATAAGTATGTTGATGTAAGATTATGAGTGATTAAAGTCTTATGGTTAATAAGTGTCGGTGTCATCACTTTACTGTGACATATTACATTGTGATTTCACTTTCAACAAACATATTATGAGATGTAACAGATTTTATGAAAAATATTGGTATGAAAATTGTCTATGGTTTTGTTGGACTAGCGAGACATGACGATGAGCTTCAAGGATGACTTTGAACCATAAAAAATTTCTGTAGATTATTTGAACTAGCGAGACATGACGATGAGCTTCAAGGATATCAATAGTCTCTTACAAGCCGCACAAAAAAACCTCATTCGCCAAGGTTCTTTCCACCCATGGCTTATCAGAGGATGACTCTAGTAAAATAATTAAAGTACTGGTAAGTAAGATTGAAATAAAGAATAAGTTACCGTTAAAGTAAATAACACCTTTGTTGAAAATGGCAGAATTCAAATCGTGTGTCCCGATATATTGACCTTGAACTGGATGAAGGAGGTTATCAAACCCAACGACACATCTGGATGCCTATATGCCTTGATGAGCGTAAATATAGAGTCATCACACTACATTACCATTAAAATCAGCGATCTCAACATGAAGCCCGAAATCCTTTTTAAGCGTATTCAATGTCAAAACAGTATTCCAACATCAAAATGGCGGTTATTAAAGACAAACTTTCACTCTGATAGAGACATAATATTCTTCTATGGTATGCCTAACGATAGCCTAAAACAATTGAGAGAGACAAAATTTAGGCCCCATGTAGGACTCGGAACAGTGTTCATAAAAGTTGTAACAGATTATGAGGAATTTGAGGACACAAAAGTAGAAAATTTAAAATCTTTGAATTTCAAATACTTACCTTTTAATATAATTGGGCCTACAACCCTTGTCTTGGCCTTTGCAAAAATTGAATTCCAAATTATTACTTGTAGCGTCCTTACATTAATTTCGATGCCATCGATACATCTCGGTTTAGGTCAGACCATCCCCTTACAATTATGTAACTCATTTTAAAAAAAGAACTTAATAATAATTTTAATAATAATTTTTTTTCACCTTTTACTCTTTTTCAGGTCAATGGAATTGATGTCAGCTCCTTCCCCCATGAAGATGCTGTCCAAGTTTTCCTCTCAGCTCCAGAACCAATTGTGGTTGAATTGAAACGACGCACTCCATCAAATAGTGATACCCAAAGTAGTCTTAATAGTAGTAATAGCACAACAAGTAGTAGTCGAAGTAGTGACATGACAACAACATCAATTAAAAATCAGCAGCATCAAAATCAACCACAATATGTCACAACGAGTGTCCAAACAGATTTAATGGGACACCATAACACTTACTGTAATAATAATAATAATAACAATAATATTAGTAATAATAATAATGGAACTGGCACAAGTGGACATCGATCCAATGAGGATTTCTTTTACGATGAGTCACCAACAAGTGATCATCCGGATGATGAATGCTTACCACCGGATATTGATATAGAGGTAAATTAATTTTGACTTTTTTTTTATCATTTAATTTTAATCCCTGTCAACATAAATGTGGGTTCCATGTTGCATATATGAACGTGTGTGTTAAATTGAAACCTTTATTAAACTGTGTTTGCTTATTCATATTGTGATAAAGATCAAATTTCAATTTATTCCATTTTTTATATGAAATTTTATATTATATAACATCATCACTGACGGGAATAGACCATTATTGTTATTATTAAGTGCACTTTATCTCTTTATACTTTTCATCGTGACTGTTGACATCAATTCAACATTTTTTGTCAGAGTGTGCTAATTGGGGTTTTTAATACATTTGAATAAAAAATACATATAAAAGTAAAATGCGCTTTTAGGTCCGATTTGAACAAACCTTGAATTTTACATTAAATTTCGAATTTTAATCGAGCTTCGACTCATTTGAAGCGGTTTTAAATGTATCATCATGAAAAAAGCGCCATCTATGAATTTTCAATTCAATATTCTTCGAATTTCAATCGGCACCTAGAAGTATTTCAGCTCTGAAGGCCTTTGGCAGTAATTTCGACTCAGCTATTATTGGCTTAAATTGATAAATGTTGACTTTAGAATCGCTTTGTTATGGTAAAGCGCCATCAGCGGGTGAAAATTTCTGAAATCCAAAAAAAAAATACTTCAATTTTAATTTCCCCAAAAAAAATTTTCTATCAACTACTGAATCTCATTAATGAACATACACACATAAATGAGTGTGACTATGCTGTTATCTTTTTAATCCCAATTTCAGTCTAATTTAAATATTTCCTCACACATGCTCAAATCCTCTTAATATAACACACACACACAACATTAAATCAAAATAAAATACAAGACTTTACTAGAAATTAATATGAATAGAACAAAAAAATTTAATCGGGTATACTCCAAATTGACATTAATTAATTTATTCAATTTTTTCCTTTACTTTAAAAATGTTTTCAACTCATACATATTTGAATAATGTAGGAAATGTGTGTATTGTTGAAAATTTGTCAACATAATTAATTTAATATTATTTTATATACGTATAAAATTTAAAATAAAAGGGGGAAAAAGAAGATCTAATGGTTGATACTTGTGGAGTCACATTTCACATTATATTTATTTTAAAATAATTTTTATAATTATAAGTAAAGTTGAATTTTAAAAAAATATTTTGAAGTAGATGATTTACATATCAAAAAAATTTTAATTTTTTTAGTGTAAAAAACTTATTTAAACTTATGGGTTAAAAGTTTTTATTTGTGGTATAAGTTTGGGATTAAATAACGCTACCACACAAGATTTACTGACATCCATTAGGGAAAATGGTTTTACACCGTATAAATAATCCGTTCCTTGAACAAACAGAAAGTTTTACTACAATAAAATTTTTGTTGAATTTTATATTCGAGTTAAATTAAACGAAAAAGGTGAAAAAAAAATAAATTACGTTAAATTGTATCAATATAACTTTTGCTTATTTATAGGATTGTTGAACACTGAAACTAGTTTGAATAAATAAAATTTTATCTGTATCGAACTCCTTACAAATATAAGTAAGCGATCGTAGCGCCAACAGTGAGGATTAAGCTTTATTTTTTTCATTTATATAAATATTTAGTTCCAAAATTTGCCGTTCCGCTCTGGGTTCGCATCTTACTTGTTTTTTAAAAAGTTTTCCCAGTGTAAATCCCAGTGACAAGGCCATCAGTTTGCCGTACTAAATGTCACTGATTTGAAACCCAGAGTGCACAATCATAAAAGTGCCTTTTGCTATTTTTCATGGCAGTTAATCAAAGGCAAAATTGAAAATCACATAGATTAGGACCTTAAACGTAGAGGTTCTCTTGCACTCTGATAGAGACACCCAACCATATGATGGTGGAAGCCACTTCAGTGCTTACGCTTTGAAAAATTGGCCACCTTCATCCCATCAAATCGGTACTTCAGATTTAAAACGTTATATTGACATGAAAAGTAAAGGATTAGTAGAAGAATTAGAGAGATGAAATAAAAGATAGTGTGCTGATAAGAATCAAGCGCTGGCTTTCACGGCAACCCACCAGCTGCTGAAAAGAAATGAAATAAGAATTAGGGGATAGATGTTGATAAGAGCAGAGCGCCGGCTTTCACGGACAACCCACCAACAAGCATAGATATATAATACTATCAATATCTCAAGTGTTTGATGAGATTTTGTGAAATGTGAGCTCGTGTTCTTTTGATAAAGTCATAACAGGATTCTTTGAGACCGCGGTGAGGCCCTTTTAAGACCTAACCTAACATCATCTACATTTACTGAACCTTGAAGAGCTCATTCCAAATCAGATTTAGATCGTGGCTATTAAAGTTTGACTCTGATAGTAGATCGGGTTCATTATAACAAAATCCGTTCAGTTCATCGTAACCCAGTGAGACATCAGTGAGAGCTAGATTTCCTACTCGACCTACCTCGATGGATTTTTTTCCCTTTTATCTCAAGCAGTTGCCACCTTCTAGGCTCAAAATCAAACTCGATTCAACTACCCAAGGAGAGGAAATTTGAGCTTATACAGATTCACGATCGAACTGAAATCGAGCTGTCAGCGTTAAGATTGTTTCTCGAATACGATAAAAACTGCATTGTACCACTCCCTCATTGACAGTTCCTTAAACTCTAATCTAATACCCAATGCACATATTGTACTAACTGCATGCTAGGAACTTGTGCTCGACTTCTTTTTCTAAATTTTACTTTTTTTAACAAATTTTCCCATTTAGCAAAAAACTTCCACACTCCATTCAAATAGCATCGAAATAAGATCCCTTTTAAAGGTTAATTAATTTCCTCTTACTTGACATATCTCATCATCATTTCATTTTATTATCAAGTGATAACGGTACATCTAATGTCATGTAATTGTAATACCTTACAATTAGTTTGATTGATAATAATTCGTCTAAATTTGATGCTTTTCAGTACTTTTGTCTCATGTTTTCCCTTAAATATGTCACGTGGAACATTAAATTAGGTACGAATATGATACTTTTCTGTTAATATTCAAAAAATATTCCAATTCAATTCAAATTTATTAATCATTTTTCTTTATATTTCATTCAATATAATTCCCTGCTAATATCGTGTAATCATTGAATAATAATTCCGATAAGAAGATAGATAAAAAATGAAATGTTAAAATATAAATATCGTTCTATTAAGCGCCTTAAGCTATCCAAATGAATGTAGTTACACATAATTTGGTATACAAAAACGTATATTTTTCTTGTGTATGAAACGCACATCCTGTCTACATTTCCCGTTCCATGTAACTCACAATAAAAAGGTAAAACTTTTCCTTTTTCATTTCTTGTCTGTCTTGCTTGCTTTGTGTGTCTGTGTATTGAGTTAAGTAAATAATATTGAGATGAAAATAAGGGAAAATAAGAGATTAAAGCACGTAGAAAATGATACAAGAAACCATTCGGTCGTGCGAGTTACAAAACACAATAATGAAAACAAGTCTTTTGGGATTTCGTCTTCCAAATTTCTTCAATCTAAATAAACATAAGAATAAAAAAAATATTTTAACTCACAAATCAAAAGGAAAAGGAAGGACCTTAAGATTTTAATCGAAATATGCTAAAATTACAAATAAAATAGACAAAAATTGTTTGAATTGATTGATTGAGGATAAGATACAAGAAGGTACAATTTCAATATGTTTATTCATTTTAATAGCTTTTTTTTATTCCTAGTAACATAAATTTGAGGTTAAGTAAACAACTGAGACAAAATATGAAATAAAATTCATATTTGTTTAAATGAAAAATGATGAGGAAAGGTATTGGAAGAAAAATTCTTGAATAAATATTCATTTTATTTTAAATTAGTTTTCAATATGGTTCGATTATTTTCACATATAAACGTTGTAGGCTGGGAAATTAAACCAATCTTAGCAGAGAGTGTTGAGATTGAGGCTATGGCTTGAGTTTAAATGAGTTCCGGCTACTCAATTTGAGTTAAAGGCTAAATAAAGGTGGCGACTTCTAAATAAAATAGGCCTTCTAATGATAATACCAGGTATTCACAATGAGTCCGCTAGATGGCCTAGGGGCAACTCCAATAAGCTGAAGCTAAAATGAGCCCTCTTGAGATGAAGTTTCTCTAATTAGCTATTTGACTCGACTTTATATTGCGAACCCAGACGATAATGTCAAAATTTGAAACTAAATATTTAAGTTCAAGAAAAAACTTAAAAAAAGTTTCTTAAAAAACTACCGCATTGTTGATGTGGCGCTACGATCGCTAACGTAAATTTGTATGGAATTTAATACCCATGATGAATTTTATTGCTGTGGTGAGTTTGTCACCCACGAGTCACTCAATTGAAATGCACTTTTTTATTATCTTTTATTACTTCCTGTCTCTCATTTAAATTTCAGTTAAATCGTATTAAAATTGACAATAAATTTCAAGGGATTATATTTTGCCTTGTAATTCCATGCCCATGCATTTTTATACCATTTACAAGTCAGATTCATTCTAAATTTCAAACTTATTTCCTTTGATCCCATAAGTTTTCTTTATACACCTCATGATTTAAAAAAAAAATTGTAACATTGTAACAGTATTATTTATTGGTTCTGTGTCTCAAGTAATGCAGTTCCATTGCGGTATTTTGTGAAATGTAATAAAAGTAATATTTATTCATCGATAAAAGGGAGGCGGAAATGTGTTACATTTGTACTCAAATAAAGAAAGTGATTTTTTTTCCTTCTTTCCTTTTGTGATATTCATCAGGGATTTACTTACTTTGACAAAGGAATTACATATGTTTTGTGAATTGAGTTGAATTGAATTGAAATGAAACGTAATATGATTCATTGCTTACAAGAAAATCGAAGAAAAGTCACTTAAATTGTCTGAATTTACAATGAAAAGTGTTTTCAGGGATATCCCAAAATCCATTTCGACCCAGGTTGCATTCGGTCTGAAACGTCAAAAAATTTGTATTTATATTTATTTATAGCGCTAAAAAAACTCACCTTCAAATGATTGAAAAAATTCATGATGACACATTCAATTTCCTTATAAAATTTCAAATTCATGTTAAAATATAAAAAAAAGTTAATTGAAATGTCTCCCCAAAAAAGAAAACAAACTGTACCTTTGGGATTGTGTAAATGACACTTTTTCTTTATTTTTTTACTTCATTTTCTTGTTACATTTTTCATCACATTGTCATCGTTTCACCAATTTTTTTTTGTCTGCTTCCTCATTCAAAATTTATAAAATTATCCTTTTAGTACTTAATTTACAGACTAATTTTCTGTTGAGACGACAAAGAATGTAATTTTTAATGCATCTGTCCATCAAAATTTATGTTGTTTTTCCTTTGCACCAAAAGTTTGTAGTAAGAGAAAACATTCAAAGTAATCGGAAACGAAAATCGCGAGTGCATTTACAATCAAATCCATTTTCGATGTTTTTTTTTTGTAAAATTTGCGTTTTGTTTCGAAATTCGATTATTTTTAAGGAAATTTGCTGTTTCTTTGAGAATTCGATGTTTTTTAAATAAAATTTGCTGTTCCTTTCAAAATTCGATGTTTTTTTAAATAAAATTTGCTGCTTCTTTCAGAACTCGATGTTTTTTTTTGTTAAATTTGCGGTTTCTTTAAGAATTCGATGTTTTTTTGTAAAATTTGCCGTTTCTTTCAGAATTCGATGTTTTAAAGGAAAATTTGCTGATTCTTTCGGAATTCGATGTTTTTAAAATTAAATTTGCTGTTTCTGTCAAAATTCGATGTTTTTTTGTAAAATTTTTCTGTTTCTTTCAGAATTCGATGTTTTAAAGGAAAATTTGCTGATTCTGTCAAAATTCGATTTTTTTTTTGTAAAATTTGCTGTTTCTTTCAGCATTCGATGTTTTTTTAAGTAAAATTTCTGCTGCTTCTCGGAATTCGACGTTTTTTTTGTAAAATTTACTTTTTTTCCGAATTCGATGTTTTTTAAAATAAAATTTGCTGTTTATTTCAGAATTCGATGTTATTTTTATGAAAATTCGATGATTCTTCTAAGACTAGCTCTCTTTTTTAAAGAAAATTTGTTACCAAATGACTGACAAAAAATGTAGGTGTCTAAAGCGCATTTTCTTCTCATATCGCCAGGAAATGCACTTTAAAACAATCACAAAGGAGTTTTTTTTTATGACGACGATGATGAAGTGAAAATGACATGTCATTATTAGCTTTTTTTTAACTTCTTCAAACAAAAAAGAACAAGAAAAAGTGTGCAATTTGAATTAAAAAAATGCAATAATAAGAAAATTAAAGGGAGGGGAGGGGATGAGACAAAGAATGTAATTTCCTTTTGTTTTGATTTTATTTCATCTTAACTTTCCTTTAATGTTCTTAACATCGTGACAAAGAAAAAACCTTTGATCTAACATTAAACCTCTCATTTTCACTTGGAATCGTCATAAAAGACATCACAAGAAAAAAACTTAGAATGAAAATAAACCAAAAATGATTTTCTGAATAAAAATATTCAAATTAACGCATTAAAAATAACAAGAAACCACTTAATTTTGATTCAATTTCAATTTGAAATGATAAAAATGTTGTCCTTTGGTCTTCAAGTGACATTCACTTTCATCATGTTCCTTGTACCGTGAAGTTTTTTTTTTTTTTGATTTATCTATCAAAGTTCAAAAGAAACGCTTTTAATGCAAATATTTTCATTTGATCCTTTTTTCTCTGTTTCTGTTTCTATTTTTATTTTCATCATCATCAACATTGTTTGTGGTGCAAATGAAAATGTAAATAAATGAAAAATTAAAAGAGGAATAACCACAAATATGCTTTTTGTATATTATTATTTGCATTATTCCATTCCATTACCTCTCTTTCCATATTTAAATTATTATTATTATGATTATTTTATGAAAAATAAAATGAAATAAAATAAAACAAAATAGAAAAGAAAAGATGAAAAAAAAGGAAAACAAACCATCAAAGTCAAATGTTTTAATTTTTACTTAAAAAATGTACATAAAACAATGAAATGAGAAAAAGAGACATGAAAAAAAACTTTCATTTTCATTATAAAATTTTTTATGTATGTGTGTGTGTGTGTGTGGTAAAAAGAAACTTTTCAATTGTTTTTAATGTCACTTGACAGGTCAGGAAGAGGAAGTTTACATATTTTAAGTGTACATTTTTTTTGTGTGTCTTTTTTTTTTGTCTTTTTATCCTAAAATATGGAAATCGCCTCAAAAGATGTCTCCATGAATTTTTTTTGTGCTTTGTGTTGTTTAAATTTTTTCAAGTAAATTGAATTAAATTTATAGTTAAGCATGTAATTTATATTCATTGGAAAATTGTTTCTAATCTCAGCTTATATCAATGCAAAATTAAGACCACACAAAATTTAATTTAAAGCCAAAAGTTATGTCACTAGTGGTGAATTTATTCACTTTTCTAAACAAGTTTTATATAAATTGAATTTTGATGTTTAAAATGCGCTTTTGAGTCCGTTTAGTTCTCTTTAAGCGTCTTGAGGAATTTTGTGTTCTTTTTCAGGTTAAATGATTGAAATCGCTTTCAAACTCTAATTTTTTTTGAATTTTGGTTATTTTCCATGCCATTTAATGTCAAATCAATCAATCAAATCAACTCAAAAAGAAAATGCACTTTTTGTTTCAATTCAAAATTACGTTTTACTTTTACGGTCCAGCTTTGACTGAAGCTGTAAATTGAATGAAAGTTAAAATGAAGAGAAATAAATAGAATAATGTCAAATTTTAAGTTAAATTATAATTTTATTTTTCAGTTTTTTTTCTCATTTTTTTCTTTTTTCATTTTTAAAAGGAAGTATGCTAAAGCTTATACAAGTTCAAAGCAAACCACAATCTAATTTTTGTGGATTTAAAGTATTTTCTTTGAGTAATTTGTAGTATTTTAATGAAATTGTTTCTTAAATGTACTTATCATTGTATTTTTTTTTTATTTAAAAAGAAAAACTTTTAAAAAGGATATTTTTAGAAATTTTCTCCATTTCCAAGAATGATTTTCATCAAATTTTTTGTAATTTCTTATGAATTTGATGAATAAAATGATATCAATCACAAATTTCATGAAAGCATTAAAGTCAATGAAAGGTGTCAACGAGTCACGCGATGTGATTTAACCTAAATGTGTTATAATTCCAATTCTATACGGTTAAACAGAGGATAAGTAAATTAATTGTTTCGTTCAAACACGATGAAAGAGGTGTTGAAAGGATTAGTATGAATGAAATTAAAAAGAATGAAAATCTGTTTTATGGTATTTGCAAGTTACTGGGTACGCAAATAAAATTTGACAGTTTTTTTTGTTTACGGAAATGTCAAATATCACGTACGAAATTATGAATTGTCAAACTCTTACCTGCTGACCTAGATAATGATAATTTGACAGCTGTCAAAGAATTCAACTTTACAGCTGTCAAAAAATTCAACTTGACAGCTGTCAAAAAATTCAACTTGACAGCTGTCAAAAAAGTTCAATCTAATTCCTGTCGTTTCTAGTTCCGGTTTACATCCACTGCATTTCCGGTTTACATTCAGTTTACTTTCGGTTTACATTTACTTCATTTCCGGTTTACGTTCTCTTCACTTCCGGTTTACACTCACTTCACTTGCGGTTTACGTTCACTCCACATCTGGTTTACATCCACGTCTCTTCCGGTTTACACTCGTATTTTTTTGTAAAACGGAAGTAACATGGATGTGGACCGGAAGTGAAGTAGATTTAAACCGAAAGAAACCGATTTTTTGGCACCTGTTTGATTGAATTTTTTTGACAGCTGTCAAATTGATGTTTTTTGACAGCCCTACAAACGAATAAGCCCGGTGACAAGAAAAATTGACAAATGTCAAAGAAATGTAATAATGACATGTGTCAACCAGCTGTCAAATTAATTGAATTTCATTCAAATTCCAGCTCAAAATCTGTAATTTTCCTCGCTGAACACATTTATTCAGTGAAAATTTATTTAGAAAACTTTAGACATCAGACCTCCCTCCCATATAATGCATTGACTCACACAAAAACACATTTAATTTTTCATTTAAAAATACAAGTGAAAGTGTAATTTATCCTCATTTCACTTGAAATTTCACTCTTTTATTGTCATATTCATGCATTCAAAATTAATGTTCATGTTAAACATTTTGTTGAATTGAATAGCCTCAGGATTTTAGCACCCTACTGTCATTGTAACATTTCACATAATCTGCGAAAATAGTGATTTCAAAATGAATTTCATCCCTTTTTAGTATTATCGTCATAATACTTGCTGAACAATTTCCTGTCTTCATTGCCTCAAGTGCTTCACTGATTCAAAATATAACAAAAAAAAAATAAATAAAACACATTTAAAGGGGTTTTTTAGAAAATATTGACTTGATTTTATGATGACAATCGGATTCAATTTAATTGATTTAAAATTTCCTTAATTTGATACAATTTAACGCTGTCTTTGTCTGATTTTATCATCATTTAGATGCCCTTTTATAAAATTTTCATTTTTTCTGTGTGTGTGTGTGTATTTAATTGCTGTGCTTTAGATGAATTTCTTTTAAATTTAAATTGCTAAAAGTATCCTTATGATAAAAATAAAGTCATTGAAATAATTGAGGATAAAATTCAGATTCAAATTCAAAAAAAAAACTGAAATGAAAAGAAAACGAAAATAAAAGATCGTTTTCAAGGTAAATCTTTCGTTCATTTATTTCTTCATTCATTCATCATTGAAAGGCATAAAATTTTATTTTGTGTATTTTTTTAGTATACCGAAAAATTTTCATCATAGTCCATCTCATCTCATGATAGGATACAAAAATTGTTATAATAATAATGATAAAAAAAACAGTTTTTTCATGTATCCCTATGAATGTGAATCAATGTGAAGGGCTTTAATACTTAATATCAAAAGACATCTAAGTATCTAAGCCTATTTGGATTGTCAATGTCCAGTTTATGGCATATTTCAAGGAGAAAAAAGATACTTCAGGAGATTATCATCATTATTATAGAAGGACCATCATCATCATTAGTATAAAAAAATGAATAAAACTGCTTTAAAAGGCATCACATGCAACTGACATTATTTAGTCTGGACTATTTTTTGTTCGTTTTCCATACATAAAATATGGATGTCATCTACTTATGTCAAATTTGAATATGAATTGAGTAGGATTTTGATATCTTGAAATGATATAAATCACCTGTCGTTTAATTGTGTGTGTATTTATTTATTTTTTGATATTACAAGATGAGAAAAGAGCTTTTTTAAACTGAAATTTGATTTGAATGATATCCCAGTACAAATTTTATCGCTATATGACCAGATAGCACATATTTAATTAGTTTTGATTTTCCAATAAGCATTTATTTTCTTAAGATCATATTGGTCGTTATGGTCAATTTCTAGTGACTCATGAGCCCAGTCAAAATTAAGCTTTGGAGTTTGATAAAGTTTTCTTGAAAGTGTCGACCATGCTCTGAACTGAATCATATCTAATGCGACTGCTCTCATGAGTTTTTCTTGTTAATTTTCATTTAAAATAGTAGGCTTGATATACATTTATGGAAAACAAGTCCAGAGCTCAATGCAAATGCTCTCAAGAATCTGACGGTTAAATCTGGTCTGATCTGATGAGTGCTCTAGTTGACAGAACATCACAACCCAGAACACAAATGATGTTTTTTTATGTCAACTGCTTAGACCGTTACTTTTCCTGCTTTGGGGTGTGGTAACGTTGGCACTACGCGTTGAGAATTAACTTCAAACCAGCCAATTTGAGACATGGTCTAAGCGAGAAAGTTTGGTAATATCCTACATCGCCAATTTAAAATTCGAATACGCTCAGCGTCAATGATATTTACAAGCGCAGACTCCAGACGCATACGGTGACAAAGGCTGTGCGATACATACGCGAGCAAACAATAAGGACAATAGGACCCGTAGGGACCGCGGTGGAGCCTTTTTCATATCTATCTACAATAAGTATGCTGTTATTTTGGAGTAGCAAATTCGGTGGCCCTCATCTTCTAATAGAACTGATAACTGCCTTTCAGCAATAGTTTGCATTCTGTTTAACATCAATTTGATGACGAATTGCTGCAATACAGATCCACGTGCACTGCTGTTGGTCTGAATGAGATACTCGGTAAATGAACCTGGATTTCCTGTGAACTTTGCAGTCCAGTATTTTGTACTAGCATTATTATTATGTTTGAGCCTAGATGCTCTTCCCATTTTCCGATTATTCCTCGGGCCCTTTCCTCCTTTTTTACAATTCGGTTGATTATTCGCGGTGTACATGCCAGGTGGTGAATTTTCGGTATTGATTTCCATTATGTTTAATTTATTAGATAAATCAACATTGCTGTCAAAATCTCCATTTATTGAAATTCTCATATGACATTCTGCATTCTTTTGTAGTACCTGGGCATTGATTAAGTGCTCATTGGGCATTTTAATCCCTTCAAAAGTCAAATAGTCGTTATAAAAGTCTTGTCATTTCAACTTCACTGTCAAAATTCGATTTTAATGAGCAAATTTACAATTCAAACTGAAGAACTTCCATATCAAAAGCTGAGGTCGTCTTCTGGCATGCATCTCATAAGTCCACTCTCTGTTCTTACTCTCTCCATTGAAATAGAAATCATTTCATTTACTTTTTTTTTGTTACCATTTCATGTTAAGGCCATATAAATACATAATACTTTTATCAGACACATTTGTAGGTAATCATCATTCGAGTATAATGCTAATAATAATACAAAAAACCAGCCGATCTGTGAAAAGAAAATAAATTTTCCATTTCATATTCATCATTCATTTTTTTTCTATCCATTTCAATGTGGTATAATCCCAAATAATAGTAATATGAAAAAAAAATTGAAGATAGAAGTAAAAAATTGTGATTTCTTTTGTGCAAATCAAATACAGACATTCTAAAAATAAATATCATCATAGATTGTGATATGGCTTTCAAAAATTTTATTACTAAACCACAATCAAACATATGTATGATGTGAGTGATATCGTATCATGATGATTTGAATCTATTGACTCGACAACTAGAAAATGTAAATGTTGAATATAAAGAATGTCTCGGTTTGATGGGCTTAAAACGGTTATTCATCCTTGTCTGAATGCATTTTGTACAATTTTTATGCTCTTACTCTTCAATTTTATTTTTTTAATGGGTTTATTATACTGAATTTTGTATTTACTCATGTTATGTGCTGACTTGAAGATTGATTGAAGTCGATTTTTAGAAATGTGACGAGTTGTTGACTGGGAAATGTTTTATGTCAAATTACGATGCATGGGTATTTGACCTTGAAATCTGTTCCATTTAAATATATTTAAATATTTTTCTGCTTTTTTTTTAATTTTACAGGAAATCACCCTCCGCAAAACAAAAAGTGATGAGCGAATTGGTTTGACAGTCAGTTACAGTTCAGCGAACGGATCAGGATCGGATGATACCGAAACATGTACAGAAGTCTTCATTACCGATATAATTTCCGAGAGTGTTGCTGCAAAGGATGGTCGATTGCGACCTGGGGATCAAATTTTACAAGTAAACGGACGGGATGTGACAACAAAAGATGAAACTGAATCACTGTTTGCTGAAAATAGGAATGCCGTTACTTTGCTAGTGAGCCGATGTTTGTATTCTGGGGTAAGAATTTTAATTTAATGAAATATTTCATGAAATTTAATATTAATTTAAATTTTTCATTTAAAAAGGATGATGATGAATTTTATGAGGAAGATTTTCCCCCTCCACCACCCCCTGAATTGACAGCAATCACATCTGAATCGACGACATTCATTGAAACACACACAAATGGCTCTGATACCAAAGAAAATTCAAATCGTATATCAAATGGAAGTCTAATTCTATCAACTGACGATCCATTGCATCATAAAAATATCAAGGCTCAAATGGAAGCGATGAATCAGGAGATTGCAGCTCTCGATCATCGTGTTGAAAATGCATTCCTTCTAAAACATGATCAAGTCACATACGGTCAACCACTTGATACAAGTGAAGAAATTGGAGATAAATTGGGCAAATTGCAATTGACACCAAATACCAAGAAGGCGCCTCCTCAATTTCCACAAATCCCTGCCCCACCACCCATTGATTCGGATACCGAACACATTTATGAGACAATTCCAGAAGATTCAGAGTCAGAACCCATTTACTGTTCACCCTATGAAGCAAGTGACCAAAGCATTGTCGAACAATGGTTAAAAATGAATGGAATTAACAATAATCAAAAGCAGATTTTGATCAAAAAGATGAGTAATGGCACTGGTGGCAATGGAATTAAGCAAAGTCCGTCACAGGAAACAAAATTATGGCAAAAAACGACGAAAAGTAATTCAAGTGGCGAAGAACATGAAAACAGTTCAAGTGCTTACAATACCGGGGGGTCATGTAATAGCAACAACCATCTTACACTGGAATTGAATTTCAGCCCTGATAAGGACATGAGTCGATCTACAATGGTGTTATGCCCGCAAAAGGAGACCAAACACACAAATGACTGGAAAGATTGCAAGCAGTGCTTAAAATACCGGGGAAATTCAAAAGAAAAGTCTTCCAGTCCAAAACATTGCAAAAGTTACATCATGTCAAATTCATCAAGTCAAAGATTAACTAGTCCAAGTGCTTCAAATCACGTCACACATCAACAGAGCACTTCATTACCAGGAACACCAATGTCACCAACTGCACCATCAGGTAAAATTTAACTGTCATTTTATTTGAATTTTCGTTTGACATTTCATTTGACATTTTGATTTAGATTTCAAGGAAAAACAACCAAAGTCAAATATCAATTCAGCAACAGTGGCTTCCTCGACAATGTACACAAATATGGCAAATTTACATCAAACGATGCTCCTACAACAAAAACTGTTTCGACAAGCAATGGTACAGCAAAATACCATGAGCAATACAAAACATTACACGGCTCCCAATTTAAGCCAATATCAATTTGTGAGTGGACAACAGGTAAATTTCAAATTCCATTTTAATTTCAATTTATTGATTAAATTTAATTTTCCAGACATATCGTACAAGTTTACAGCCACGCACAAATGAAGAAAATATGGTGTGGAAAGTAAAACGACGCCAAGACGGCACCCGATACATTGTGCGTCGTCCATGTAATCGAAGCAAAGTCTTGCGTGAACGTGCAAACAAAATCGCTGAGGAACGCAATGAATTGACAACTGAAGATGATACGGTGTCCGAAATTAAACTCGGTCGATTCTGGACAAAGGAAGATCGCAAAAAACACATGGAAAAGGCAAAGGAACGTCGAGTGCGACAAGAAGCGATGATTGCAGCAAAAAATCAACAGTTAGCTGAAACACTGACATTCACTCAACAACAAGTTACGACAACAACAACAATTATGCCGGTGAATGGACTTCCACCAGCGATTCCTAAGAGTAAATCGCAAGAAACTCACAGGAAATCGACAATTAAAAAGACGCGAAATGGTGATCACACTCCAGATGGCGGTCAGAAACCGCCGGCATTGCCGCCAGCAAATGGAAGTGTCGTCAATGGGAAAGGTGGTATTTTGTCTGTTACGACAGTGTAAATTTTAATTTTAATCTTATTTTTTTTTTACTTAAAACAAAAACAACATTGAATGTGATGCATAGAATAGATGATAAAATTGTTGTCTATAATTAGGTTAGATTGGAAGTAGTGATGACTTGAACGCATTGTATGGCATTTACATTACAAGCAAATTTCATATTGACGTTTATTTTCTATAGAAACACATACGGAAACTTCAAAAGATTGTATGAGAAATTTATAAATGTCAAAAATGAATTCTATTCTATAGATTTTGCACGTTACAGAAATAGACTGATTTGCAGGGTTTTAAGCCCCTATGTTTCTGAAAAATTTTCTTCTACTACTTTGGATCTTAATTTTTGATACTTTTTGAAGGCTGATAGATGACACTCATACTTCACTCTCAATATAACGTTTAACTTAACTCGTAAGATTTTTCAATTCAAGATTTGAAAATCGGACCTAATTTCCTGCTTACTTTATTTTTTTGTACGATATTTGTCAACTATTTCGGTTGAAGACAGCGCTTAACCCATTTCAAACACTCATCTTGTTTCGGAAATTTTGCTCCCATGTGGATCGAACGCAATCTACATATAACAAAATTTTGAGTCAATAAGTCAGAGACGTTAATTTTTAATTTAAACAGGTTAGTCATCACTTAAACGAATCTTTTGTTTATAAAAATTATTAGCCTCAACTTTATCTTCAGATCTTCCGAATACTCTTTAAAAAAATGAAAAAATTGAATTGGTAAAATTGAATTGTCCCGCCAAATCAAGAGTAGTATTTCAAAGATGTTTTAAGAAGATTCCAAATCACCTCCTCGGAAATAATTTTGTCTCAATCTGTAATCGAATCATAAAAAAAATGTTTCTCCTTTTTATCAAGCTTTATTGGTAACCAATAAATTCTACGTCTGATTTACTCGATTCATCCGTCTCTCCTTCCTCAAGCTCCGCTTCATTATCTGTATCTTCAATCTCGATCACTTCTAAGGGGACCATTCCATCTGGCCGATTAATCCCTACAGGTTCCATCGCAACGTCCAAGTTGTCCTCGACATCAGAAGTGATGCCAGACTCAGCAGATTCGCTCACAAAGTACAGCTGCTCCGCCACATAGTGATGATTCGGAGCATATTTAGGATGGATTGGTGTTGAGTTGAGTATTCCTTCAATTTTGACGAGCATTGAGATGAATTGTTCATATGAAAGTTTGTTATCTCCGACAATTCTTTTTAGATGGAATATGTGGTGTATATGGTGGAATAAACTACCATTCCTCTTGTTGCAAACTTTGATGTTTCAACTTCATCTTTGAAGATCGGAATGAAATTCATAACACAACCATAACCATTTAAATTTCTAGTATTCTTTGTCCATCATAATTACCGCTTGTATTGAAATTGACCTTTAGGTGTTGAGATACTTGTATATTTTCGAGATTCTGGTTGTAATTCGATCTGGTGGAAAACCAGATGATAAATCTATTACTGAAAAGAATCTTGCAATTGCAAGTTGGTCAAAAATATCGTGAATCGTAGGTATTGGGAATTTATCCTGAACTAATTTCTCATTTAATTTTCGAAAATCCACTACTAGACGCCATTTCTTTTCGGCATTTGTCTAGTGACTTCTAGTGCTTCTTCTTTTGTTAGAGCACTACCAAAATAGTTGTCCAACAGGCAAATTTATGTATTCGCCATCTTATAAGTATCTGAACCAAAGATTTTTGAACCACCGGACCGATAAACTGCAAGTCGTTGACCGATCTACCATTTGACGTTTGTGCTGATGCGTTGAATACTCGGCGCACTTTTGTTGTAACACTGTTTTGTTTGCAAACAGCATGATGTGTAATCCATACCGCTGTTTGTTTTCCTACTTATATCTTCATTATACATATTAACAAATTTATTAAAAAATCCTATTGCCCTATCAATAGTGTCTTTAGCTTGAAAGTGGGCTCTTGTGTCAAACCATGTTTACTTATAACTATGATTTTTCAAATTTATATTTGAAGATCGGAATGAAATTAATCATTATACTTTGACATATAATAGCATATGGACGTTTCTGCCTGATCGTTTATCAATGCTCGTCTTAAACTCAAGTGATGTAGCATTTATGACAAATATGGCATTTTTTTGCATTTTTAAATTTTTCTCTATCATCAGAAGTTATATTTTGAAATAACTACCGATAATCTTTTGACTAAGATTTTAACTACAAGCCTTCTCCACTTACATAATTTTTGATATAATACGCGTAACTTGAAGCTACATGATGCTACAAGCATTTTTATATTTTCTAATTAAATGGGAAATTCCAGATCACCCCAATTCAATTGATAAGTTCTGTTTAACTCCTTAGGAGTTCTTTACATAAATTACCATCTTCGTTTTTTGTGTAATGTTGGCAGGTATTATTGAATTTCTTCCTGACTAGCAATAGTAGTTCTTTATCTTCTGCTGGATGCAGGTTTGTCCAAAATCAAAATTTCATATCTGCTTGTTTGAGATGAGCAGATCCAAGGTGAGTAAAAATGATTCCACCTTGGTCGATCGGGCTGATCTTTGTTGCTGATCCAATCGCAAAGATAAGGTATGAGACCTTTAACTCCTGTTTAAGTCCTGTTTACTAGGAATTAAGACTATATCGTGAACTGACCTTGTAACTGTTTTACACCCTGGGTAACCTTCAGTTACGTCCCTCGGTTCTCCAGCTGTGTCCTTTAAGTATTCAGTCATCATTCGTACTACGACTGTTTTGACCAATCCATCTTGATTAGTTTTAGCTTGTTCAACAACACCAAGTGGCTAACGTTGCATTTTTGTTTCTAGCCCTTTTACTAATACCAAATCTCCTATTTTAATGTTTCTATGGACTACGTTCCATTTTGAGCGTTGACCCCAAAGACGTAGCACATCTTTGTGCCATGAATCCCAAAAGCTTTCAGCCTTCTTTTGAATCTCCTCATATTTTTGTTCTAATGAAAACATCGGGATGTACTTGGGATTAATTGGTGGACTCAGTAGTGACCGTTGAAACAAGAAATGTGCTGGTGTCAATACGTTCTTCTCTGACTTTCGTGGACACAGTGGTCTGGAGTTGAGTATCCCTTCAATCTTGACCAGCATTGTATTGAATTGCTCATACAAAAGTTTGTCATCTCCGACAATTCTTTTGAGATGGAACTTAACTTACTTCACGTTAGCTTCCCACAATCCTCCGTAATGTGGTGTATACGGTGGAATAAAATACCATTTCATTCCTTTTTTTGCAAACTTTTCTTCAAAACTTTTTTCGTAATAAATTCATACTTTGCATTGCCTGTTCCATCTTTATAGTTCTTCTCATTGTTCGACATCAAGATCGCTGAAATCCCTCGTCTGCTCGGACTTAAATACAGAATTAAGAATGCCTTTATTCCTTATGTAATATGGGATATCGTTTTTCTGTAGCAGTAAACTTTCTACTAGCAAAATAAACTGGTTTTTCATCATTATCAATTACATGACATAACACACTAGCCATTCCTATGTCTGGTGCATCATTAACTAATACAATATCAAGGAGTAGGGTCTCATTTCATGTCATGATTGAAATTTGCATTCTGGCATATATCATATATGGATCGCTCGATTTTCACTATAACTCAAAAATTTTTTCGTATAATGTGACAAAATGAAATTTTTTAACTTATAACTATGATTTATCAAACTCATATTTGAAGATCGGATTTATTTTCATTTTTGTTGAATTTTGTTTTTTTTATTATAAAATTTTTTAGATCCGATGTGTGCCACGGTGGACTGCGTTATTTTAGATTTGTTGACAGTATACTAAAAAAATTTTTTGAAGTCATCCATCATTTTTGAGATTATGAGCACCTTAATTTCATTTGCTAACGCTTTGTCTGCCAGACCTTGTACAAATTTAGCCATTATATTTAAATCGTTGTCTTCTTTTGCAAATTTACATTTCGACGCTAGAGATTGTAATCTCAAACCAAACGATGCCACTGATTCGTCGTTTTCCTGGACTGCTGATATAAAGTTAACTCTCACGTCGACCTTACTACTTGATTGCCCAAATAACAGAACGCACACAAATGTCGTCATATTTTAAGTCGAGAGCCTCTTTGGGCAATATGGCATTACTAATTTTTAGTGCGTTGTCTTTCCCTATTGTCATCAATAGGGCCTCAATTTTCTCACTTTCCTTATCTTGAATTTTGTTGTGTGCACAATATAATTTGAACAATGATAACCAATTATCTAGGTCTTCATTGTTTGGGTCGAACGATTCTAGATTTCCAGAAAATTTTTTAACCGGATCCGTCATGATTGCTTTTCTTTCTCTTTTTTTTTTAAACATTTATCTTGATTCAAGCACGAATTTCACTAACTATTTTTTGTTTGAAATATTTTGTAAATACTTGAATTAAGGCAACCACTGCTACTAATATTATGAATATTATTATGAAAACACTTTGCACTTCGCTTATGGATATTTTATTTTCATTTGAAAAGAAATCCAAAACACCCATTTTTAAATTTTTTCCAATACCGTGCTGCGCCAAAATATCATGTATGAATAATACAACGGTTAAGACAGAACTAAACAGAAATACAGAAATACCATTCATGTCCATTCGTCCACCTCTGTTGACTTGAACAGAGGCCCAATAATCCTGTCTGAATTGTTTTCATCTTGGGAGATGGCAATTGATATGTTCTATCAATATTTTCTGTATCTTCATTGCTAATTACAGTAAGTCTTCTATGGATCGCTCAATTTTCACTATAACTCTAAAACTCTTGAATTTTTTCCTATTATTTGACGAAAATGAAATTTTCTAACTTATAACTTTGATTTTTCAAACTCATATTTGAAGATCGGATTGAAATTATATAAATATGCTGAATGTTAATCGATACTAGTTAAGAACTAAGATTCGAGGTAAATAGCTTAACACGATTCGAATGTAGATGGAATGATTGAAATATTTAATGAATCTGTTGATTTTAGAAAGTTCTTTAATAAAAAGGTGTGCATCGTATTTTGACAAATTATGAAGAAATACCGACACTAATTTTGATAGGTAATAATGTAGATTGCACTGATTATTTGCTGCACCTCTATAAGGTACCGACAATATGAGAAGATCACTGATTCTGCGTCCAATTATTTATTTCTTACAGATATGACACTTGGTAAATCGCTCGAAAAATCTCCAAGATATGACGTATGCATTTTTTACCTTTTCACATCAAATTACATCAGATGATAATGTTACAGATTCAATTTTATTTTCTTCTTGCTTTCCTTGTCATTTTATCTCAGCCCTTAGTGATTGATAACTTATGCTCATTAAATGTTTTGAAGCTATTTTATTCAGGCATGGTGTTGAGTGGTCATAAGCTCATTTTTTTCAGATTTCAACTTCATGTGTCATGAGAACATTCCATAATGCAAATTCTCATGAAACATTTTGTGTCGTCAACAAAACTCCCCTCTTAAAAGTTACTTTTTAGCTAATTAAATTTAATATAAGAAATCTTAACATTAATGTGCACAATTTAGGATTTAATCTTGACTCCTTATCTGACAAGATTAAACCCCTTTACATATTTTTTCTTTTATTTTAAAGTCTAAATGATGACCAATTTCGTTGTTTGCGACGTTGTGGTTGAACTTGAGGTGGTTGAGGTACGGATGTTTGAGAGGAGGATGGGATTTCGACATGACTTTTTGGTGTGGGTACAGGAGTTGCTGATCTTTTCCAACAGCAAACACCATAGATTGTTAGGCAAATTATAATAAATGTTGCCACACTGGAACCAGCTACCCATCTTAACTTGTGATCTGATGTTTTTATTGCCTTTAGTTCATCATTTAAATTGATGATTTGGTCGTTGTTTAGTTTTTCTAGATCCACTATGATATTTTTGTGGCGGATGGAGTTAAGAATATATATCGTTTCATTCGTAACAAGATCTTCCAAATTGACCAAATTCCAAACTGACGCGTTCCAAGTGTCCAATTTGATTTGGTATGCAAATTACACCCTTGGTCGAGGTTAAGATATCCCCTTGTTATGGTAGTCTCCTCCCTGCTGTTGTTACAGAAAATATGAATTTTCTCTGGTGCAGTTTATAGTATACGATAGTTGGATGCAATGGGCTAATCTTTTCCCATAATGGTAATGGTCTAATATTGGAATTATTCGAAAGGTTATCGACGTGTGATTGATAATGAGATACCTTTTAACTAATATAAAGAAGTCCACATTGTTATAATAAAAAAATCAACATGTACTCTTTCAAATGGAGTCTTTGCAACAGGCCATGGAATATAAACTCTTTTTGTATTGTCCGAATTGAATGTCTTACAGACTTCGCAAGTTTTGCAAAATTTTTCTATATCATTGGACATTCCAATTATTAAATTTTTAGGAATTATTATTTTCCCATTGAGCGTCAATAAATCTCGCTCAACATTTAATTGATCACCATATTTTTTATAGACCTTTAAATTTTCAGGGATTTCTGTTTTCCAACTGTTCAACACAAAATTTTTTAATATTTTAAAGTCTGAATCTTTCTCTTTATTTATTAAAGTCTAGGGTTATTTTTCATCACTTTAATGTCTTGTGAGTATATTTTATAACTTCTACTCATTAATTGCTTTGAAGCTGTCTTCTTTAAACATGGGTACAGTGCTCATGAACTCAATTAAACCAAAATATAGATTTATCAAAATTTTGTTTTGAAGATCGGATTAAAATTAATTTTATATCTTTTTTTTAAATTCTGATTCCGATAAAAACTGTCATTGGAATTTCAAATTTCATGGCTTCTAGTTTTTTTTTTGCTTTTCCTTGCAAAATATTTGAGAATTAGTTTTCTAAATTGTTTTTATCAAAAATTCTTATATCTGTACACACTTTTTTGATATGTCGTGTATAATTATCACATTTATGTGATATAAAAATGAATCTGTGTCCATGTAACATAGCTCAAGCCAAGGTTTTACGATCTTAACTCTTCTTGTCAAATCAAATAAAATCCTAAAAAACGTCAGCTAGTATGAAAATGTTAATGTCAGACGAGATCAAGTTAAGCTACTTCCATTTTAGGACAAGCTAAATATCCTGTTAGGAGTAAAATAACACTTGTTTATCGTAATTTAATAACTTTTGCTACTAAAAAAAAATAAAATTAAATATTAAATAATGAATTAAAATAGAATTTAGTTAGATAAGAAACAAACAAAAACATTAAAAAATAAATTTAATCTAATATCACACTTAAATTAACACTGAAATGAGATAAAAAGATATGCTTAGAAGAAAAAAAAGTTAATTTTTATGCATTTTCTAGGATCGTTCTGAAAATATTTGAGATGAAAATGTAAATTTATTATTTTAATAATGGAATGTAATTAAATTAAATTAAGTTATTGTTCTTCTTATAAGTATGAAAGGGATTCGATTAAGGTTAAAATTAAAATAAATAAATAATCTTATTTATATGCGATTAATATTGAATTACATTACAAATTATTAGAATTACAATTAAAAAAAAAACACAATATTTAACTTAAAATAAAATTACAAAAACAGCTTCAATTGCTATTTAAATTTGTAGTTTTAATTTTTGCATTTCATTGTTCAGAAAAGTACAAGTAAGTATAAAAAAAAGTTAAAAGTCATTTAAATGGTGAGTATGAGTTGATTTTAACGGTTTAAGCACATTTCTTTGTACAATAATTTGAAAAAAAGTACGTTGTTGCATTAGGGGAGAAATATAAATAAAATTTCAGATAACTTTATTTTTTGCTATAAATTTGTACACTGGTTCTTCATGCCATTCTAAGCATCAGTGCAAAAAAAAATTTTTTTCCGTACACACGTTCTCGAGATATCGCGCTTTGAAATTTCGCGAATGGCGCGCGCGGCCATTTTTTGACTTGTGATATCTCGCGAACCACAAAACGCAGAAAAAATTCTAAATATGTTTTGGAAAGATATGAAGGATATCTTTAATAATTTTTTAAAATATTTTTAAAAAAATATTGATTTCATAATTAAATTTCAATTTAAAACTCTATTTTTCCATTTTCTGGTAGTTGGACGTGATAAATTTTTATTTTTTTAATATGATTCTGTAGCTTTCATATTCAGCAATACATTTATTTTGGTTTTGGTTTTGGTAGCCTTGAACTTTTAAAGATACAGAGCCTAAAAGAGCCATTTAATTACAATTGTTATGAAAAAAGAGTTTTTTATGATGCGTACCAAACATTTGAGTAACATAAGACACCTAAATGAATCACCAAAAGTATGAATATTCTTGTTTTTGTATGAAAAAGTCACCATCTGAACTTTTTAATGAAAATTTGTAATTAAAGCGCTCTTTTAGGCTCTGTATCTTTAAAAGTTCAAGGCTACCAAAACCAAACCCAAAATAAAAGTATTGCTGAATATGAAAGCGACAGAATCATATTAAAAAAATAAAAATTTATCACGTCCAACTACCAGAAAATGGAAAAATAGAGTTTTAAATTGAAATTTAATTATGAAATCAATATTTTTTTAAAAATATTTTAAAAAATTATTAAAGATATCCTTCATATCTTTCCAAAACATATTTAGAATTTTTTCTGCGTTTTGTGGTTCGCGAGATATCACAAGTCAAAAAATGGCCGCGCGCGCCATTCGCGAAATTTCAAAGCGCGATATCTCGAGAACGTGTGTACGGAAAAAAATTTTTTTTTGCACTGATGCTTAGAATGGCATGAAGAACCAGTGTACAAATTTATAGCAAAAAATAAAGTTATCCGAAATTTTATTTATATTTCTCCCCATTAATAGGTTGTCTTGCAACATTGTTGCATCTAATTATGTTGCAAACTAGTTACTCATTTAATTTTCAGTTCAATTTTTATTCAATCAAATTCCTTGACATGAAAATACTTGATTTTATTATTAACTTATTGTGTTTCTTTTGGAAATTGAGAAACTGAAATTTTGAAATGTTAGCTTTAAAATAAGGAACTAGTGAAATGAATTCTAATAATAAAAATAAAGAGATTGTGCTGCATTAAAATACTTGTGTTTTATTTCAAGCTAAAACTGTGCACTTTTCGAACAAAAATTTTGAAAATTGCGCACTTTTCGCACATTGAAAATTTTTAAAAATCAACCTCCTCATGTTTATGTTCTCCTAGTATATTTGAAGTAAAATATCTTATTTTTTATCAAAAATCTGAAGCTCAGGAACAGGTGAACATAAACATGAGGAGGTTGATTTATGTTTACAGGTTTGTATAACAGTTTTTTTGTATAACAGTTTTTTTGTATAACAGTTTTTGTATAACAGTTTTTTGTATGACAGTTTTTTGTATGACAGTTTTTTGAATGACAGTTTTTTGTATAACAGTTTTTGTATAACAATTTCAAGTGTTCCATTTTCCACACGTTCCAAGTTTTCCACTTTCCAGTCGTTTCACGTGTTTCATTTTCCATTCGTTTCACGTGTTCCATTTTCCACACGTTCCAAGTGTTCCATTTTCCATTCGTTTCACGTGTTCCAATTTCCACACGTTCCAAGTGTTCCATTTTCCACACGTTCCACTTTGAATGTGTTTCATTTTCCATTCGTTCCACAACCTCCTCATGTTTATGTTTTCCCTGTACTTTTTTAATAAAAAGTACTATAACTATGGTCAAAAATCTGAAGGTCAGAAACAGGAAAACATAATCATGAGGAGGTTGTGGAACGAATGGAAAATGAAACACATGGAACAACTGGAAAATAGAACACTTGGAACGTGTGGAAAATGGAACACGTGAAACGAATGGAAAATGGAACACGTGAAACGAATGGAAAATGGAACACGTGAAACGACTGGAAAATGGAACACTTTGAACGTGTGGAAAATGGAACACGTGAAACGAATGGAAAATGGAACACATGAAACGACTGGAAAATGGAACACGTGAAACGACTGGAAAATGGAACACTTGAAATGTGTGGAAAATGGAACACGTGAAACGTGTGGAAAATGGAACACGTGAAACGTGTGGAAAATGGAACACGTGAAACGTGTGGAAAATGGAACACGTGAAACGTGTGGAAAATGAAACACTTGGAACGTTTGGAAAATGGAACTCGTGAAACGTGTGGAAAATGAAACACTTGGAACGTGTGGAAAATGAAACACTTGGAGCGTGTGGAAAATGAAACACTTGGAGCGTGTGGAAAATGGAACTCGTGAAACGTGTGGAAAATGGAACTCGTGAAACGTGTGGAAAATGGAACACTTGGAACGTGTGGAAATTTGAACACGTGAAACGAATGGAAAATGGAACACGTGAAACGACTGGAAAATGGAACTCGTGAAACGTGTGGAAAATGGAACACTTGGAACGTGTGGAAAACGGAACACTTGAAACGTGTGGAAATTTGAACACGTGAAACGAATGGAAAATGGAACACGTGAAACGACTGGAAAATGGAACACTTGGAACGTGTGGAAAATGAAACACTTGAAATTGTTATACAAAAAAACTGTTATACACAAAACTGTTATACAAAAAAACTGTTATACAAAAAAACTATTATACAAAAAAACTTTTATGCAAAAAAACTGTTATACAAAAAAACTGTTATACAAAAAAAACTGTTATACAAAAAAAACTGTTATACAAACCTCTAAACATAAATCAACCTCCTCATGTTTATGTTCACCTGTTCCTGAGCTTCAGATTTTTCACCATATATTAATTTTTTATGTCTAAAGTACCAGGAGAACATAAACATGAGGAGGTTGATTTTTAAAAATTGTCAATGTGCGAAAAGTGCGCAGTTTTCGAAGATAATTTTAGGAAAGTATGAGGATAAAATTTATATGTTTTGATTAAAACACTCTTTTCCAGTACAATATTTGTTTTATTTATCCATAATACCTTTATAAGCACACATTACAATTTCATGTAAATACAAATAAATATAAAATGACTTTACAAGCAGTTTTTGAATTAATTATATGAAATATTTAGAAACACAGAACTTGTAAATCGTTTTTATTGTTCAGTTAACTGTCAAACGATGGTCTGCTTATTGACGATCGTTCGAATTAACTCAGTTGCAAAAATCACCGTTCATACAATAATATTTCTCATCAAACAGAGGGTTAAGGGGAATTTGCATGCAACATATGGCTTTTCAAGGTCCATCACTTACTCAGGTCAATGAAAACCAATGTTGATTGATAATGTACCACAAAAATAATTTGTATTTTGTTTTTTATTGCTTACATGTGTTTGAAATTGCACACTTGTATTTACTCATTTTGTAGTAGTAAATTTAAAACAGCAGGGAAATTAAAATAAAAAAAAAAATTAGTGTCACATATCAGTCGTCTATGTCTCATATAAGTAAAACAAAAAATTATTGTAATATAAAGTTATATATAATTTTTCATTTGATTTCATTTCATATTAAATTCGAAATCAATTCATTCATATTTTTATTTTATTCAAATTTTTAATTGTAATAATACTTCAAAATATTTTAACTTGTGTGTTGTAATATTATTAAATCAGGTGTGTAACGAATAACCATAGTTTTATGGTCTTGTAGATACACGTGATTATTTGTTTTTAACTTCACAATTTAACGTATTTTTTTATTATTTTTAATACTTAGGAGGCAAAGTGTTGAATTAAATGGACAGGTATCACAATGAACATTGAAGAAAATAATATGAAAATGTTTATGAGAAAAAAAATTAAAATTAAATAATATTTAAAGTGAAACGTAATCATGAAAATTTTTTGTTAAGCGCATTTAAGGTTAACGGACAGTTTTTTTGAAATTAAAATCAGCTTAAGATGAACAGAAGATATAATTTGTGACATTTTGTTCTTAAATTTCCTTGAGTAAAGCCCAAATTCGAAATAATTTATGTCGAATTCTATGAAAAACTCCTTTTTTGTCTTGTGTTTCCTTGAGTTGTTTGTATGACACGAGTGTATAAGAGTATTTTTGCTCTTACTGTCCAAAATGACATGAAAAAATGAGAAATTCTAATAACTGAGCGGTTTAGTTTAGGAAAGTGTATTTCGATGGGACTCGATTCATTGAATTGAATTTAGTTTGTAAAATCCACTATTTTGCAAAATTTAAAAAAAATTGTCCATTTTGGAAATTTTTTGTAAAACCGTCCATTTTGAAAAAATCCATTCTTAGGCTCTAGAGCTAAACTCTGAAGAAAATTTTCCAATGTCAAAGCAAATTTCATGTTTACATACCCTCTGACAAATAAAAGCGTACTTTTTACGCTATAAAGTATAAAAATTACGCTTTAAAGCGTAAAAAGTACGCTTTCAAATTTTTTAACAAAGAATTATCATTTTTGAATTGTAAAAAAGGTCAAAAAAACTCAAAATTTTCAAAAAACTCTAAAATTGTAAAAAACCCAAGAATTTCAAATCAACCAAAATTTTCAAAAAAAGTCAAAAAACTCAAAATTTTCAAAAAAACTAAAAGTTTTAAAACTCTCAAAATTTTCAAAAGAGTTTCAAAAAACAACACCAAAAAACCTTCAACTTGAAATTTATGAGTTTTTTTGAAAATTTTGAGTTTTTTGACATTTTTGACAATTTTGAGGTTTTCGGAAATTTTTAAATATTTTGAGTTTTTTCACAATTCAAAAATGAAAATTCTCTCTAGCTTTTCGATGTGAACTTTCAATTTTTTTATTCAATTCGAATTTATCAAAATAGCAAAATATTCATTAATTACCAAGTTTTTATTTAAATTTTAAAGTTTCAAAACTTTCAGAAAAGCGAAATTTCAGAAACCGCGAAATCTCACAGAAATTTTCCAAACTCGTTTAATTTAAAAAAAACAGCTGAATTTTTCATTTAACATTTTTTAACGATTTAGGAAGCGACTCTGATTAAAATCAAAAATCATTCAGTTTCCCAGTGACAGACTTTCAAAGCAGTATCAAAAGCGCATTTAAATGAAATATCGGTCAAATTTCACTTTTAATAAAAATAAAAATAATTGAAATCATTTTAATTGTGCTTGTCTTGTGATAACATCAGACAACATTAACTTTTGACTCTCTTCTTCATTTTTTAACATAGTTATGAGCAGGAATTCCTGAGACAAGAAATCACAAGGCCCAGAGCCTGAGCCTGAACCAGCCAGGGACGGACTAAAATTTTTTTTTCAATTTTTTGAATAAAAGTGAAATTTCGAAAACCAAGAAATTTTTCATTCAAATATTAAGACGTTAATTGGGCTGAAACCCCTCTGCCCCCCCTCCATCCTCTGTAGATCCACCCCTTGAGCCAGGTGTTCCATGAAAAGTCTCTGAAATGTCAAAATATCATCAAATTTCAAATTCCACTGATTTTTATTATTTTTTCTTGGTATCACAACTCTAATTTCAGCCTAAAGCAAAAACAAAAAACAAATGATAATTATAATACAAAAAAAATATATGTTTATTTAAAAAATAAAATTTAAAACAAATTTCTTACCACAAAACATTGACCATACAGTAAAAATGCCAAACACTTCACCATACCACCACCACGATTGATGTGATAATCATTTGCTTTGTACGAGCTCTAGTTGCATTTATTATGTTAGTTTTATATTTTTTATTATACAATTTACGAATTACAATAATAAATAATAATAATAGCAATAGCAAACCATAAACATTTTCCATACACAAATTAGTCATATTTCGGATTTCGCGTTGACAGGTCATAAAATAAAAAAATATCATTGAACGCGGTTAAAATTTAAAATATACAATTTTAATTAAATTAAAAGTTAAATTTAAAAAAAAAAAGTGTTAATTTGTAATGTAAATGCAAAAAAAAAAGTTAAAAGAAAATGTCACATTCAACATCCCGAACTCAAATTCTCGAAGAATTACAAGAAACACAAGTGCAACACATAAATTTAACAAAAATTCAAAAAGAATTTGAAAAGCGACATCTAGTGATTTGCACTTTAATCAGCATTTGTGCATTTCTGTTCATTCTCTGTCTTTGTCTCCTTTCCAGTCTCGTACTCATTGGAAAAAGTCAATCAGCTGATTTGAAAAGCACTTCAAATGTCATCAAAAGTGCAAAAATTTTAGATTATCATCATCACAATAAAAATAACAATCAATCAGTTGATTTCAATTCAATAAATTACGATAGTGATTACGATAAGAATTTCAATTCAATTAAAAAAATGAGTGTTAACAAAGTCACAAGTGGAATTGCATCAAAAGTCCTTAATCTTCTCAGTTTCCGGCTACCGCGTGAAATTAAGCCGGTTCATTACGACTTGTTCCTTGCCCCGGATTTGAAATCAAATGCATTTACCGGAAATGTTAAGATAAAAATTCAAGTCAATGCCTCAATTCCATTTATTGCATTGCATGCGAACAAACTAAATGTGACCTTGACAGATCTGAGGAAAGTCGATTCGGATGGTACTTTGAAGAAAATTGATGTTTTACAGACATTTCCTTATGAGAAATACGAGTATTTTGTTATTGAACCAGAGAAATTACTTGTTGCTGGCGATTATGAAATCAAAATGGAATTTGATGGTCGATTAGATAAGCGAATTGTTGGATTTTATAGTAGCACGTATTTTGATGAACGAAAAAATGAAACGAGGTATTTTATGCTTAATTGAATTCGAATATTTTTAATTTAAATTTCAATTTCACAGAACAATTGCAACATCAAAATTTGAGCCGACATATGCCAGACAAGCATTTCCATCATTTGACGAGCCCCAAATGAAAGCTAAATTCAAGATATCGCTTGCAAAGCCAAATGACAGTGAATACATTGCCCTTTCAAATATGAATGAGACGAATTCAGAAGTCAAAGGCAATCAGACAATCGTCCATTTCGCTGAAAGTGTTCCCATGTCGACTTACCTTACAGTGTTCATTGTAGCTGATTTCCTGCATAAGGAAGTGACAGTCGATACAAAGGGAATTGGAGAGCCATTTAAGCTGAGATGCTTTTCAACGCCACCCCAAGTCGAGAAATTGCAATTTGCCGTGGATACCGCGAAACAAATCATCGAGTATTACATTCAGTATTTTGGAATTCCATACCCGTTGCCTAAGCTCGATATGGCTGCGATACCGGATTTTGTGAGTGGTGCCATGGAAACATGGGGATTGGTCACATATCGTGAAACGAATTTGTTGTTTGATGAAAATGTGAGTTCGACGGCCAATAAACAGCGGGTTGCTACGGTGCTGGCACATGAATTGGCGCATATGTGGTTCGGAAATTTGGGTGAGTGAAGACGAACGTTAATGAAAGGGAGTGTGAAGTTTTTAAAAGTGACGAATAAATTTCAACGGACATCAACCCCGTTTTTGAGTCTATGTAATTTGATTCAAGATTTTTTATTTATTTTGAAACATCTTCATATTTCGCGTTTCTTTACCAAAATTGCAAGATTTTGAAAAATCGCCAAATTTTATGTGATTTTCAAAAAATTGAGAAAAATTGAAGAAATTTTTCAAAATGTCACAAAATCACAAAGCTTTCAGAAATTACAGTTAATTGTGGAATTTCCGGTGCCTTTAAATTAATTTTTCAGAATCCACAATTTTTTAAAAAAAGAAAATTGGTGTTTGTTTTTAAATTTGTAAATTGCCGATTCATTTACAAATTTTTAAAACGGCCAAATTTTAAAAAACAAATCACAATCGCTCATTTTTTCAAAATTGTCGGTTTTTTTAAAATTTTCCAAAATTATCGATTTTCAAAACTTTTTCACAATCGCTGTTTTCCCAAAAACTTTCGAAATTACAAAAAAATTTCCGAAATTGCTGATTTTTTTTAAAAATTTTACAAATTTTCCTTTTTTTTCTAATATTTTTTAAAAATGGCCGGTTTTTTTAAAATTTTCCAAAATTGCTGATTTTTAAAACTTTTTCACAATCGCTGTTTTTCCCAAAATCTTTCAAAATTACAAAAAATTTCTAAAATTGCTGATTTTTTTAAAAATTTTGCTAATTCTTCTAAAACTTTTAGAACTAACATATTTAAAATATTTTCCACAAACGCTCACTTTTTAAAAAAAAATTTAAAATCGCTCATTTTTTCAAAAATTTTGCAAAATTGGGTGATTTCCAAAAAATTGCAAAAAATTGAAGAAATTTTTCAAAATATCACAAAATCACAAAACTTTCAAAAAAACACTTTCAGTTAATTGTGGAATTTCCCAAAAACACAAAAAAAACCTTAAAACATTTCTCATAATTTTAAAATTTTCAAAAATTCCGTTACTTTTCTAATATTGAGGCAAATTACAAAATTTTCAGATATCGTAAAATTTTTCCAAACCCAAAAAAATGGTGGAATCTTTCAAAATGACAACATTTTCATTTAACGTCACGTTATAGATTTTATTTTAATCTGAATGGTACAAATAAGATTCAAGCAACGATAAAATTTCAGTGAAAACTTCACACTCGCTATTTAAAAAAAAAACGTTTAATATAAATTTAAATGTAACGGTTTTTTTCTTCATTTTAAATTTAAATTTTCAAATTTACAGTTACAATGAAATGGTGGAACGACCTTTGGCTCAACGAAGGATTTGCCAGTTACATTGAATATAAGGGAATTACAGCAGCGTTACCTGAATGGAAAATTGTAATTATTTTATTTCATTTTAATATTAAAATTAACCAGTCGTCTTCATTTTCATACATTTTACTTTAAATTCAATTTCTTAGATGGACCAATTCATAATAGATGACTTACATGGAGTACTTAATCTTGATGCCACACCAGCATCCCATGCAATTGTCCAGAGTGTGGAAACACCCGATCAGATCACAGAAATTTTTGATACCATCACTTACAGTAAAGGAGCGTCAATTATCCGGATGTTAGAGGATTTTATTGGTCCGAAGAATTTCCAGTTAAGTGTCACAAATTACCTGAAAAAGCACCAGTATGAAAATGCGATAACGGACGATCTCTTAACCCAAATCGATGCATTGGAGAGTTTAAAGGAATTGAATGTGAAGGAAATCATGGCAACATGGACTGAACAAATGGGATATCCAGTACTTAGTGTTACACGCATTGCAAGCAATGAATTCAAAATTGAACAAAAACGATTTATGACTGATAATAATAATGACCCAAATGTGCCTGAATCTAAATTTGGTTACAAGTGGGATGTGCCAGTGACTTATTTTACGGACAAGACTTCGAATGTTACGAGAACTTGGTTAAATAAAAATCAGAAATCGATTTCCGTGAAAGTTGAACCAGATGCGACATGGATTAAGGTGAATAAAGATCAAATCGGGTATTATCGCGTCAATTACGATGAAGAAATGTGGGAAAGTCTCACAAATGGATTGGTAAAAAATTTGGAAATTATGTCGACAGTTGATCGTGCCCATTTATTGAATGATGCATTTAGTTTGGCCGATGCAAGTCAACTCCCGTTTTCGATTCCATTGAATTTGACTAAATTTTTGGCCAATGAACGGTCGTTTGTTCCATGGAGAGTTGCATCGTCAAGGTTGTCTAGTGTTAAGAATTTGTTGTATTACACTGAGCTGTATCCGCAATTTAGGGTGAGTTGAATTGAAATGAATGTAATTAAATAACGGTTAAAATATTCAAAAATTTCATAATTTTAACAGAAATATGGAGAATCGTTAGTGGACGCGGCCGTGTCAGGTCTGAGTTGGAATGTGGATCACACTCAATATCAAGAGAAGTGAGTTTATGTCAAATGTTGCGCAGTTTCAATCAATTTCAATTAATTTTCTTTCATTTCACAGTCATTTCCGTACCACGATCCTTTCATTAGCTTGCAGTTTCGGTCACAAGCAAGCCCTTTCAAATATCACTTCAATGTTCAAGAAATGGCTTGAAAATCCTTCCCAAAAACCGCATCCAGATCTACGTTCCTCAGTTTACTACTACGGCATGCAATCAATCGGCACCGAAGAAATTTGGAATAAAATGTGGGAAATTTTCATTAAAGAACAGGATGCCCAAGAAAAAGTCAAACTTATGAGTGCGCTGAGTGCAATTCAAGTTCCATGGATCTTAAATCGCTATCTCTTGTATTGCTGGGATGAAAAATACGTGCGAGGGCAGGATTACTTCCAGTGTGTGCAGCAAATTGCCAGCAATAGAATCGGAGAAAACATTGTTTGGGATTATGTGAGAATGAAATGGCCTGAAATGGTTGAGAGATTTGGAATTAATGAGAGATATTTGGGACGGTTGATTCCGTCAATTACGTCGAAATTTAGCACGGAAACGAAATTACAGGAAATGAAGGATTTCTTTGCGAAATATCCGGAGGCGGGAGCTGGCGAGAGTGCAAGGAAACAGGCGTTAGCTAAAGTTTCAAATAATATTAAATGGCTGGCTAATAATAAGGAGGGAATTGAGAAATGGCTGAATTTGTAAAATAAAAATTTTGTAGGTTTATAGAGCTAAAAATAAAGTTTTTCAATATTTTCATAAAAATTAAGCTTATTTTTCATTTTCGTATACACTTTTAATTCAATGAAGGCTTTTGGTAAATTTACTTAGTCAAAAATGAGTCATATGAGTCAAATTTTGACAGTAAAAGTCAATTTTTGACAGTAAATGCCAAATTTTCACAGTGAATGTCAATTTTTGACAGTTAATGTCAATTTTTGATAGTAAATGTCCATTTCTGACATTAGATGTCAAATTTTTGACAGTAAAAGTCAATTTTTGACAGTAAATGTTAATTTTTGACAGTAAATGTCAATTTTTGACAGTAAATGCCAAATTTTCACAGTGAATGTCAATTTTTAACAGTAAATGTGAATTTTTAACAGTAATTAAATGTCAATTTTTGACATTAAATGTCAAATTTTTAACAGTAAATGTCAATTTTTGACAGTAAATGTAAATTTTTAACAGTAAATGTCAATTTTTGACAGTAAATGTAAATTTTTACAGTAAATGTCAAATTTTGACAGTAAGTGTCAATTTTCAGGGAAAAAATCGATTTTCTTCACAACTCATTTTGTCTCATTTTCCAATTTTTCACATTCTCACATCTTCGGAGGCAGCCAATATTTGTAATTATTCCAAATACTGATCCACGGTTCAAATACTTTAAATATCACTTTATATATAAATTTCACAAACATTCCATTCAGTCCTTGACAGTTCACTGACTCATCTAAAACAAAATCGATTGCTTCATAAAATTCATCTGGATCACGTCCATTTTCAGCCAAAATTCCTTTCAATCCACACAAATCCGTTAATCGCTTGAAACTGAATAAGTGATGTCTTTTTCTCGTAATATTGGATTTCTCTGCAAGGATTCCGGTCACAAAAACGTCCTCCAAATGTATGAGAGGCGTTTTCATTGCAGCATCGTATAACATTTCAGCAATATCTGGAGACATGATGAAAATGTAACCGGACAAAAATGGTGGGAAGAAAAAGTTTTCATATAAATATCGGGGGGTGTAACTAAAATGACATGAAAAATGATTACAATTAAAAATTTCAAGTCATAAATTTGGCATGAAACGTACTGCTTTAGACTCGGATTCCTTAGAACAGGTGTCAGGTACCACAAATCCCCCATTAAAAGTCCTTTTTTCATTTCAAAACGATTTTTGGTGTTCAATACATCAATCGTCTTATCGTTATAAAAGTATTTTAAACTGGAATACGCTGGAATTGTGCCTCCCATCAGTGTGTGAATCAAATTCGGTACATTCAGGAAAATGTCGTCATCGGTTTTGATGTAAAATTTTACTGGGGAAAATGAAAAAATTCATTTAAATGTATGCCAATTTAACTAAATTAATGTTACCAGAGTCAGATAGACATGATTTGGAACCCCATTTCAGCATTGTCAGGGTCTTGAGTGTTAAATTCCTGTAATTTTCAATGAAATCCTCTTGCAATACGTCTTGATGAATTTTCTCTTCTCGAATCACCTTGTTTTGGATGTGTTTCGAGTAGTCACTATTACTTTTACCCAAAATAAAGATCGTTTTAAATGTAATTCTTCTGTTTTTCAATTCATTTTTCCATGATTCACTTATATCGAGATAAATTTTGCTTCCATGCATTTTAAGGAAATTTTCATAACCAAATCTCGTGCTATTTCCCCAAGTTTCTCTGATAATTTTCCTCCGTTTAAAATTTTTAATATCACTCGTCACGAATATCAATAAAAATGGATTCAATTCCAATTTAGAACAAAAATCGACAGGTTTCAATGCAGAATTCTCGTTATTTGAAATGTAATTACAAACATTACGCGATCTTTCACGCTCCCATCCAGACACTTCCGGTTCTTTGTAGTCAATTGTTTGAAAGATAATTAAATATGAAATTACAGAAAAAATTAGTAGAAACAGAAAAATACGAGTTGATTTCATTTCAATGAAAGTCGAGACACTACTGACCCAATGAAAATAATTTAGCATAAGCTACAATGCAATTTTGTTTTCATATTATCTAATAATGGAGTTATTTTTAGCTTTAAATTGTGTTATTTTTAAATATTAATGATTTTATTTTTCAAATTATTTGAGGAGAATGCACCTGAATCAGGCAAAAAAGTTTAAATTTAAACGAAAGTCTGAATAAGCTGCTGATGGTTGTGCAGTTCACGTATACTTAGATTTATCAACTTTGATTTTTATGAAATAAGTCTCAATTTGATGCGAGAACCGATAAACTAGCACCATGTGGCTCTAGAGATGATCCATTTACACATACAACTTAGGACTCAACTCAACGGTCAAGAAATCTTAAATCAAATATTTTTTGTCTCGGAAGCTATTAAAAATTGTTCATTTTTGATTCCTTACATACTCTCAATTATTGATTTTTCTGTTGATAGTGATAGCTGGCCCATTACAAACGTATTTGTTCATATAACAAAAAAATTAAAATTAACTCCTAGTGAGAGCAAAGTATCATGTTATTTCATCACATTTCGCTTTGTGATTAAACAAAATTAATCATTCTTATTTTCTTTTGATTTAAATTTCGTATTTTAATGCTGTCTGCAAAAAATTAACTGGTTCGACTAATACTATCCAATACACACCTTAATAGTTCCAATCACTTTTGCATTTTTGGCAAACTCTTTCATTCATTATTCACTATTGACTAAGTCTTAGTAGTTGATCTACGATATTAAACCTGTTTTTAAAATTATATTTGGGGAATCCCTCTATGGTTTGTTTATTTATTTACCTTTGTTTTGATCCATTATTATATTAGTTTTTATCTACATGGATTGAGTGAAATATGTTTTGTCTAGCCAAACAAATCATCATAATAAAACTTTATTAGTTGACTGAATAAGCTAATGATGGTTAAGAATGTAACTCGTTGAACATATTAAATTGATTATTATGAATATTGTTTAATTATACCATGAATCTTTCTTAATTAAAGGTTCAAAGATGAGACGAAAATAGGAGCCTTCACGTAAACCATTTCAAATAATCTTCTTATAAATTTAAACTAAGATTTGCTGGTACTGTCTTAAAATTTAAATTGAGGTAATGTTGTTTCAGAAGGCAGCTTATGATAAGTTTATGACGAATCATCTTCAAGTTTTCTGAAAGTTTGATATTCATCTGGCGTGAATATTCATTGAATTCTGATGCTAGTCTGTATTTTTTTTGTTTCTTTGTATCCATTAACACTTGCTCTAAACTAAATGAATAGTAAATTTCATCAATTGAGGTACCTTTGAGGTTGGAGGTCAAAATGAGACCTATTGACTCATTCATTGACGTTTGTTGGTCTTGAGTGTGAGGACCTGGCTTCTTATTGATATCTGATGCACCCGGGAAATTATTTTTAAAGACATTACTCCATTTCACTACCGAGCAATCTGCGAATGATCTTTGGAAATCAACAAGTAAAAAATTGAATTCGTTCAGAAACACAGTAATTGATTAAATTGCAGTTTATAGAGATCACGAATGGTCGATATTTAATTTTTATCGCGCTAAAAAATTAAAAACAGAAACTGTTCTGGGTTCTTTGCCGATAATTATTATTGCGATTGTTGATCCATTGTTGTTACTCCGATTGTTTGATGAGGCGACAATTAGAGATACTCCAACTTCCTGTTGCTGCTGTGCCTCATATGGCTGTGCGTCCACCCAATACTTCCCTGAAAGACATTATTATGTTTATTTCAATTGTTTGTTTATAGTGATTTTTATAATTACAATTGCGTTTTTGACAAACATAATATGTAATAAAATCATGTCAGCAATCATAAAATAATTCAATAAAATGAAGTGGAATGAATTGCCGAATCTTCTGTGGTTTTCCAGTGCAGTTCTTATACGAAGTACAACAGCACATTGTGTGTAGAACATTTTGGAATGTTTTGACAAAATCTTTTTGTTTTGAGTAATTTCTTTTTCTTTCAACAAAAATGCTTGATGAAAAAAGCGCTAATCCAAACATTTCTGCACTTAATAAGTAAATGGTTAGCTGTTTCTGGTATAAATTTTACTTTAAACCAAAATTTTGAATAAAAGTATATTACATGAAATATAAATTTTGTTTGTGTCTACATTTTGTTTATCTAGGTTCAGGTCCTTTGAAAAAAGAAATATCATGTGCTTTTCATACACAAACAATGGGTCATCCAACGTAATTTTGGCATGCTATCGAATGCTTTTAATAACAATGTAGGTCTTGTTTCTAAAAATTATTTATAATCATCTCTCTATAGCCGATTCTTCTTCATTTTATTTTATAAGCAAATAGATTTGTCTTTCAATTTTTTTTACTTACCTTTTGATTGATATAAACTCCTAAATTTTGCTTTCAAATTTTCCAATTATTCTTTTAACAGTTTATAAAAGTATGTTAAGCTATTTAGAAATGTTAGAAATATAACATAAGACATAATATGACCTTACCTTTCATAAAAATTACTTTTAACGATGACTAGTGCTTCATTTTGTAAATAAAGATTGTTTTTTGCATAGCTTTCAGTTTCCTGATTATATAAAATCAGAGTTATTTCTGACAACTTATTTACCATCTACCAACCTCTAAAGAGATCTTTTAAGGCATTACTGAGTTCAGTAAAACAGGAGAGAGAAATTTTATATAAGATTTTTGAGTCCAATTTTTAAGATCAAGTCCAAATGATCCTTCAAAGGTGTTGGACATGAGTTTCGCTTACTAACATCAAAATTATTATGAACTCATTTCATCACTAGACTGTAAGGGAATTATGAAAGTAAAAGGCATAGTGTCCAATGAAAAGCACTAAAAAATCTATATTGATATCTGTCTTAGCATCTCACACTTTTTCAATAAAACCACTAAAATATCCTGGTGTGAAAACAAAGTATTTCATTGACATCCTTTGACATAAATTCAACTTTAACTTAAAATTTTTAAATTTAATTCCATATTATATTTAATGTAGACGATTAATATAATCGCAAATTATGTCAAGCTGTCACACCTCTGCAAACTTTTTCAGTGATCACGAGCTTTTTCTTTTTTTTTCTCATTGATGACTTAATTTTTGTGTAAATTTAATTTTTGATAGGTCACCTAAGTCAGTTCAAACCAAACTGTCATAGAATCAACTACTTTTATTCGTAAAATAATAATAAAAATTTATTAACAAATATTTTTTTTAAATTTTTATACATAAAAAAAAAAACTAATTTTTCAATATTATTCATAATTAATATTTAGGGATCAAACTATGATTAAATTGTAATCTTATTGTTACGTCTTATCATCTATCAAAACATTACAATCATAGAATTATTGTAAAAATATAAACAAAATGGTGAAATTCACTTAAAATTAATTTAAAAAAAAATTTTTTTATACAAATTGTATTACAATCAAAGTTTACACAAAAAACAAAACAAATATTTTCCTTTCTCTTATTGACTAAAATTGTAGAATAAAGTTACAATGAAATAAAGAGCCGTTGCAGCCAAAAACAATTTCAATAGTTGATGTAACCAGTAAAATCGGTTCCATTTCCGTTTTGACGCTGCTAACGTCGATAAATCGTCTTTCATGAGATAAACTCGCATTCCTCTGATGTAATACCGAAGATATTCAAACCAATCAAGATTCTTGATGTTAAAATCAAATAACTTTTGATCACTTTCGTCAAGTCTCTGCCATAACCTTTGCACATTATCATTTTTGAACATCCATTCGTTTGTACAGAAAAATGAGATGACATTTGAGAATTTGTGTACTTTTTTGTAAATTTTTAATAATCTAAATTTTGAAATTAAAAATTATTATTTTGATTGATTTTAATATTAATATGAAATTAAATTTCACCTTGGTTTCTGTCCAACAATCATCGCTAACGAGTCAATCAACAAGGCAGGTAGAAAATGTAAAAATATCATATACAATCGATTAACTGCTGCATTTCGGTGCATACGAAATGAAAGATACCTGATAGAAATTTCATGGTCAAATTCAAGTTCAATTAAAATGAAAAAAAGGTGAAATTCCTTACCAAATGGCACTGGAAAATGGAAATTCAAATCCATAATTGATGTTCAAGTCTGTAAAGTCACCCCATGTAATTGGATTTTCAACTGACGATACGTAATTGTAAATTGGAATTTCTTCGGCTGGGCTGTGAAATTGAAATGATAACATTTTGATGTTATTTTGCATTGAAAAAGTGTAACTCACTGTTTTTCGTAAGCCTTTGCAATGTCCCACACACTTGCAATGAGCGCATTCACCGTATAATCCACGGGGACGATATTCGCATTGATATCTTTGTCGCAATGCATGGTGCGTAGGATGCCTGTGCCTGCTCCCGCAACAACGCCAGTTGGTCCATAGAGATTGTCGATCCAGCCAACGACGGGTTCCTTTGCGGATGAGGTGACAATTGCTGGTCGAAAGACGCCCAATGGTAAATTTTTGCAATTTCGACGAACGACATCCTCTGCAAGGGCTTTTGTAAAGGCATATGTGTTGGGCCAATTTCCGAGGATTCTATTCAAGGTAAGGAAAATTAAATTTTAAATTCAAAATAAAACAATAAAACAAATTCAATGTAATTTTTACCTTGGAGTCAATTCAGCTAACGCTTCATCATCAAATTTCTCTGTCAATTTCTCTAAATCATCAATTTTAATGGGATATTTGTAAAATTTCTCATCGATGTGTCGCAAGTGGCAATTCGAATACGCAGTTGACACGTGAACGACTGCCTGTGATTAAAATGAAATGTATTTTCAAAGTATTTCAAGGAAAAATGGCATCTCACCTTCAAATGCTTCATGTCTGTACATAAATTTAAAATATCCTTTGTTCCATGTACATTTATACTAATTGCTAATTTTAATTTTTCATCAAATCTTACAGTTGCAGCGGCATGAATTACAATATTTACATTTGACATGAGGGTTTGTCGATCTGTGAGACTTAATCCTAGTCCCGCTTGACCACAATCACCATTTATCGCGACAAGTTTGTGACGAAATTTCGGGACTTCATTTTTGAGTTTTTCAAATAGCAAGTCATCAAAGAGCTCATCGACACGTGTGTGAATATCCTTGTTTTTCTTTGGTCTTATCAGCAAATAAATATTTTCGATTCCAGTACAAGTCCGAAGTAACTTTTCAAGGAGCATCTTTCCCATGAATCCTGAAAATATTTTTTATTCAAAATAATTTTTTTTTTCAAGAATTAAAGTCATTTTAACACACCTGTTCCACCAGTAATGAACAAATTAGCACCTGTATAGAACCTTTGAAGCTCTGTCATTGTGATTCGTGGCACGGGATTTGTCAAACTTTCAAATGCCGATATTCGATTGGGCATTTCATCGTTACATTTATTTACAACATCCATCTTTATTTGATCTGAAAATATTTCGTCTACATGAAATGAAATTATTACAGATTATTACAGTTAAATTTTGAGAAATTTCAAGCAAAAATGTTTCTCAAATAAATTCAATTGAATTGAATTGAATTCAAAGTTCAGACTGATCTGGTTTTGCAAGAACACATGAAAAAAAAACACGGAAGATAAAATTCAGCTAATTTTTGAGTGATATTCCATTCTAACTTATAATTGTAAGAATTTTACATGTTATTTTGAAGGACGTGCACAAAAAGCGTGTTTGGTGAGTAATTTGAAATTTTAATGTAATGCAGATTCTTCCTAAGTCGATTTTTGTTGAAATTGGAATCTAATATGATCAGCAATCTCAGACAAGACCTCGAAAAGGTTTGAAATGACAGTTGACGGTCAGTGACTTCAACTGGAGCACAAAGACCCATGTCAATTGATTTTGAATTTGAGCCATTTTAAATTTCACGCCATAAGAGCCCTTAAAATTCTTGAAATTTCAATAAGCCACTTAGCTTAATGAGTCTCGGGCTTAAATTAAGTGACTGTAAGAAACTTTTGAACTTTAAAGCTTTTTAATTGAAATGAAAATCGATCCACGACCTTCAAAATTGTCAATCTGACACATGTTGTCTCAATTTGGCTGATTTGAGCTCTGATTTTCAAACCATCTTAGCAAGAGACTTTCAAAATTCCTTTCAAGAGTCTTGAAGACCAAAATTTAGCTTTAAACTGAAAAATTGTGATTTAAATGAAAAAATTTTCCCTTTGATGATACTAAGAAATTAAGATCAAGTGAACCAAATTTCAAATCCCCTTTAAAGAAGCCACCCCCTGAAGATGATTCACTTTAATTAATACTGGAAGTCAAAACACACTCAAAATACGATTAATGGAAAAAAATTCAAATTGAATAAATTCCCCTCATTTATTTGAGAAACTTCCGAAATTATGCATGTAAATTTAAATTTAAATTCAAATTGAACATACCTGGCATTTTTATCCGTTAAATGTATTTTTTTTTTGTTTTTATTAAATAATTTAATAGAAAAACACACTTTTTATGTTCAAATTTTCTTCTCAATGAATATAATCCTAATTTATTGCTTGTATCTTTTATTAATCGATTATATTTTTTTTTTATTTTTTTTGACTTTAAACTATTTTTGGTTTAAGTATTTCATCATATTTTTTTTTTAATTAAATAAATTTTTATTTGATCACTTTGTCTTTTGTTTTTAATTATTTGATTATTTTTTAAATATTTAAATATTATTTTTTTTCTGTAATTAATTTCACTTTTATTATTTCACTTATTACTTTTATGTCCGTCTCCTGTGACTTTCATTACAAGATTGATTCTATCTGACAAAAGAATACAATGTTATATTTGTATAATTTCTCACACACATAATTCAAGTACATTCAAGGCATATCAGGTGCAGTGCATGGTATATGGTAAAATCAATTCACGTTTGAACCATTCAATACAAGTTTTTGATGATTTGTGTTTTTTTCTTTTTAATTTCAGAGGACGTTGATGAAATTGTAGCGCTTTTAAGACGGTTTAGGGGATGTCTGTCATTGTATTTACTTGGAAATGGAACTCGCTTAACGGAAAAATTACCGCGAAACATCTCAATCTTTTGGAGCATCAAGGGAGAGAGCCAAGTTCAAATCCGTTCAAATATAATTTAGTTCGTTTTTTTGCCGTGCTCTCACTTTTCGCTAGTGTCGCATTTATAAAATCATACGAAGCTTTACATTCGTGCTCTCACGTAGTTTCATATCTAATCATATGCGGAGGAGGCCTCAGCGATACAGTGGCTAGAGCGTTGGATCATTAATCTGCGTATTTTGCCATTTTTGGGCTATAAATTAATGAAACATGGACTTGGTCAGTTAAGCAAAAGTATAGCTTGAAATATTCTCTACAACTTTGCTTCAGGTAACGTTTGGCTAAAATTTACAAAAACATTATTTTTTTACCCAAAATAGTACGGGGCCTGACTGAATCGCTGAACGGAGGGTTCATGGACCCTACTGATGTACAACATTAGCGATCAAAAAAATTTAATCTGACCTGACGAATAGGACAGAAGATTACCGTAGGACTTGGCCAATGTCATGCTTCTTGCAAGGTGGGACACTAACCGTGACTTTATATAGATAAATTCTTATCTTAGCGTAACTTCAACCTTCGTATACATGCATACATCTCGTACAAGTTTTTACTAGTACTAAATGTTATGTTGTGTGGATGTATACGACGATTTAGCTACGCTAAGTTAAGAATTTATCTATATAAAGTACCCGTTAGACATTCTTATCTAAGATGCTTTAAATTTAAGGCAACTACAATCTCAACTCAAAACCAGTGGGACCCCAGTGGGAACAAGATTTCCTAAGGCCACGAGGCGTAGAAAACAGGGAACTTGAAATATAGAAGCAGTGAAAGGTAAGTAAATGCACTTATAGTTTGATTTCAATTTTACGTTTTCTTAAAATAGTTTTTTTTTGTCCATATGTTTACATTTAATATACCAAATCATTGTTGTCTTAGACTGATAATAAGACCAAGAAGATATTCTAGTTTCAATTGAAATTTCAAATCGTTTGTTCTCTCAAAAAAAAAACTTATATCAAATTAAATTTCAAATCACTCAAAGCCATAAATTTATGAAACGAGTCTGTTATGTATTACAATTTTGATGTAAAAATCCCTAATTTATTCATACACCTTAATTTTATGTCATTTCATTTTTACAACTTCAAATTTAACACGTGCACCACAAGCTCATTATCTTATGTTTCATTTTAATTATTATTATTATCGATTTATTATTCAAATACTCTTTGGATTATTTTTTCATTGAGTTATCATCTCACATTCCCATACACGCGTTTTCGTAGTAAAATCAAAAACCTTGTAAATAAAAGCACATTTACTCATTACGATAATTGATATTCAGAAAATGATGGCATCAAGATACAATATTGACATTATTACAAGACACAAAAAAAACGAGTCTCGCAAATTAAATCTCAATATTTGATTTAGTTGTGACTGCAATATGTAAGTTATTGTGTAATCTCTTGACACATACTTAAGATAATAATAATAAATAAAATACGGGGGAAATTCATAATTAAGGTGATTCAGATAGATAAAAATTTCTGCGAATTAAAGACGTAACAACATAAAAATGTGTGAGATGTGTATACACAAAGTAAGTTTTGTGCACTCAAATGACTGATAACTGAAACATGGCAACAATGTGGAATTTTACGTCATATCATTGAATGCAATATCTCGCCTTAAGTCCATGATAAAATTTGAAGAAGAATGTGTCTAGTAAACTGTTTGTTTTCCTTCAATTAATTAATAAAAATAAAAATTTACAACAAAAAAAAAATCAAGTGTTTCACACTTGAAAAACTGATTCGGAAACCGGAATAACGTACACACACTCACAATGTGCACGTTGAAAGACACACATGTTGAATGAAAGTCAACAATATACCTTATTGTATGTCAATATACCATTTTAAAAGTTGTTACTACAGATTATGGGACAGTGCATTCATTGAATACTAATTTTAAGTTTTTTGTTTATCATATTTAAATTTTTTTTTTTAGGTGGTTTATTGTTAATGAATTTGAAAGAAATATGTAGAAAGTACTGTTTCATTCTTTAATTTTAATTTCAATTGAATGGGATTTAGGACAATGTACCGATTCAATTCTAACTTAATGTTTTCTTTTTTTTTAGGTTATTGAACGGACAAGTCGATGAGGAAATATCGAAGTAACAACGAAGCATATGGGTAAGAAGACCTTCATTGATACCCCATGTCACCAATTTGATTTAAATCACAGCTTGAATATATCAGAAAAATACTCCTCAAATGATTGACGATGAAATTTTGAAGATTGGATTTGAACGAAACAAGAATAATGTGGATAGAAGACCCCTTCATTGGTACTCCAAGTCACCAATTTGATTTAAATCACAGCCTGAATATATCAGAAAAATACTCCTCAAATGATTGACGATGAAATTTTGAAGATTGGATTTCGACAAAACAGGAATAATGTGGATAGAAGACCCCTTCATTGGTACTCCATGTCACCAATTTGATTCAAATCACAGCCTGAATATATCAGAAAAATACTCCTCAAATGATTGACGATGAAATTTTGAAGATTGGATTTAGACGAAACAAGAATAATGTGGATAGAAGACCCCTTCATTGGTACTCCAAGTCACCAATTTGATTTAAATCACAGCTCGAATATATCAGAAAAATACTCCTCAAATAATTGACGATGAAATTTTGAAGATTGGATTTCGACAAAACAGGAATAATGTGGATAGAAGACCCCTTCATTGGTACTCCATGTCACCAATTTGATTTAAATCACAGCCTGAATATATCAGAAAAATACTCCTCAAATGATTGACGATGAAATTTTGAAGATTGGATTTAGACGAAACAAGAATAATGTGGATAGAAGACCCCTTCATTGGTACTCCAAGTCACCAATTTGATTTAAATCACAGCCTGAATATATCAGAAAAATACTCCTCAAATGATTGACGATGACATTTTGAAGATTGGATTTAGACGAAACAAGAATAATGTGGATAGAAGACCCCTTCATTGGTACTCCAAGTCACCAATTTGATTTAAATCACAGCCTGAATATATCAGAAAAATACTCCTCAAATGATTGACGATGAAATTTTGAAGATTGGATTTCGACAAAACAGGAATAATGTGGATAGAAGACCCCTTCATTGGTACTCCATGTCACCAATTTGATTTAAATCACAGCCTGAATATATCAGAAAAATACTCCTCAAATGATTGACGATGACATTTTGAAGATTGGATTTAGACGAAACAAGAATAATGTGGATAGAAGACCCCTTCATTGGTACCCCATGTCACCAATTTGATTTAAATCACAGCCTGAATATATCAGAAAAATACTCCTCGTAGATTGAATTTGGATGAAACAAGAATAATGTGGATAGAAGGCCTTCATTGGTACCCTATGTCACCAATTTGTTTTAAATCACAGCCTAAATAAATCAGAAAAATACTCCTCAAATGATTGACGATGAAATTTGAAGATTGGATTTGGACGAAACAGGAATAATGTGGATAGAAGACCCTTTCATTGGTACTCCATATCGCCAATTTGATTTAAATCACAGCCTAAATAAATCAGAAAAATACTCTTCAAATGATTGACGATGAAATTTGAAGATTGGATTTGAACGAAACAAGAATATTGTGGATAGAAGACCTTCATTGGTACCCCATGTCACCAATTTGTTTTAAATCACAGCCTAAATATGAGCAATCCAGTAATTGTTGAGAAAAAAAGGAAAATAATTACTGACAACTCTCAAACAAGCGTTCTGTTTATCTCAAGATATCTTAAGAGAAAACTCGTATTGACCAAGATCCGTCAATTAAATTTTGATTCTCAAAAATCTTTGATAACCGAAAATTAACTATCATAATTTAATAAATATAAAACTCATTTCATTTCATTATCCAGGTCAAATTTCGATTACAAGGTCTTTTACGATCAGAAACAATCACTTCTTACAATCCAAAAAGTAACTTATCAATTTTTGTTGTTTATTTTTTGTAAGTTAATATGCACATTTTATACATTTTAAATTTTTTTCCCCAAAAATTATATTTCACTTTACAAAAAAAAGCTTTACTTTCAGAAAAGTTTATTTATGTATTTTTTGAAAAAAAAAATCATTCATTTATTACATCACAGATACACACACAAACACACACAGACACACACACACACACACCTCGTATGTGATTATTTGTTGTTATGGGATTAATATTATTTTTATTAAAATTATAAATGAGTTTCATGTAAAATTCAATTGCGAAACACTTTTTTTTTACTTTTTTTTAACTGTGAGTCTATTTATCTCGTTGTATTTTTCTCGTATTTTGGTGAATAAAAATTTGTAAAAGTATAAATATTTATTTTTATTTTTTTTTGGGTCATTAATTATGCGTTTTTGTTTTGATCCAAACACCGAATAAAAATACGGAACTTTTAATCAAATTCCTTTTATAGTAAATGTGTAAAGTTAAATTGGGTTTTACTGAATTTCATATTAAATAATCATCATCTTACACTGATTGAATGCGTTTTTTTGTGTGTGTATTTGTTTGTTATTATTTATTATCATTATGATAATGTTAGCCATCCCACATAATTTTTATGTTGTAGTATCATAAAAACGCGCGACAATAATAAATGATAAAAAAAAACATATCATCATCATTTATTCAAATTCGTGTGTCTCACATATTTGTGTTTATTTATTTTGTATTTTTATACATTTTTTTTTCATTGAATACACACACAAAAAAAAAACATTTTTAGTAAAATTAAATTAAACGGAAGCATCTTATTATGTCAAAAATAAAATAAAAAATTCTGATACACAGAATTATGATGGTCAATTTTTTTTTTATATTTCTGTATTTGATATGAAAATGAAAGTGATTTTTGATACACGTCGAGATTGATGATTTTGATCTTGTTCCATTTTAATTGAGTTTTTTTTAATGGTTTTAAATTCAAAATTAAATTAAGTTACTTGAATTAATTCACGAGTCTATGTCTATAATTGCTCATAATGACTGTTACTTGTTTGCAATATCAATTAATTTGTTTTTGTACTTTAATTTGAGTTTAAGGTGAATAACCTTTAAAAGTCTTTTATTCGTTAATTGGGTTTTTGATGAAAAGTGTTTATATATTTTTTTTTTTAATTTTTAAAGCAAACAGCTTGAGATTCAGACGTTGTCTCATTGATATCCATACCAAGGCACCTAAATAAATACAGTAAGGCTACAGTGTTGAAATGAAAATGAACTGAGGAATCGTGTCAGCTTACAATTTACTTTCACGAATTGTAATGACCTTGAAAGTAATGATTCGATTACGTTAGAACAGATATCTAGAGTCTAAGTGAAGGAGAGGGGAAAATGTACAGGTTACAGGACAAACAATTAATGGACTGAAAATGTGGAAAACAGTTTAACAGATTTTTCTTGGGTCATAGGTGTCAAGCATGAAATCTGACACTTAGATTGTTGTCAAAAGCTAAAACAGTGCTAGTCAATCTTCTGATAACTTACTGTAAAAAAGGGATTTGAACGCAACAGAAGATTTATACCAGTTTGGATAGTTAAAAATGGTCTATCAAGAAGTTAAGACAAAAAATTAAGCAGGTGAGTATAAAATTAAATAAAATATTTTAAAAAAGACCTAGAAAACATTTCTAAAGGTAAGTTTTCAATTGAGAAACGAACTAAATCAGCTCAGACAAGAAATGTCATCTTGACTTCAGATTCAAAGGGAAGTCCTAGTCAAGTCAGATGACAGCTAAAGTCCAATGGTGGTGGTCTGGCATATGCCATTAGAAACTTGGGATCTGCTAATATAGCCCATAAAAAGCTCAGAAAAGCCCAGCATTAGTGTTATCATTTTACATGTTTGTTGATCAACTGCTGATTGCTGTGTTCAGAATAATTCTTTTGAGATTGCATTAATTTTATCTTCAAATACAGGAAGGACAATTTTTTCAAATCCAATGAGACTCTGAAAGGAATAAAAGCGAACAAGGCTTCATTCTCAAAACCGTCAAAGTGGGGATTCAAGGAAGGGATTGCACGATGCAGTGATTAGCGTGTTGGACTATCAATCTTAAGGTTGGCAATTTGATTCTCGCTTCGACCATGAAACTTTACAATCTCAAATATCTCTTTTTCCGACTACTCAATTTGAGTTAAAGGCTAGATAAAGTTGCTGACTGCTTGAGATGACAGGAAAAAAGCTAAGGTCTTCGGATGATGATAACGGGTAACTACTACTTTATGCATGGTATAACTACTTATAAATTACGTACAGAGCGCGTTATATTTTTTCCGCTATCTATGCACATACGAATTTGTTATAAGTCTTATACCTTGCATAAAGCAGGCGTAAGCACAATGGGCCTGAGTGCAGAAAGAAAGAAATCTGATCTGATCTGATCAAAATGGTGATTCGAAGATCATTAGAGGACAGTAGAATTCCAGTTAAGTCCAAGACTTGATCAAATATTATCCAAAACTGTTTTTTGAGCTTCGAATTGATTGTCTTCATATCTGGCCCTCTGTATCACATCGACAATCGATCACCTTTAGCAAAATTGCATAGAAATCATCAAATTTATTTTTATTAATATCTGATCAGTAATTTCATTTCATTTAAAATCACAGAAAAAAAACCTTCAACTCTGCAAAGATAAATACTCTCGTTTTCTTATTTACTTTATTATTATAATTCACATAAAATTCGCAAAAATTTCATACATATGATCACTATTATATAATGTCTGGCCTATACGAAAAATGTTTAACAAGTTTTTTTTTGTTGTACTTTTTTACATTGATATCATTACTCCTTTATTCATTCATGTTTAAAGATTTCACATTAAAATACAATTAACTCTCAACGTTTCTTACTCAAATTTATTTTGTTAAGTACATACACATACACACACACGTACACGTGTGCACTGTTCAGTACAAAAATCACGTAACAAAAGCTCACTGTATCTTGGATGAACAATAAATTAAATTTAATTTAAAAAAAAATCAATTTTTCGTCCAATAATCATAATAATTATTATTTTTATTAATACTGATGATATTTTATAGGCCATTTCTTTATCTCATTTTTTATTTTAATTTTTTTTATAATTTTATTTCTTTACACTTTCATTACATAACACATGTAACGATACACTAATGATTTTACAATGATGCTGATGATTTGTAATTTAAATTTACATATAAAAAAAAATAAACGATGTTAACATGGATCATTTAAGCACATTAGCATATCTTTTAATTAAGTATTCATGTAAACACGTTTAATTTGTCACATACAAAAAACTATGAGATTTTTTTAATCTTTTATTTTAATATCAAATTAATTAAGTATTATAATGACAATTGAATGCAATTCAAAATGCTTTCATTTTTCACACCTTTTTTTTGTATTTTACGTTTAATTTCAATTTTTTCTTGTACTTTTTTTTTATCTTTTAATATGAGGTAATAATTGGGTTTAAATATCTCAAATACAATAAAGCACTTATATAACAATAACAACAAAACAAAAAAAAAAATTAACGTTAATAAAAGTCCGTGATGTTAACTGTACGAAATCTTGACCGCAACTGGAAGTTAAATTCAAAAATATTCACTACATATAAAAAAATATCATAATAATAATAAATAAGCCAAAAATAAAAAAACTATGTTTCTCCAAAAAAAAATTGAATCTACATCTACAATGTTTTGTCTCTCTATAAAAAAAGCATTTCTTTTATTAAATGATATGACACACACACACACAAACACACACACATTGTGATTATTTAAAGGTAAGTTGTTGCATTAAATGGATGGTGGGGATGTTTTATGCTCACAATACTCAAAAAAAATTTAAAATTATTTAAGCTATTGTTGATTTTTGGGTTACTGAATATTGTGTACCGTGTACCATACTAGTAGTCACATTGAATTCAATGGGTTCTTAGGTGACTGTTTTGCTTCATTTCATTGAATTTGACAGTTAAATTAAATAGGATAGGACAGGTTTCAAAATTTACAAGTAAGTAAAAATTTAACGGATTTTTATTTTAAATTTTAACCCTTATTTGCTCGTATGTAACTTACAGGTCATTGCTCGTTCAATTTAAGGGTTAAGGACAGTATCTCCAGGTTGGAGGCTAAGTCAAACTTGTAATTTATTGATCTAATAACGGTAGCAGCAGAGCAATCTGTAGCCATTTTCAAGTCTAGAATTTTCGTAACAGAAATTGTTCCATGGTGGACTCCAGAACTGACGTGAATTTAAAGGAAAAAAAAACAAAGCGTGTTAAAGGTTTCGTAGGTGTCAATATGTTGGAAACGGAATTTTGTATCAGAAGTTGAGAGCTGCCTTTCAACTGAAAATACGAGAAACTCAATTTGACTATTAGCGTCAATATGTCGAGGGTCTTGAATTCAGCGTGTCATGCTCAGATACATGGCGGAAGCTCAAAGCAATGAAGAATGGAAATGCAAATTCTCGGTCTTCAAAGTTGAAAGTAAACGACCAGAGCGTAGATGAACCGAAAAGATTAGCTGAAATATTCATTGACCAGTTTTTAAGTTCTTCAGATAAAATTGGAGGCGAATCTGAGTCAATATTTCAGCCCGAAACATCCTCGTCAGGAAAAATGGAAAAACTTACCAAAAACCTCCATCTTTACCGGTAAAATCCTTTATCACTAAAATACCAAATAATAGCGGTAAATACTAGAAAAAACTAGTTTTGATAAGAATTGTTCTCAGAAAAGTTGTTATTGTTAGAAAACCGGCCCCTGTAACAATAAATAAATCACATCGGATCATAAAACTCTTGTTCATTAACATTAAATCAATTGTAGTAATTCATATTTTTAGTCACGTACTCCAAATTTAAAATAGAACAAAGACACAATCATAAAGATGAAGTTCGATATACTTAGAAACTTGTTTGGTAGACGTGACTTTTTTCACTGGATTGTGTGATTCCGAGTAAATCGATTTTGAATTGAGCTTCAGGGTATGAAGCGTGCTCTTTATGAGTTTTATTTGAAATATCTCTAAGCATGGTTCGATTCTGATGATTTTTGGTATGATTAGAGTTCAAGTTAATCAGTTACTTCAACGAATTTCAAGGTATTTGATGAAATTGATTCAAGTTCCTTGTACAAGAAATCTTAAATTTTGCTTTGAATGAATTTAGTACAAAATCTCAAATTTCAGGACTCATTTTTATTACTAATCATTTCTTTCTTTTCTTCCATTTCAATTGAATTCCCTTCATCTTCCACTGCAATGACAGCCCATGGCTGTAAATCTCCTTCAGCCATCAATCCATACATAACTGCACCCAGCAAACATACACCTGCTGAAATGTAAAACACAATTTTCCATTCCTCGACCACTCCATTTTGCACAATGAACCCAGTCAAAGTTGGAGCAATAATGCCACTCAATGTTGCAATTGTATTTGAAATTGCTACAATTATTCCCGTAAATTGTGGTGCAATATCAATAAAATTAATCCAGAATCCAGTCAAGGTAAATGCTGAAAATGCAATTTCTACACTTAGCATTACCATACTTGCAATTGGTGTCATGAAAAATGTAACACCTAACAAAAATATCGCTTGAATGACAAATGAAACGCAAGTGAAGAGTTTACGTGTTTGGATAACTGTAAGATTTCCTTTCGATAAAAGTTTGTCAGATAAAATGCCTGAGAAGCTTCCAACGACTCCATTGATTAAGAATGGTACACATGAAAAGAATCCTGTTTTGCTCAATTGAATATCCATAATTTGCGAGAAAAATGTTGGCAAATGCATCATGAGCATATACGATGGCCAACTGTGAAGGAAGTGAGCGGCAATTAAGGCCCATACAGGTACTGACATGAAAATTTCCATCCAAGGAATTTTAATATCACGTTTGCCTTGATCTCCAATACTACTGAGAATCAATCGTTTTTCCTGTTCAGTAATTTTTGTATCCTTTTCCGGAGTTTCCTTAATAATAACCAGCCAAAACACGTACCAAATCAATCCTGCAACTCCGAAAATGTAAAATGCAAATTCCCAGTTAATGTAATCACATATTATCCCGGAAAATTGGAGTCCTATCACAGTTCCATAACATAGCCCTGAATTAACGAACATTGCCATTTGAGCTCGCTCTTTTACGGGAGCCCATTTCGAGATGAGGGCCATTTGGACTGGAAATGTGACTCCAAGGAGAAGGCCCATGAGGGTTCTGATTCCGACCATTGTGTATAAGTTATGTGCCGCTAGTGGTGTTAAAATTGTGAGGATTGAAGTGAGTCCAATCGCAATTCCATATAAACGAGCTCCATTGACGCGCTTTGAAAGGATACCACCAGGAATCTGGGTGATAGTTGAGCCATAGAAAAATGAGCTGAAAAAGTAATTATTGTGATTAATTTTTTGAATCGTTTTAAAGAAGAGTATTAAAAAAATTTACCTCAATATAATCCCTTGCTCCTTGGAATTCCAATCAAAATCAGCTACTTTCAAAATATTTCCATTGTGATCGGTGATGTTACTCGTCATCTGAATTATCGCAACTGACAGATTTGATCGTAGGCTGAACATGATAACAGAGCCCATCATTAACATGAATGTCAGGATATAGCGTCGTTGTGTCCAAAACAACCAAATGCTGTGACTTTTATCTTTTTCTTCATTTTCATCGTAATTTGCCTGTTCTTCCAAAGTAGAATTATCTTTTTTCATTAATTTTAAATTTATATTCAAATTATCACTACTTTTTTTTTACTAAACCGGTCGATTAGCTGTTTCATGAATGACTAGAAAATTAAATGCTCATTTAATCATATAATCGTACAAAGTAGTCAGGTTTTAATTATTTTACAAGCATTGTTTACCACAGATAAGATAAGACATTTGCGGTTAAGAGAAGAGTGTCAATTGATTTTTTGATTTATTTGATTTCAATCATTCACTATGAAAAGTAAACAATGGTCATCCTACTGATAATTCGATACTCATAGAAATATTTCAAGTTCGTAGTATTTTTATCTGTTTTTGAGTATTTATTTACAAATATTTCGATTTTAATTAGGTCAACACACTTTTGCCATGCAAAATAAGAGAGGATTCATTTCAACTTTGATGAGTTGGTTGAGTATATTCAAAATGCCTTGTCTAAGTGACTTGTACAAGAAAATAACGTAAAATATTTCATTCACTTTTTCAAATTCATGTTCACGATCAATTTTTTGTTAGTACAAAACGATTAAACTCCAAATATTGTGAAATTGTAAAAAAACACGTTGAATTTAACTTAAAATTTTTTTGATTGAATTTTAGTTGAAATTCAGTTTTCAATCGATTTTGACAGTCTCGAAACATCTTCACAAAAAATTTTTAAAGTGAGTCGTCAATTTAATTCAAAATTTATCATTCCATTGCTTATCTAAAAGTCCTTTGAATTTAAATTAAAAGTTATTTTCAATAAAAAATTCCTTGTGAATCACAAAATTGCAATACATCAATGCACATTTTTATACATGATGGCAACTCACACACAAGAAAAAAAGTTGTATAGTCTCACTATATAGTTTTGTATATTTTTCTCCAGACAGACAAATATACAAAATACGTAAAATAAAAATACAGCAGAAAAAAGAAAAATAAAATGTTTATATAGAGTGAGAAGACAATGAAAGAGGTTTTTGCATCCCCCTTAATTATAAATGCATTCGATTTTATTTCCGAGTATATCGATATGTGCAAAATATATGTACATAGCTATGTTATATATATGCGAAAAGTTAAAACCTCGTGTCCCGGTTTAAACATTATGAACAACAACAACAACAATAATAACACACAAAAAAATCCCATTTATACATTATACTTGTCGGTACTTCTACTATGTGTACTTCATGGTATGGATATAGATAGAAAATTTGTAAACAATATGTGGTGTGTTGTGTGTACGTATCGACATATAGTATGTTGAGAGAGTAAGAGATTCCGAGTATATATACGGCTTTTTTTTCGTAAATATACAAAACAATGCGATCGTGGTATATAAGAAGGTTTGATTGTATGTGTGGTGATTCGGTATATAAGGAATTATTTGAATTAGAGTTGTTATGCTACTTTTCTTTCATATGAATTTGTGGAGTTTTTTTTATCCACGTGTATTCATTGAACACGTTGTCTGAGAAGACAAAGAGATGCTTCCATTGCAATTTGTATGAATATCAAGCAGCTTAAACTTGAAATCCTTTGTTTGGGGATGCCTCCTGGCTTTCGGTCTTTTATGAGCTGTCATAATTGTAATTTCTTTCAAGAAACCTTAAATTCCATAAAATCTTAATTCCGATGATTGTGCTGGATTGATTTGCCGGTCCAATTAACCAATATGGCGTGCTTGATATCTAGTTCTGTTTTCTGAATCTCTACAAAAAGCAAAGTATACGGTCTTCACGAGTCAGTATTGCCATGATTTAAGTTTCTCAAGTGTTTGAGTACTCTAACATGTCTTGTGAGTCATACAACTAGTACCTTCACTTGAACTACACTCATGCTAAGCAACTGTCTTAGATTTAAAATTCTGTTCGTTTTATTTAAGACATTTGCTTTGACTCTCTCTATACCAGATAAATTTGACAGTCAACCATTCAAAAATAGGAAATGTAGCCATTGTCAATGCGATACCGAAACAAGGTTCATCTAATGCATAAATTGATGATGATCCTTCTCTAGTGAATCTGACTGTGACTTCATTTCTTTCAATATTACAATGTCGTGGCACCCTGATAAGTATTAATATGTTATTTTTCATGATAATTTTAACATTTACTCTAAATTGCTGAAGAGCTGAAAGTGATGTTTGCTGTGTGACTTCTTCTATTGCTTAACATGCTCCATTTGAAACCTTCCCGAACCCCATTCTTTATTAATTTTCAATGTGTGATTTATGTAATTAATTATGTGATTTCTACGTCGTCGTTTTGTGATACATGAAACATGATTGATCCAGTGTTAGATTTGAAACGATATTTGAGACCTAACATAGTCTAGTTGACTTCTAACAAGTTTCTTCAGCTTTAAAGTAGTTGTAGTAATTTAAACTTACCTTAAGACCATAGGCAAGAATTCACATTGACATTTAAAAAGCTCCTATACAAAATATTGAAGTTTTCATTTGAGTTTAAAAAGTGTTATGTCCATTATTAGAAATTTAAATGCTTCCCTTAAGATTCAAGATGCTCATCACAACACTAGACTGATGATGATGATAAAGTTCGGGTTTACCCTCCTCAGCCACTTTGTATTTGGATTTGTCAGGGCTAGGAAAGGTTAATTTTCATATTTGAATGTTTTTTATATGTTTGTTTTTCTTTTTTAGGAAAAAAGACTTAAAATACACGGTTACGAGTTTTGAATGAAATTCATATCCCATCACCCTATTTAATGTCATTTTTAAGATAAAACCACGTTCTTTGTCATAGTATCCATACATATTTCCATGCATTCAACACACATACACGTAATTCCCTTAAATTTCAGTACCGAAACCAATACCAACATTCCACCGTAAAAATTTCAATTTCCCTTATAAAAATTATAGTAGAACAACTTCCTTACATGTGTTGGTTAGATACAGAATTTTAGGGACATGAAACTCTTGTGCAGAAGTTTAAAAGTTCATTACACAAAATATCGTTGAACGTAGCAGTTAAAGAGCTCTCTAGTTTTAATTTAAAAATAAAAATAAATAAATTAAATACAAATAATAAAAAAAAAATAATCTAATAAATTATTGAATGAATTTTAATTGAACAAAACAAGAAAAATAATAACACTAAATAAAAATAAATCGTGAAAGCAAACAGGAAAAAGTGTGCGTTTTTCGATCAAATCACAAGGTAAGATAATAAAAAATAATTTCAAACTCCAAATTTTTTTATATGAAATCCTCTCATTGAAACATGTCTCGCAAGCACATTTTCAATTTAATCAATTGCGACACATGTATTTGTCTTAATCTTAACTGTAAAATTTTAACTTAAAATTTAATTTAAATTTAATTCCAGACAACATTAAGACTTCTTTGCAATATTACACTAATAATAAATAAATAAATAAAATTAAATCGAAACAATAATTTTAATACAAAATTAAATTAAAAAAAAAAAATTACTTTTATCCTCAAATAAAAATTTAAATGAAAATAAAATAAAAAATAATTAAATTAAATTAAATTAATAATAATAATAATTAACATTATTATCAAAAAAAAATTAAAATAAAATAAATAAGTGATGCAATAATAGTAATTTTTTATTGTTAAATAGAGAACAGTGAACTTTTTTAAGATTATTATAGAAAAAATCATTAAGGACTTTTGAAAAGTCATTTAAATTAAAAGTGAAATAAACAAAAAAAAATAAAAATAAAATTCAGAGCAATATTCTTGTAAGTAAAGAAAAAAGAACTGACTAACAAAAAAAAACGTGAAACGTGAGTGTTTTTTTATTATTATTATTATCGAATTCATATATAAATAAAAATAAATATACATTACTCATTCAATTTCAACTCAAACTAAGAAAATAGAGCTTAAATAACAAAAATTAATAGTAAAAATAGTGAGAGAAGAAATTTGTCTCTTCATTTGAAACGTAAAACAAAAAAAATCATTGTTTTGGTTGTTTTTGGTGTTAAAATTAGAATTTTCTACTGAAGTCACAACACAAATCACATCATCACTATCACCATCATCAAATTAAACATAAAATAAATATTTATAGACCACATGCATTATAATTAAAGTTAAAATAAAATAAAATAAAAAATATCAAAGACAAGAAATCTTAAATTATAAAAGTAAAAGTGTTAAATTAAAAAAAAATTAAAATTTTTATACAAAACAATTAAAATAAAAATAATAAAATGTCTGCCCTATTCTCAGAATTATCAAATCCAGTGTCAAATTTACTAAACCCGGGTATGGTGGGTAATGGAAGCTCCTTGGAGGAGAAACGCGCCTTGGAATTGGCCCTCGAACTGACAATGCTTAATTTTAATGATCCCATGTCGGGTGGCATGGACAACTTGATGGCTGCCAATCACAATCAACAGTCTTCGGGCTTGGGAAGTCCCACAATGATGAATTCCCTTAATGCATTTTCAGCCCTCATGGGCAATGGTCTGGATGATACACGGAAAAAATCACAAAATATGACGGAGTGTGTTCCGGTTCCCAGTTCGGAACATGTCGCTGAAATTGTGGGTCGTCAAGGTAGGTGTTGAATCACTTTTTTGTTATCTCTGGTTGAAATGAAATCGAATTCATATTAATAAAAGATAAATAAATCACAGAAATTGTCTAGTCGGCTAAAATTGATATGTAGAGAGACTGAAAAGAAAACACGTGGTTTAAATATATATCGAAATTTTACACATATATGAAAGGTTTCGTGCAAAAATCTATAAAAGACATAAATTTTGTGTGTGTACATACACACATATCACACACACATGTGTTTATAGAAACTGTCTCTGTTATTTTTATTATTATTATTTTTATTTTATATTATTTCATTTTATATAACTGCAACTCTAAATAATAATAATACAGCTGTTTCATTTGATATGTCATAGAATTCATTTCAATTCACAAAAATTCTGTCTTTTGTGTGTACATTCATAGTCACTTATTTATTTGTATTTTTCTTACACATAATTTCTTTGTCTGGAAATTTTTTTTTTGATTATTTTTATTTTTATATACCATGAACTGGGGTGTTTAACACTTCAATTTCAATTTCAAGAAAAATAAAACAGTCCCTTATTTTGTCTGTGCATACACACAGACATGCACACACACACGTAAGTGTACATTTGAAATGAAACGTCTTTAATCCCCCCAAGAATATGAAATAATTAAATGCTTTTTATTTTTCTTCATTTAATTTTTTTTTGTTAGAAAGAAACATGAATAATCACATGTGACAGTAATTTTTGCACACATTCAATTCAAATTCATTTCATTTGAAATTGCACTAAAAACTTTGTTTTGAGAGTTAATTTCTTTGATTTACTTCATAAAATGTGAAAATAAATTAAAATAAAAAATATGGTTTTATTTTTTTTGGTGTTTTATGAATACGATGAATATGAATTATGATTATTATTTTTATTATGATGAAAATGTTTGTTATGTTACATATGATGATATGAATTGTGATCTTGTTGAAATGGAAAATTTTACTTTTAGTGCTAACCATGTGCTTTTGTGCTAGTTGTCATGAGAGATGGGAAAAAATCGATATAGTTAGATATGAAATTTTGTATGATGGGTTTCTTTTGTTTTCATGTTTTGTTAGATGAATTGAGAAAAGGACATTGAAATCGAATGAAATTTGGATCAGAATTACGAGATGAAATTGGTTCAAAATCAAAAAATGATCGGAAATTCTCCAAAATATTGAAAGGTTATGAAATTTTAATGAAACCAGTCTAATTGTGCTAAACTGTAGGGAAATGATACGGATATTTCAATTAAAATTGAGATAAAATAAAGAACTTGGTTTTGATGTCTGCTCTTTTGAATACAGTTAATGTCAAACAATACTCTTCATAATCATAATCAATTATCTCACTGTGCAACAAAAGAAACATTGCTTAACATTACTTTTATTGTATATTTTGGCTCGGGCGATTCAGAGACCCTCTTGGACACTAAAAGAAGATGTTTTGGGTCCAAATCGTACTCTCACCTGAACCACACTCATTCCGAGCAACTCCTTTGACCTTCTAGGTATAAAATTGTGTACTTATTGTGAAAGAGATCTGCTTTGAATTTCCTAATAACAGGTCGATCAGAAACTTTTGGGCCAATTTTTTCCAGCCACAATACTTTGAAAATGAATATTGAATATTTCGCTAAGCTTTAAAATATTAAAGAAAACTTGTTAAGAATTTTTTTGTTTGTTATCCTGGATATCTAGATTTGGCCATCTAGCCAGCCCACACTCAAATTTTGTTAGAGTCTTATGGCCTTTTAAAATCAAGAATGACTAAAATTATCACCTTAGACGTGATGCTGGATCATTTAACCATTTAATGTGAATGTGTCCACTACAAAAGTCTGATAAAAGACCACTAAATAGAGAATAAATAAAAAAAAATCAATTTTCGTATTCAGCAAAGTTGTAGGAAGCAAAGATAAAGGTTTAATGTTAAAAATCTTCAGCTTTGTATTAAAAATATTAAATTTGATTTAAATCCAGGTTTTTTTCATCAAAAAATCCATTGAAAATCAATTTTATGTATAAAAGTATATAAGAAATTGATCTTGCAAAAAATAAAATTCGTTGCACAGTGTTATTGTTTAAATTTCGCATTAAATCAGATGTTGTCGTCAAAACACATTTCAAGTCCCATATACTACTTTCAAGTATTTAATGTGATTCGTATTAATTTTCCTGTTTATTTATTCTCTCGGTTCTTCGTTTTATCTTTCTTTCAAGTAATACAAATAATAATAATAAACAGCAACCAATTATGTTTGTTTGTCAAGCTTTTATTGTGAAATTTTTGTACACTCCTGACAAAGTACAAAGTAAATGATTTATTTAATTAAATTCATTTTGTATTTCAAACAATTTAATTATTTTTCAACTAAATTTAAATCATAATAAATATAAGTAAAATAAATTTCAGGAAAATTGCATAAAATTTCAAGTAATTCACTAAACTACTGAAAACACATGTAAAAAAAATTTAAAAAAGTGCATTCAGTGCACACAGACACGATACACGATCAACTTCCTTTCTCGCTAACTAAATATGAATTACACATGTTTTAACAAGCACTTTTACTTAGAACATGTTACATGTTTGTATTCTGTATTGCAACACATATGAAAGAAGACAAGTAAAGAATAAAAAGAATTAAAAGTGAACATCACAGCTGTTACCTTATATATCATCAAAATCATATGTATTTTATTATTATTTTACACCATATACATGCATGATATTCTTCTTCTTCTTCGTATTCTTTTTATTATTGAAGTATTTATTGTGCAGATACAAGAAGAAGAGTGAATGAGTAATAAAATAAACAAAAAATTGAAGAAAGAACGACCGACGACACATTAAAAAGGTCTACTAAGAAGAAGAAATGGAATATCTCTACATGTGTAATAAATATGAAATTAAATTTAATTTGTGTCTATGTGTGTGTGCTGATGTGTGTTTGACTGCAATATATTAAAAGTATATAAATGAAAAAAAGTACATAAATTTTGTCTTATTAAAATGTGCATCATTCATTAAAAGATTCTCATTCTTTTTTATGTGTGTTAAAAGTAAAATTACCATGGAGATTTATTTTGTTTTCATGTAAGGTATATGTTAAGGGTGGGCAGGATGTGCAACCCAAATTCAAGATAAATGAGAAGATGTGTTATGAAATTACATATTTTATCTGTGTATTGTATTAAATTTGAAATGGAAATAAAAAGTAAAGGAAGTGCACAGGAAGAGAAAATTTGCAATGGATTGAAATTGAACTTTAAAGTACGGAATTTTGACAATTGAACTAAAATTGCTTGAAGGAAATATTGAATATAGTTGAGATTTTTGAAGTAATGGAGATCGGTAATTTTCCATTAAAGTGTGTTAATTAAAGTTCCTGGTCTTCTGAATAAGACAGAAATGTGTTTTACTGAATTTCAAAGAACCTTGAACAGGATTCAGTTTAATGTATAGGCAGAGTTGCAATATGCTAATTGACTAATTGGGTTAGTATGAGCAGCTTGCATGTGCATATGCTCGGTTAAAGGGAATTCGACTGTGCCCAGGATGACCCAGAATTACTTGTCTGAACCCAGGTTTCGATTGTGACTCATGCTGTGAGATTTCCCATCCTCTGTCCTTTTTTACGGCCACTCAATATAAGTTTAAATCTGAATAAGGAAGGACACTGCTTGAGATGACTGAATGTAAGCTAAGCCCCTTTGATGATGAGAACGAAAGTGCTCAACGAATCTCCATCGATGATTTGAGTACTGAATATGAGTTTCAACTTCTGACTCTTGGGATGTACTCCACTGGATTCAAGTAACAATTTATCACGTGTTTAATTTTTGAAGTTTAATTTGAAGCCTTATTGAAGCCAGTTTAATAATAAATAATAACATACTTACCTCTTTCACTTTCCACGTATTGAGTCAATCCTAGGCTATGTCCTTTTCAAGGCCAGCTCGAAGCACATGTTATGAGTCCACCTGAAACAATAAAACAATTATTATTAATATTTTTTTAATTATATCACAACTTAACTCGCATCATTTTGTAATGTAATACAAATTGTATTCATTTCATGGTTTATGATCACTTTAAAAATAGTTTTTTTTTCCTTTAAGTCCAAACCAAGTGCGGCAAAAGTCTCTAAGTACACATGAAAGAAAAAAAAAGTAAGAATAATTTTACATAATAATAATAATAATATTCTTTTATTCTTTCGAGTCTTGTCTATTTTAAACATTTTTTTTTCACGATCACTATTCCTTGTATGCTTTGTATGTATAGCCATATATGTACGAGTACGTATCAAATAGTAAAATTATTATTTTTGTTATTATTATAAGCTAGAATATATACTATTAAAATAAAAAAAAAAACAGAAAAAAATGTTGATCATCATCATCATAAGCAGTTGAATAATCTCAAGCAAGGTCACACACACACACATTTTATATATTGTATAAATTTTGTGGTCGCTAACATTTCGCATTTTTTTTTCTTCATTGAAGTTATATCTTTTCTCTTATTCTTACATATTTTTCTATTATTTTGATATTCCATAGCTATAAAAAAAACATGTAATATGCGTATCATACTTTTAGTTCGTTAACGTTAAAGTGTTTGACGATATACAATTTATACGTACATTGTTCATATATATATAATGATCCAATAATAACAATTATAATAACATAGTAGTTAATGTAGAATAATGTATAACAAAAGAGTTGAAGAGAACTACAAGAAGAATATAAAGTATGAGTAAAGTAAAGTAAAGTAAAGTAAGTGAAGAAAAAATTAATATGATGTGAAACTTGAAACTTCATAAACTATTAATTTGTGATGTGTGTGTGTGTTTGTATATGGATAAAAGTTGAAAATAATAATAATAATAACTTATAGTCAATGACTTCTCTTCATCTCTTTACTCACTCACGATTGACTTATGGACTTTTTTCTAGAAGTAGCCACCTTTAATGTAAACCATTATTACGATTAAACGTTAATTTTGTTGATACAAGTAAATTATAAAATTGTGTTTATGAGTTATGGTTAAAGGTAACACTGAAATATATCAAAGACCTGTCTTTAGTTGGTTAAAGTTGGTATCTTTTAAATATCTGTTGGAATCTGACTCCATTTTGATAGATTAATTGAATTTGAACTGTTTAAATTACCTGAACTTAGTCTTACCTGATCTGAGTTAATAAAGATTGGACTGCTTCAGTGATGGTGGTTTGACATATGCTCTGGGACACTTAGGTGGACAATGACATCTTCTTTCCATGTTTATCAAGACAAGAACAGATCGAGGCTTTCTGAAGCTTGATCTCCCTTCGTGCTTCCTTCATGATTGTATCGAGGTTCCTGATATTTTCTTTTTCACTATCCAGGGCTCTTGTTGCTTATTTCACTTCAGAACCTTGGCTGTAGAACCTAGAGACAGGGGATAGGTATCACCAAGTTTACTCGGCGCATGGCCTCAGGAAATGATAGTTTCATGTCTGGTTCAAGCCAGTTTCTCTTTGTAAGCTTTGCAGGAGTTGGAATTGAGCTTACGGTCATTCTCAGTTTCGTTAGAGTTAGGTCACTTTGGCTATTGCTGTAGTGGCTCTTCAATAGTAAGCCTCAAGCAAGCTTTATGATTCCAAACTGAATTATCTAGTACTGTGAGTCGAATTTACTGAACGTGACATACAGGTCTTAGGTTTCTTCCATGTTGACCTAGATCGTAAGATTTCCTGTCATTACATTTTCTCAACCTTCATTGGATTAGGATTGAAAGCCTCCCCTATGATACAATGAGAAGGTTTCAAGACAATTTAATCGATCAAAGCCTTTCATATTAATTTCAATTACCTTACAAAATCATATGAAGATTGCTGTATCACTGAATCCATTCATATGGTATCTGATATTATTTTATTTTAAATTGAAAACAACAATGTTGCAAAAACGACTCCTTTTCATTTTATTTTAACAATTAAATAAAGAATTCAGAAAAAAATATCCATTGAATCAATAATCTGTGAATAAAAAGTTGAAATTAATATTAATAATAACAAAAAAATTTATATTCTATCAGGTATCTCTTTTTTTATTCATAATTACCTTGTTTTACCACCACCTTGCTTACACTGTGAGCCTTACAGTACTAGCTGTGTGTTATCTATAAGGCATATGTTGTGTTTACGAAAAAAAAGTTATTTTTTTTTTTGTTTTTTAATTATTTGTTATACATATCATTAAATTAAAAAAAAAAAATTAACAAGAGAATAATAAAAATTATCTTTAATAACATACATTTTTGTATTGAATTTGTATCGTAATCGAATAAACTTTATGGTTTCAACTCTAAAAAGACCTTCAAAAAGTTCAAATTTAATTTAAAATTAAAAAAAAAATGAAGAATGAAATCATTTGTATCTTCAAACAACAGTCGGTAATAATATAATGAATTTATATTTTTTTCCCTCGTGGTGTGTCTCATACACACACACACACATGTACGTACATTTTTGTACAATGATTGTGTTTTATTAAAGCGTGTGGCAGTCAACTTCACTGCCGGTTGATTTCTTGTTCTTAATATTCTTAATATCTTTATGTATAAATGAGAGTTTTTTTTTTGAGTTTCACATTTAATCATAATATTTCAAAAAATTATACTTTTAAAAGTGACGTGACATTTTATACTCACTTCTCTTAATAGGGTGCTATAAACTAGATAAACTGAATTAGTTTAATATGTATTGTTTTTTATTTCAATTTAACTTTACATTTATATACATAACGATTTGTTTTCATCATAAAATAGAATCATCATTCATATTAATTTTTTTTATTTTAATTTAACATTGACCATGTGCTTAAATTGTTTTTTGTGTTCCTTTTTTTGCGTTAAAATTCTATTGAACTTTAAAAAATCGTGAGAATATTAATAAATTTATACACACATAAAAATGTGGTCGAATAGTATTGTTCAAATTCTTGTTTGTACAAGTTTTTTTTAAACATCCTTTAATTTTCAATGTTTTTTAACTTATCATTCTTATTATTTATTCAAAGATTGTTTAATTTATTGGTGAAGTTAATAATGAAAAAATTAAGTTCATATTATGTAAAGTAACAAAAAAAAATAAATATATAGGACATTTTAAATTGAATAGTACTATGATTATATATGGAAGAAAGGTCCGTGAGAGAATAATTCCCCCTTTTTCTTATGGTATTGCATTTAATTTAAGTTTTGAATTAAAAATAAAATGAAAAAAAACATATGTTACCTTTATGTGCAACGTTTTATGTATTAAAGTTTTGGAGGTAAATATTTATGTACTAACAGGAAAAAGGACCGTTATTGTGCATATAACTGTTTTTTCTTCAAAATATAGGATATGTATATAACAGTAAATGAATATAAGTGGTCGATGTGACATATAAAATGTATGAAACGAAAGGAACATGTGGTTTATTATAAAAATGAATAAAAAACACTGAGTCACAAAATTTCATGATCTGGACTTGACACTGTGGACACTCAAAGGAAATACTTTATGAGTAATTAACTAAATTGAATTATTTCAACAAACTATGTCATATACTTGATGGGTAAGAACAAAATCTTGTCTCTTTACTGATTTTTCTATTAAAAATCACATTTTATGCTCATAGGTAAGAATAGGTATGGAAGTCATTAATCGGATGAGACCACGTGTTATTTATAGGAAAAGAGTATAGCTCTGAGTATTCATTTAATTGAAGCTGATAGTTAAAATACTATCCAGAAAAAAAGTCCTCTTTATATGTCAGCACTTCATCGAGCAACCACTCGGCTGATAGTATTCTGTTTCTAATTGAGCTTCCTTTTATGACTTACCGTGAAGAAGTTTCTAATAGTTTGATAGTCAACAAAGATTCAATTATGGGACTAATTACACAGCATCAGATAGCTTCCTATAACTAATAAGTTAACTTCAACTTGTTTTGAAGAATCCAACTCCTTATTCCGTACTTCAAAGTGTTTGTACAAGTTAATCTTTGAAAGATTTCAAATACGATACGACCTTGTCTAAATCTGTGATTATAAATTTTTAAAAGGTTTCGAGAACATTGTTACCTTTTCCACCTTTATTCGAATGTTCAAGCATTGTTTTAAAAATTTAGGATCACCATGACTTGACTATTAACTTCAGCATCATGGTTTGATAGAAGTTTTTGATATACTTTATACGTACTTGATAGAATTTCGAGTCAACATCTTGCTGTGAAATGAGCACAAGACGAGTGATTTTGATCTATCTTGTAACGGGCGAGCCATGATTACATACAATAAATTCGCAGGTTATTATTTTCATATCTACTTACTATAGCTTGGTAAACTGTTGCAAGGAATTGATTTGGTTCGAGTAAACCCCATTTTGAGCGACCTCTGATGTGAAGCATACAAGGCAATCTACCATAAGACCATATGGCTCCTAAATTAAATACGATACGACAAAGAGTTTCAAAAATAATTCTCACTATTCTTTTACGATAAAACAAGCTATTTTCACATTCCATTCTTTAAAGTTTTCTGACAGAAATCGGATATCGACATACACAATTTTTTTGAAAACTCTAGGAGTATTATTATTGTTTGCATTTATATTCGATGGTTCAAACATTGTTTTTATTAGCTTTGGATCACCATCACTTGATCATCTAAACCATACAATATCATGGTCTGTAAGAAGGTTTTTACTTTATAAGATATTCACAAATTTTAGAATCAAATTTTGGCTGTGCAAATGTGCACAACATGAATGATTTTGATCCATCTTGTAATAGACGAGCCATGATAACACTTAGTAAGTCAAAGTCTAGAAACATGTTTCATTATTAGAGCTTCTCATACTTCTATTCGACATTTCATTTCCGCAATGCTTATTTAAGTTTTCCTTAATCTCCTGAAAAAACAAAATAAACTGTCAAAATATGAGTCCAGAAAGTTCAGTTCATGAAATTTTGCTACTTACTGTAATTAATAGTGCACAAAATTGTCACGCACACTATCAAAGCAATACTCCCCGTGACACATATTACCATCAACAACTACCAAGGACTTCTTTCTTGTTCTGGAAATATTAAAAATATAAATAGAACACTCATTAAGAAATGAAATGAAATACATGCATAAACATAACAGTAAATAACTGAAGTGGATAATTTTAGGGGAGAAAAATGGGAATTACATGTACAAAAATAACATGTGTATGGGTGTGTGTGCGTGTGTAGGGTTATACGTAAATGTATATAGAAAAGTATTATAATCGATCAAAGTGAACAATAATAATAATAAAAATAAGATATGCATGACAACCTTCCACTAATGCAATACACACATGTATGTACGCATGTAAATAATATTATAATGATCAGTACATAAAAAAAGGGTAATTCAATATTAAGGATACAAAATGTTTTATAAATGTATAAAGTATTGATCAATTCTTTTACTTTTTTTACTGATAGAAAATAAGGAAAGCATGTGCCACACCCTTTAAAGTTAAAACGAAGAAGTAGAATCATGATGGTCTAGTTTTTTTTCAATTTAATCAATTTAAAAAAAAAAAGATACAATTCATCTTCTTCCTTACCTGAGTCCTGACTTCAATTCAAAAAAAAATTTGTTCGAAACTTTTCTTAATTATTACATTTCAAATATTTTACTTTTAATGTTTTTTTTGTACAATCATCATGTTGTCGATTCCATTGTCTTCTTATTATACTGAAATGTATTTTGTACAGTAAATTCCTTTTATTATTATCTGTTAAACATCTCATCTCACACAGATTTTTTGGTCTTTTTTGTGTGTATGTCTGTTTATTTTATTTTATTGAACATTCCGACATAATTTTATTTTTTTCGGAACAAAACATAAGAATTAAGTTTTTTTTTAAGTTTTCTAAGAACTTTTATGAAATTTAAACAAAAAATGAACAGGTTGTTGATTGCTTTTGTGTATTTTTTTTTCTCTTATCCATGTGAATATTTTCTATTATCAGTAAAGTTAAATCGTGTATTTAAAATACACTTAAATGCATTATATGCATTTTGCTCTGTGTGTATGAGTGTAATTTTGTCGAAAATAATGAAGACAGTAGAACAATAAATGAGAAAACCTTTCATTATACTGCTAAAAAATAATGTTTTACACTGGTTTTTGTAGATTTTTACATTTACTGATTTGATTTGCAAATAAAAGTTCAAAAACAAATTATTAGACAGATATTTTCTTGCTTGAAAAGATAAAATACAAAATATAAACTCTCCTGTTGCATTTTCCGTCCATTCAATTTAATAAGCATGAAAAATAAAAAGAAGGCAGAACAAAAAACAAAAGTGGCCTTATTTATGTTTTGAAATGAATAAATAAATGACTTTGAAATGATAATAATATGGACCAAAAAATAAGGTAAATAAGCAGGTGATTTTTAAATGTGTGTTCCTTTCAACTTTTATCTTGTTTTTTTGAATGGACGGTGTTTTGCAATGAAAGATGGAAATGGGAATCTTTTGTTTAAAATGATGATTTAGGCCGGCTTCAGGTGCTTAACTTTTAGATATGCGCTACGTATACACTCACACAAAATAAAAATTAACCAACGCTATCCTATGTAGTGTACACGAAGCGCATAGCTAAAAGTTAAGCACTTGAAGTCACAGTTAAAGTCTAAAAATTTACCTCCTTAGCTCTTCGAATTTACCTCCTTAGCTTTTGAAATTCACATTCTTAGTTCATTAAATTCAGCTCCTTAGCTCTTGAAATTCACATCCTTAGCTTTTGAAATTCACCTCCTTAGCTCTTGAAATTCAGCTCCTTAGCTCTTGAATTTTACTTCCTTAGCTCTTGAAATTCACCTCCGTAGCTGTTGAAATTCACTTCCTTAGCTATTGAACTTCAGCTCCTTAGCTTTTGAAATTCACCTCCGTAGCTGTTGAAATTCATTTCTTTAGCTATTGAACTTCAGCTCCTTAGCTCTTCAAATTCACTTTCGTAGCTCTTGAAATTCACCTCCTTAGCTCTTGAATTTTACTTCCTTAGCTCTTGAAATTCACCTCCGTAGCTGTTGAAATTCTATTCCTTAGCTATTGAACTTCAGCTCCTTAGCTTTTGAAATTCACCTCCTTAGTTCTTAAACTTCAGCTCCTTAGCTCTTCACGACTTATGTCTTACAGGTTTCAATAGCGTCATTTCCATCATCATCTTTCTTAAAACAACTCCATAAATCGCATTTTTACATGAATGGAAGAAAATCTTCAACAAAAATCAATGTCCAATTAATTTCTCTTTTAACATTGCTTTCAGTGATTTTTAATCAGATTCCAGACAGCATTTGAATAATAATCTTCCTCCAAAAGATTTCATTTTTAACATGTGATTATTTTGCGTTGTCTTGAATTCATTTTAATTTTACTCGTTCAAAAAAATTGGTTCAAAGTCCCTGCACAAATCCAAATCAGTATAGCAGACAATGCTATCAGGGTGGCACTCGATCAAAAAACTTTTTTTTTCCTTTTAATATAATTATAATGTTGGTTAAGCGACAATAAATTTTTATTTTTCAATATAAAATAATAATATTAAAAAGATTTGAAAAGAAAGAAAGATACCTGTTCGTGATTAACGATTAAAAAATAATAAAACATTGAGACGATGTGTTGACATCACTTAATTTTTTTCTGTATTTTTATTTCATATAAAAATCAAAATACAGTGCGAGTGCGAGAGAGTGAAGGAGAATTAAGACAATGATCCCACATCCTTCATATAATAATCTTCAATATCTTTAGTGTCTCAATCTTGGACAGATAAATGTGAATGGATGATCAATCTGTTTTATATTTAAATCTACCTGCTTGCACTTTTTTCTTTTCCTCTTCTGTTTAATACAAAATTCATGAAAAAAAGAAGAATTTTTTTTTCATTTTAATTCAACATTAGACCAGGATGAGTTTTAAAAATGTATAGAATTTCATTCCTAATTTTTTTTTTGATACCTCCATGATTTTTCTTTTCCTTCAATTTCAATCAATTTGAAGAGCTACCACATAAAAATTTATGGTATCATAAATAAAATAAAAAAAATGCAAACAGAGACTTCCTTTTCAAATTTTTTTTTTTTCATATAATTTTGATTTTAATTCACATATTTGCTTTTCATTTGAGAACACGAGTACTTATCGTTAGTCGGATGAATGAATATCATAATTATTTATAATAAAATATCTCATTTTTACTCTGATATTCGTTTCATGGTCTTTTACATCATGATTCAATTGAAAAGTTAAAAGAATGAAAAGGATAAAAATGCATTGAATTAAATTAAATGTACAGAACCAGACTTCCAAAGAGTCAGATAAGAAGTTAAAAGAACTCAAATTTCATAATGTGGTGCAAACATTCATAAGACATAATATTATTTTCTTATGTTGAAAAAAACGAGATGTATTTAGAAAGAGGCATGTTTAATGAAATCAAACACTCACAGATGTTCATTGAATTGAAAAAATATGAAAAAATGTGGATCGTAATACGATGAAAGGAAGGTTGGAGTGCATTACGATGAATTTTGAGATATTTGAAGAGATTTCAATGTCAGCTGATTTGATGAAGTCTCTCGGAAATCTTGTTCCTCAATTTTGATTTCTCTCTCACTCTCTCTCTTAATTTCTCTTTGTACAAAATCTCTTGGTTATATTTTTTTCCTGGCAGAATTTTCTGGGTCTTTAACTGAATTCTCTATTGAGCGAGATAAGAAGTACAATGAATCCCCTCTGTCCCCCCATTTTTTTGCAAATGAATTACGTAGCATTTTGTACTGTACAAGGAGTCCATCCTGAAGTGCATCCTATGGTCCTGAAGCCTTCTATTTGCGACAAACAGTATTGAAGCCTTTATATGTGTGAACTTTATCTGGGCTCCTGACAATTTTATTACTTACCCCTCGTTTTATGTTAACTTGGCTAAATGGCTGGTTAATGGAAAAAAAATAGAGATAAATACATACCTGGACTACTGCTGTACAAGAGGAATCTGTATTGCATCCTCAAGACGGTCTTAAAAAGACAATTTTCTCTTAAAACTTTTTTTTTAAAAAATAAATATTTAACAGAATGCAATAAAAAATAAAACAACGAGAACGAGACATCATATTAGCTGATGATCAAATCACCCAAATTTATGTCAAAGAATTTTGATTTTATCAAATTGATCCCCTTTTAACTTGGCATTTTAATGTTTGAAAATCAATCTAAGCATTTTAATCCTTCCTTTTCATTTCAAAATCAGGGAGATTTGTAACTAAATTCAACTTGATCCTATTATAAAGCCACCTTAAACGTTTGATTTAATTGATTTCTCTCTCTCAATTTCATATTAAATGTAATGGAGCTTTAATTTCATATTTTTTTGTATCAGATTTGAGTTATCATTTCACAATGAAAATAAAATGATATAAAAAATGTTTAAAATGCGGTTTTGTTCTTTACGTATCTTATTCATTTTTTTGGGATGTTGTGGTTATTTATGATTCAAGCAAAAAAAGTATAGATTTAAATTTAATTTTAAATATGATACTGTGTGTGTGTCCCTTTTTCCTTTTACCTACTTTTGTTGTATATAAATCTGAAAATTTATCCATATTTTTGTGTTATAATATTAAAATTATATTAAAATATTCAATTACTGTCTTGGGAAATTTCCTGTGTCAAGTTGTGTGACACAATAAAGATAACAAAGATTTATAAAATAATAAAATTTTGTAATACAGGAAAGGAAGAGAAAGGGATTTTTTGTTATTTTTTTGCATCTTAAATTTTGTATTGTTATGATCCCATATCATATGAAATTTACAGGGAAAAAAATACTTGAAATTGTATCTAAAGATTTGATCCCAAATTTGAACAGCTGTTCAATTTCAATTCAAAATCAGAGTAAATAAAGAAGTTAAATTAACATTCATTTTATGAGGAAATGTCTGTCTGAAAATGAGCATGATGATGATGTGGATGTTCAATTATTTTAACCAAAAAGCACGTAACTTATTTACTTTTAAAGTCATATAAATTGATGATAAAATCATAACACGTCCAGAATTTTTATTTTGAAACAATTTCAAAATTTATTATTAAAATGTTTGTTTATTCTTCATATAAATAAAAAATAAAAAAAAAGAATACATTAAATTTTATCAACAATGAACACTTATGAAGTGTATTTATTTTTACTTTTTTTTTAAATTCATAATTTAAACCGACTTGCGTAAATAAAAATGAACAACATTGTATTAATTTATGGTTATTTACCGATATTATATACATATTAAAATATTTCTTTAAACTTTTTTTTTGTTTTTTTTTACTTACTTAGTATATATCAAGTAAGAATATCAGCGAGCGGATGTTTAACATACACTGATTATGAATGAATATTTGACAATCAATGAAATTCTTAACTGATTGATTCATTTTTTTTTTTGATGTGAAGATTAAAGTGATTTCATGTCAAGGTATATTAATATGAGAGAGCTTGATGATTTTTGATGTCTGTCAATCGTCTCTTGACCACTCAGACCGTTTGTAACGTTTTATCACTGATACGACGAGGAACTGAATCTCAATTCGTTGAAATGTTACTAAGGACTTTGTTTTTTGGTGCCTTTAGGTAACAAAATTGAGGAGTTGTTTTATTTTCTGATTCTGAAGCCTTATTTTTCGCACTAATCAATATTGAAGCCTTTATAAGTGTGAACGTTATCTGGGCTTTATTACTTACCATCTCTTTTTATGTTAACTGGGCTAAATGGCTATCTAATGGTAAAAATACAGATAAATACTTACCTGAACTACTGCTGTACAAGACTAATCCTTATTTCGAGTCCTACAAGGCCATAGAAGCAAATATCAGCTTCTAAATTTTTCTCTGACTCATTTTCAGATACTTTTAAGACGTCTCTGCCATTTCTATTCTTTGAAAACAAAAAATTATAAGTCAAATACGAAATCTGAGTCTCAGTAGACCGGAAATTTAAAATAAAAGCTTGCAGACTTACCTGCTTTGTTAAAAATCTACTGATAGCCGATCCAACCTTTATATTTGCTTCTGGCTCTTATTCTCTCTTCCTACTTTCAAATGTGATATGAAATTTTACCTTAAAGATGTCTTTGATTCCTTCCTCAATTAAAGCATAGTATCGTTGTTATTTCAAATTAAATGTATTCCATGTTGATTTTCCATTATTTTGATTGAAATCTCTTTTATCAGAACTCATTAAAATAATTTGATTGTTTACTTTATCAAATGAATCGTAAATGTCAAAAAATTTCGATTCCATTCGATTCAATTCAATGAAAAAATTCCGATTATGCCTATTGTGAACTAGCCATTTTAAGGATGGTTCCTAATTCCTTGTCGAGCAGACCTAAATTCACTTTTTCAATGAAAATACGCTCATTTCAATATTTAAAGCTATCATTTTCAATTTTTCCATTGTTTTCTCATCAGACAGGGGCTTCATATGTCACCTTCTCCACATCCGACTATGACATGAATTTATATTTCATTTAATTAACTTTTAAAACTGTAAATTTTTTTCTTGTTTGTGTTCCAAGGTGGCATTTTAAATTACTACCAGACAGTTGTTACCATTGAGAAATAACACGTGCTTTTTTTATATTCATTCATTTTTCATCATTATTTATATGAAAGTATATGAAACTTAATTTTTTTTGTACTTTAATCCTTATTATGCATCTGCTTCATATCAAAATACATAATAAATTCAGGTATTTATCACACTTTAATGACATATATAATGTTTTACAGTAAAAAAGTATATAAAGGTGCTGCATTTCGATGCATTTTTTTATTATTATTTTGATCACAATGAAAAACATGTGTACAAAAAATGAAATAAAATGATTATCTTTAAGTATATAAGTGTATGATGATATCCTTAAACTAAAAGTAATCATAAAGACAGCTGTTTGACCGACATAACCAAAAAGGCAGATGCATTTTAGTACATACATGTGTATTATGTTGTTTTTTTCTTAAATTTTATAAATAAAAATAATAATAATATTAAAAAAAAAATGAGAAGAAAAAAACATTAAAAAAAACACATATGTAAGGAAAAGTAACACAATAAATGTCCTTTGTCTGTATTAAAGACGTTACTTGATTCTGTGATACATTTAAAATGACACTTTTTTTTTGTACTGTAAGGATTTGTATTGAAATTGATGATCATCCATAATAATTTTAATAAGATTATCATGATAAAAAAAAATAATTTAATAAACATCAATAACAACAAAAAAAAACCGCTATGTAAATAATAATAAAAAATAACATTAAATGACCTTTGGCGCCTCTCCAATTCAAAATGACACATTAATTGAATATTGCCTGGATTTAAAGTTTATTTTTATTATTATTTCATAATATTGTTATCAATTTTATTGATATTATTATTATTTTTTATTAATTTTATTAGTTGTTAACTTGTAAATTATTGAATTTAATATGAAAATATGCAAATAAAGATCACACAACACTTTGATCATAGCGATTTTAACTTAAGTGCAATGAAATGCAAAATTCTTTCAATTCGTTACGTAATTAAAAATGAATGTGAGTTTTCTTTCTCGCTCACATTGAGTTAGTTTCGCATAAGTGACAAATTTGTTTTATTCGAATTCTAAATTTATAAAATGTGTAATTTCAATCATCAAGTTTTCAAGTTTCGATTTAGAGAATGTTTAATTTTAATGGTATTGCAATAAAAGAAAAATAACAAGTTCATGACATTTTGTGAATAAAATTTTTGTGGATGGTGTGAAGATCACACTAAGGCAAAAATTACTTGTTGATTTCATTGTGCGAGGTGGGAATGAAGTAAATGGACATTTATGGTGGTTTCTTATTGTAGAAACGTCAAAAATTCGAGAGTCAAAAATGCATTTGAAATAAAATTTTTGTGTTAAGTGGAATTTTACCAGCTCGTTAACTGGCCTTAGAAAAAATCAAATGGCAATGGTGAAGCTTTAAAAGGTTTTTTAAATGTCAAAATTTCGAATAGCCCTAAATCTCGACAGGTGCTCATTGTGATTGAAGCATAGCGAAAGCGATTTGTGAATGAAGTACAGAGTTATGGCAAGCAGGGTCGACAGTAATTAAATAGCTTATCTTCTTGTAAATCACTCATATGGTCACCTTGAGAGCTAATTTCGATCAAATTTCAAATTTCCTTTAGAACTTTTCATACTCTGACCTGAATCTATGCAATGAATGTCCACATCAAAGAACATTCTCAATTTCCCTGAATCAACATCACACAACATTCACAAGAAAATTTTATTATAGAAAGACCTAGAAATATTCATTTCACACATGTGATATAATATAATACATAAAAAAATGAAATTCTAACAACCAAACAAACAAATAATAGTAATAAAAAAAAACCAAAACAAAACAAATAGTAAAATAAAATTAGAAATAAACACATAATCAAAGTGCATGAACCTTTCCCTGTTGTTACGTTGCGTTATTATTATTGCCAATACGTATATAACACATAAAATAAAAGTTTACATTACACACATATTTTAAGTACTCTTCCGGAAGTTATAAGTCGTCGTCATCGTCGTCGTTGTCTATGATTATATAAACATTATAACATATTATAACACACACACACATATCACACATAACTCACAGTCAAACATTATCATCATTATTGATTAAATTATTATTAAATTTATTGTTACGTTTAATACACATTTAATTTTGATGGAAACTAAACAACAAAAAAGTGCATCTACTTTGAAATTATATCATATTGTGAGGAATGAATAGGAACTATCTCTACGAGGACAAGATGATACGGTGAACTGTTTCAATATGAATCTTGATTTGATTATACTTTCGGAATACTTTAAAAATAAATTTACTTACTTTAAAGAAGGACAAAACGAAGTATATGAATATTCATAATCATGCTGTTAAGGCCACCAATCGAATCTAGTTAGCCTGAATGAACAAATCTTGAACATAGTTGATGATATTGTATACCTTGGATTACAGCTTGATAAGCACCTTACGTTTTCTGATCACATTGACATGATATGTAAGAGAGTTTCACCGACATTGGCTGCTATTTACAAACTTAAGCGTATTATTTCCTAATAATCTAGTTTTCTCTTTTCCATAGTCATCTAGATTATTTTGGTCTGATATGGGGTAGCTCTGCTTCGTGTTATTTGAGGCCTCTCAAAAGTGGCTCAAAATCGTGCTCTTAAGCTGCTTCAATTCAATTCAATATACATTTTTTCTAGTTTCCTAGAATTTACGCACAACATGAAACAAAAAACAAGAAAAAAGACCAAATAAAAAGCAATTTAATGGTATTCATAAGATCAGTTTTACGCAATCTCCTTCTATATATTTTTTTTTAATATTTTTGTGTAAATAACATAATATAAATATATAATATTATATTGAAATACATTCATAACAAAAATACTTATAATGTAATCAATCAATTTTCTAAGCATTATGAATATAAAATAAAAAAAAAAATAACCATCATCATCTTATTTTCATCCCATTTCCATTCAATTACTTGTGTTTTGATATTATACAAAGATGTGTATATAACTTTATTTATGTTTAATCTATATACATGTATAATTAATAATAAAAAATAATAAAAATAATACAATTATAAAGTAAACATTTCTTATAAGTTCTACGCATTTCTTTTAATGTTCCAACTCTTTATGATAAAATTTTATACGTATATAATTTTTTTTTTCTTCTTTTAACTTTCTGTGTAACGACCAAGCAAGTCAAGGTCTTGACTCACGGTTACTGACTTTCGTTATAATGTACCATTGTTATTATTATTATTAGTATTATATTTATTTTGTTCCGTCTTTTACCTTTTATTTTTATTATTTTTATTTTATATTATGATACACTCAGAATAAAAAAATACATTGAACAAGAATTAAAAGTTAAGAAAATAAGAGTTGAGAATAAAAATGTTTAAATGAAATTTCATATAATACAATTTAAACATTAGTCATATATGTACAATGGTGAGAATGACCAGAATGGAATGCATGTGAAATTTCTAAATAAATTAATAAATCATTGTTCTAATGTGTAAATAATTCAACATTAATATCAACATCATCATTTAAACTATTTACTCACATATGCCCAGCTGATTTTCAGACATTATATACATAATTTTATCAGTATACATAAATTATCATGTTAACTGGTTTTAATTTAAAATTCTTGTTTTTTTTCTTTTAATTTCATCACATTCGATATTTTTACACATCTTCAAATAAATGTAAGAGGAAAAAAAAGGAATTTCAATAATAATTATTTATAATATTAAACATGAATGAATGAATATAAATTCAAAGCATTTTCATACCTTTTCATGATATGTATGATGTGTGATGTATAAACATAAATAAGAAAAAAACATATAAATACTTTTAAATATAATATAAATAATATAATAATAAAAACAAACAGGTTTAATGGTTTTTTTTACTCATATTTATTTATATTTAATTTTACTTCACATTTCAACATAGCATTACATGCAATTTTTCTGCCTAAAGGACATTCATCTGGACTTCATTGCAAACATGCATCATGTACATGTGTGTTTGTGTTTAAAAATGTGTAAGCAATTCATTATTTCATTAAACATAATTAACCTGAATTGGCTTTTAAGTAATATGCAAGTAAGATATCTTGGTATCTAATTGTTTTTGAGTTCTCTTGTTATTTTTGTTATTTTTGTGGTTTTTGGTCTTTTCTTTTGTAAGTGTAATGTAATGTAATGTGACATGACACTCATCATCATTTTAATCATCATTATAATCATCATCGTAGTACTAAGACTTGTGTGTATTTTATGCAAGGAAAAGATAAAGAATGGATTTTGCCATGTAAATATTTGTAGAAATAGTAATGGACAAAGAAAATTCTGTGTCTCTGTGTGTGTGCTTGTGTGTATGGGTCTGTGTTAATAAAATGCACTTTTATATTCCTTGTTGTTGTCTTGAAACCATTTTTTACATTTTTTTTTAATAAAAGCAGAACTTTATGAGTGAATGAAAGGAATTTGCATAGCAAAGGAATGAGAAATAGTGTAATTCTGAAGTAGACAATCATACAAAATGAGAGGATGCTTGGAATGAGTGGCATTTAAGTGTACCTTACAAACATCTTCTTATTTCAACTTGCTTATTATAATTTTTTATGATTTTTTTTTCTGTTAAAAGGAAGGCTAGACAAATAAAAATATGAAATATTTTTATGATTATCCACAAGTTATGGGAGAATTTGATATTGAAGTTGAGTCATGGGTTTAAGTTTTCGTTAAATTTCTTTAACACTATCTCAGGATAAAATTCACACTCTCAACCCAAAATCAGTGGGATACCAATGTGAGTCCAGGGGCAAATCAAAGAGGAGTTCATAAGTAGAGAAATTGAAAACAAGGTTCTTCGAAATCTGAGTCCCATTTTTCTAGCCAACTGATCAGTTGAGCAATGCAATTCATGATCAGCATGCTATATTATATGTCCAATGCGCTGATTCTGTCGTGAACCAAACTTTTCAATAACTTTTTGGCCACTGGATTATCGAATTTTAACAAGCTACCTGATCAACTGAAGTAAGAAACAAATGTAGTGCTCTTCAAAACGGTCTTGAAATCATACGTCTTAAATAACTCATGAATGACTCCTTGATAATTGCTGAATAACTTTTGAATAACTTCTAAATGACTTCTAACTAATACTGAAAAATCCTGATTGAACTACCTGAGCTTAGTGAGTGGTTAAAACTCACAAGTCTGAATTAAACTTATCTGAATTCTGTTTTAGCTTCGTGGGTGCTCCAAACTCACATAACTTGAATTGAACCTTCTGAGCTGGCAAACACTGCAATTTTGAAGCCAACAATCTTTGAAGCCGGTCCAGAAATGGAAAAAAAGTAATGCAATCCATAAAGAATGTTCAATATAATTTTCTGGGCTCAAATATAGCTAAAACGAAATGAACTTAAACCTGGTTTTTAAAAATTTATATTGAAACAACTTACCTGAAAGACATCAGAGGACTTCTTTTGAATCAGGAGCAGGTTCATGACTTCTTGGTCCTTGGACGCTTTTTAAAGACTGAAGTTCTGAACTTACCTGTTCCAGTGGCTATTTAAATACCTTAAGGGACTTAGCTTCAACTTTCTGTGTCAGTAAATAAAGTAGGAGGCCAATTCTTACTTCAAACGACCTTGAATTTTCTTTGAACTTACTTTGATAACTCCTACAAAAGTGATATGTCGCATATCAGCCCCTTGAGATGTCGTCATCGTCAAATAGCCTAAAAATTTAAGTTTTATAAAAAAAAATCCTGATAATGAAATGTCTCTCTTACCTTACTCTTAATTACTTTTCTGTAAAGCTCCTTTATGTGGCCGAACACGTTTTATTTCCCCTTCCCTTAACTTTAGTACTAAACTTCGTCCTGTAGGTTCTTGGACAGACCCAAGCACTATTCAGAGTTGGTCTTGATGACATTCTCAGGGATCACATTTCAGTATCGTCTCTCATAATTTATTTAATCAAAAATTGATGAAGTTTCGATTGATTCAATAAACTCTAAAATAGATACCAGTAATTACATTGAAAAGAACATTCTAGTCGTAACTATTTCCTTTGTACATCTACATAAAAGTAATACACAAAATACCTTCAATGTGTGTTTTTTTCTTTCATTATTTTCATATAAATTCCTGAAACCAGTATCTTACACATCGTCGTGACGTTCTCCCAACCTATACTTAAACTCTTCTCATTCTGTGTATTTGATTTAACCATATAATGGCAAAACAAATCTGATTCTTGTATTTTATTTTTTTTCTTCTTTTGATATCAAAGTACTTTGACTTCGCGTTTGCTTGCCAATTATAAATATAGCAACAAATTCACTCTCTTTAATAATCATCATCATCATCGTCTAAATAAAATAATAATATGATGATGATAATAATAAAAGAGTATATGCAAAAGAAAAAAGGAAAAGAAAACAGCATACTGTTGTTTTTTTGTTGTTGTTGTTTTGTTGTGTAAAAGCCAGTTTTTCCTCTTCTTCATCGTCGTCTTACACAAAAAATTCTTGATTTAAAGTCTTTTAATAGCGAATCGTGCATGTTCTTTCAGTTTCAATACAAAATTGACTGCATTGCACAATGTTATAAAATATACGGATGAAATTTTACTTGAAATCAAAGAAAGAATAAATCTTCTGTTATATTTTTTTACATGTGATACACATTGAAAAGTATCCACACATAACTCATCTTAAGAATGAAGTTAAAAACATGACTCAATGTTCTCTTTAAATAATCGTGTTCTTGTTCTTCTTTTACTTCTTCTTTTTTTATTTGTGTAAATTTTGCTGTTGTTGCCTGATGATATATAAGTTCACGCTCGAATTATTTCACTCATGATTATAATTCTGTCCGTATGTGACCATGCACGTGTATGTGCATGTACGTGTGTGTGTGTGTATTGACTGTAAAAAAAAGAAAGAATTTTTACATTTTATATTGTCTTTAAATGAGAAAGAAAAAGAACAACCACGGCGAATGGAATGCCAATGGACAAAAAGTTACCTGGTTAACATACGTGAGAGGCGAAAAAAATGTAATGATAAAATAAAAGGAAAGGCGCAGACAGACATAAAAATCACTTTCGATTTAAATTCAAAAAAAAACAACAACAAAATTGAAGCATAAAACATATCAGACTCGTATTTTGTTATATTGCCAATGAAATGTTATAATCATAATAATAATAATAATAAACATGCTCACACACACACACACACCCAAAAAAAGGAGAGAGAAAGAATTTTTGTACATATGAAAATGAATAATTATGGTTGAAATTCAATTCCACGCTTTGTCTGTTTTCATAATGCCGATTCCTCATTATCATTCATCTTTTCAAATACAATCATCATTATCATCATCATCATCCTCCTCATCACCTGTTATTAGCACACATAATAATGTATTTTTATGCACAAAAATTGCATTTTATCTGATTTGTAATGAACCATTATAATAATTATTATTAATATTTTTCATTTTCATTTGAAATGTGCAGCACCTTGCACATTTTTGGAAATGAAATCTAAAGAATTTTTGAAATTATGTTTAATAAAATTAAATTTCAAATCAAAGTTGAATGTTCTCTCTTGAAACAAAATAAGTGTGTGTATGTTAAAATTAGACAAAAAATAATAATAATGATGTATGTGAAATGTACATTTATATAAAATAGTAATAATTTTAATGATGGATAATGTATAATTGTGATGTGAATAGAATAAGAATAGAATAGAAAAATGTTAAATTTTGTCATTTTAATGTAAAATTGTACATAAATTTCACACTCGACATGTTGTTATATTTTTTTTTTTTGGTTATTTGTCGAATTGCGATGAGTTTTGAGGAGTTAATTGCGATTTTGGGGAGGGTTGAGATGATGGTGCGTTGTTGTGGTGTGAGAGAGCTCACAAGAACCTTAAATGGCCCTAAAATGCCATTGAAGTCTCTTATTGAACTTGGACTGAATCTAGCTCGTGACTTCCATTTCACTAACCAAGCTTTGTTGGCTGTTATTTAAAAAAGGGTCCAACTGACCGATTTTCATTTTTGAAAATCAGAAACTTTCTAAAATATTCTTACCTTAGTAGGCTGGCCATGTCTAGCTCTTACTCTGTATTAATGTGATTCGTCCAATAGGGTCGTATGTCATCACTGGCTCTAATAAACGTTGTCTTGAGACGAAACTTCTCAAAGAAATTCACCACAAAATTCACCACTTTTTTCAGAAATTTAAATGAATTCGATTTTCAATGATATTATGCTTCTATTTTTAAAAACTTTTTACTAACAATGTCTTTTCTTTTTTTCTCTTTCTAGGTAAGTGATCGAAACCAGTGAAGCACATTATGAGCTAATCAAAATTAGCAGTAAAAAGACCTCAATTGAAGTAAATAATTCACTTTATGAAAAAATTTCGTTTCAATTCACCACATAAAAAAAATTCACTTAAAAGAAAAATTTCAACACGGAATTTGTCGATAAAGGACATCGATTGAAGAAAAAACTTCAGCTTATCGTTAAATTTGTTCAAATTCAACAAAAATTTTCACTTCAAAAAAATTCACCATGCCAAAAAAATTCACCACACAAAAAAATTTCACCATACGAAAAAGTTTTCACCATGAAAAGAAATTTCAAGTCAAAATTAAAGTTAATTCCTTTAAATAAGATCCTAAAATGAAAATGCACTTTCTCCGACTTTTCACTGCTCCTTTCAATTCAGCACTCTTCAAATTTTAACAAAACTTGAAATGTCATAAATTTTGTTAAACAATTCTTTGACAAAAAAAATAACTAAAAATAGATAATTATGATAGAAAAAAACGGAAAAGCTTTTGCAAAATTAAATGAAAAAAAAACAGCAGAACAATTACATTCAGTGGTAAATATAAGTAAATTTCGCATGAGTGAGTTGTGCTCGTGTTTTATAATAATATGCATAAAATTTTTTTATTTATATAGAAAGAAGAATGAGAAAAATACTATTGCTTTTTATTCTTGAAAGTCACTGAACTTCTACTTTTAATATAATAATAATAATAATATAAATACAAGTTTAACATTCACATTTGCTTGGCTTATGGCCATTTAATTTAATATTTGCTTGTGTATTTTTATCCCTACATTATTTGAAATTGAACTTCGTCTAATCGTGATTTGTAATTTAACATGGATTTTAATAAAAAACGTAAAAAAAGAGAATTTCAAGAAAATAAATCACAACCACAAACAATCAGACACATTCTCTAAAAGTTGATTAACTCACATATTATTAGTTGTTTATATTTATACGATGTGAGTTTCAAAGTAATTTCATTCTCACAGAAGCACATTAATAATAATGATCGAGGACCAATGACCATGATAAAGATTATTTTATTTATATATTTTTTATTTTATTGTAAGGAAAAATAAAAATGAGTGCAAATTAACTAATTTAACGCATATTGATTACATTTTTCGGATTTTTTTTTCTTGTGCTAAGGTTATTAGCGGTTTTATTGCCAAAAAAAAAAGAAAAATGTTGAATTGCATTTACTGATTGACTTTGAAATGAGATATTTTTTCCCACACGTGAATTATTTTTTTTGAGTTTGGTTCTTTCACGTCAAATAAATGGCAAAAGAATGGACTTTTCCGTTCTCTTGTTTTCTTATCAGTAGGGTTAGAAAAGGATCTACTAAACTGTGACAATTCCAGCTCATAATCTTCCTCTCTCTGAGTGTTTCTCGATGGATCCAGTGTTAGAGCACCTGGCGAGGACTTACTTAAAAGGAGTAAGTCAAAATGCCACATGAGTCAAAGCTTCCATTCGCATGCAATGACTCAATTTGTGGTTGTTGTTGTAGCGGCTTTGTCTGAGGCTTTAAAGTTCCGTTTTAATCCCAAGAACTCTGCCACCTTTATGAGTTTGGACCAGAGGTCTTCGGTCGTCAGGCTAGTAGGATGACTAGGGCATTCGAAAAGGTGAGCTACATCATGTGGTGAGCAATGGCATAATTGGCAAGTATCAGAGACGAATGTATCAATGCGACTAAGATAGCTGTTTTTCAGTTTTGATCAGCTGGACCTTAGATCAATTTGTTCAAAGCTGCCACTTCAGTTTCTTACCAATCCTTATCCTGATCCACAAACTTTTTAACCTGGGGTAGTCCCATGACCTCAAATTTAAGACATAATAACCAGTCTTTTGTATAGCCATCCTCAGCAATAACTAAGACTTTATTTTGATTTTGATCCTTCTCGTAAAAATAGTTTCCAATCCTCTTGATCATTTCCAATTCCTCAAATTTTGCCCTCTTAACACTAATGTAATCGTAGATTTTTTCGTTTTTCTCTTCATCCATCAGCCCCTTAATCCCCCTAACCCCCTTATTATCCTTAATGGACCCTCAAATGACGAGTTCACAAAAAATTTTAATACCTTTAATTTTACTTACCACCAACTCGAAATTTTTTCCAGTAAACATATTCTATGAAGTTAAATTTTCATTTTTCAATGACACTTGTTCCTTTTGACTTTTAAAACGTCAATTTCCAAGAGAACAGTTTTTCCTGAAAATGTTCAGAGCTGTTCAGGTTCAGACATCAAAGAGTTAAGGCAGCGATTACATGTTTTTGCATATTATTAAAATTATGTTTAATAATATTCTCCAGACACTTTCTACAGACTAACATTTAATATGAAAAATTATAAAGATAATAAAAAAAAAAAGAAAAAAACATTAAAAAATATAAATATACAATAAAAAACAATCAAAAAAACAAAAGAGCGCATGCAAACTGTTGCACTAATTCATTGAGGTAAAACAAAATAATAATAATAACAATAAAAAAAAAGTTTTTTTTTTGCATTTATAATATTATTTTCGTCTGGAATAAAATTGAAATTTGTGGTTGATCCATTTTAACTCTTCTTTTTTATATTTTTTTTTAATTTTAAATGTATGCAACTTTTGAATAATATTCAAAAAAAAACATTTTAAATTCATACACAAAAACTTTATTTTAACTTTAAATGTATTTGATACGATGCGTCTTAGATCGTGAAATTATTTCACAATACATGAGTTTGTGTTGTGTGTATTTTTCAAGGAAATCCAGTCTGGGTCCTTTAAATGTAATTTTATTACTATTCATTTTGATGACATGAAATCGTCATTTGAAGATGATTTTAATAACAAAAATCTTCATTTAAAAATCGGAATATGAAATGAAATGAACATAACATAACATAATTATATGGTGTAAAGTGGCAGCTGCCATAATTAAGTCATAATTTAAAAAAAAATATGAACCTAAAAATGAAAAAAAAAATAACTTACTTACATGACAGATGTTTTCATCGATATTCATTAACCGAATCTCCTTTTATCACATACCTCGTTGTTTCTCCTTCTCAGTAATTGATCGATACGATCCAGATATCATTAAATTCCAATAAATGTATCAACCACGTGCCTTCATATACCTGCAAAATTTTAATTAAAATGATTAAAATACTCTCACATATTGAGCACAAAATATCCTTGAACTGTCTATCATAGTTAGTTGACTCATAAATACAAAGAAAAAAATATTCAATTCCCAATAATCCTATCTTCACATGTTCGGACAAGAGACATGCAAAAACGCGGTTCTGGTTAAAAGGCAAAAAAAAATTAATTCTCATATATGCACAAATATAAACATACGGAAATATAAATCATGTCAAAAGCCTTGCAGTCAGGTATAATTCTTGACTCGAAAATAAAAGTTGTGGTAAAACTAAAACAAAATGATAATAATAAAATTTAAAAAACACTGAAAAAAAAACAAGTGAGACGTTGTTGCCCCTTTTTGCATATTATTAATAAAAAGTCTGCAGAAACCTTCTTAGAAGAAAGAATGTGCGAGGCGCTTGACCTGACCATTTTATTTCCATTTATATCCAAATCCATTTATTTACGTATATTTACTTTTTGCTTTGTATTATGTGTATGATTGTCGGCATAAAGTGCATACAAACACACATTGATACATGTTTGTATTGATTTAACTGAGTTTAAATAAAAAAAAACAGCGATACAATCACTTATAAGTTGGTGTTTTTCTTTAAACTTTGAAATGCCTTGTTTACGCATTTACACTGTAAATGGAATTTTTTCCTGTTTGATAATAAAATTTAATGCGATACTGGGAACGGTTTAACTGTCAGTCAACCTTGGGGTCGTTAACCTTGGATGAGTGTCTTTCGTATGTGAAATTATTTTGATCTACTTTCAGCTATTAGAAAAATTTCCTTAAATGTAGTGAAGGATTCGTTTTGTAGTTCTTATTTCAAATGTCCCGCATGGGTTTCGCAAATTTCTCTGAAATGACATATAATGGGTTTTATATGTCATATGTCAGAGAAGATGCATGGAAATTAGTTACCTGAAACGATTTCCTATAACTTTACATCTAATGAAATGTTTACTTTGAAATGCTTCACCGTTTTCGTATTTTTTTTTCACTGTGCTGCCATCTTTTGATTTTTTTTTTCATTTAAAAGTCCAAGTGCTGACTCTACTTCATATTTATGGCTTTGAGTATTACAAATTTGATTCTTCTTATCTCTTACTTATCTTATGACTGAAAGTTTTCAATTTAGTACTGTCAACTTTTGACGTCTAATCCCAGCACTCGCGAACTGAGACGCAGGTACGAAACGTAACGTAATGCGAGACGGGAGCCTCAAATTAAAAGTTGTAGCTCACCATGCGAATTTTGGTACTTGATTTGAAAGACTTTTAGAGGACATGAGTAACACTTCTAACTCAATATGGCATGAAAAGGGGGAGCAGGGGGGTATTCAGTGACTCAATTTCATTCATAAAGCGCTCAAAATACACAAAAAAATATTCGGCTTCTTCAGTAACAACCTTGTCTAAATAATCTGGTCTTAAAATTAAACTGTTAAAGGAAAATCTTCTTCCATATAGCGCTACAGAGGACCAGTACACACATACTAGATGGCGCTGTATGACTTTAAAAATGTCTATGTCAAAATTATAGATTAAAAATGCACTTTTTCTCATTTCAATTTTCAATGAATCTCATATTTAACCCTTTAAATTAAAATGCACTTTATCACCCCAATTCACGGTTCCTACCCCAAATTCTATCATAATAATATTAAAATACATAGGAAAACCAAAACACGAGGTATCAAAAACCGCACATATCGAAAATATTCTCAATACTAATAATAATAATCAAGAAATCCATCAGAACTTTTATACCTGTGCTGATTATTATTATCATACATAAACTTGAATGAATAATAACTTTAAAATTGGTTACTTGAATTGATGGTTTAACAAAAAAATTTAATAAAAAAAAAATTAAAAGGAAAAAAAAATTAAAAGGAAAAAAAAATTATTCATCATATAAATATAAATAAGAGCCATATTATAGGCAATAAGTTCTAAATTGATTTCATTTCCTTTGTTCTGTCGATTTATTTTCATTTCATACTTTTTCATACCAACCCAAGTATTAACCAATATAGTTTGAATTGATTGTTACAAATACACTGCAACATAATAATGATAAAAATAATAATAATAAAGCATATATTGAGTTACATATTGTTTTTTTTTCATTTTCACACTATACTTTTATCATTGCATTGCACTGCTTTGGATTGTAATAAGAATAAGCAAAAAAAAAAATAATCATAATAATAATAATATAATTTTATAGTACATTTTTTCCTTGTTTAACCTGCATCTTATGTTTTAAACATGAATAAATTTAAACGTGGATTAAACATAAATGCAAAAAATATTACAAAAAAAAAAATAAGAATGCATCAGACCAACAATAATGATGATGGTCATTTTAACATGTTATATGTAACATATAAAAAATTTACATAAAAACATAAAAAATATATGTATATAAAAATATATGTTTAATAATAAATATTATTATATATAATATATTTATGTTTATATATGAATTGCATACAAAACAAAAAAAAACATGTTTATTGTTGTGTTTTTTTTTGTTGCAAAGTTAAATTTAAATTTAAACTTAAATTTAATGCTCAAAATATAAATAATTGTATCATGAATGATAGTCACCATGAAACATTATACACTTAATACGTATAACATTATAATCATATACATATTAAAACAAAAAACATACGAATATTAACTTTAATAATAATCAATAATAAAAAAAAATAATATTAATACAAATATGAGAAGTTCCAGGAATTTTCCAAAGTTATTTTTGGATTTACATTTATTATTATTATAACATATAAACATATATACATAACATATATAATGTGTATACATTACATTATATAAATAAAAAAGTAACATTGATACACGTTTCATCAAGTTTAAACATAATTATACAAAAAAAATATGTTTTCTGAATGCACATTACACATAAATAAGAAAAAAAACTCTCGGTCTGTTAACTATTATTCCTGTGTATAACTTGATGCAATGTTATTATTATTATGTTTATTATGATGATTGTATATAAATATATATGAATGTATAAAAATAAACAACATTCAACAAATGAAATAAATAAATGTTAAAATGAAAATAATAATAATAATAATAATAATAATAATAAAAAAGAAAGAGTTTTTATTTAATAGTTTTTTATGTCTCAAGGTCATGTGACTTTGTTCTGCTTTGCTCAACATTAATATTATTATATACAAGTTATACATGTATAATAACAATGATAATTGTATAATGTATAAAAATAAATGCATATTCCATGTTTTCTTTTTCCTTCTGGAACTCACATTTCAAGAAGACATTTAACTTTACATTGCTTTACTATTCCAAGAAATCAATGAGAATTGATCTTTTTATATAAATATTTTTATATACATATAAATGTTCTATTTTTATGTGGTTTTTCATTGTATGTGTATGTATTATAATGTTTAATGTACGTATTATTAAATGTTTAAAAATAACTCTTTTAAGAATAAGAATATAAAATGCATTGAAAAAAAATGATTCAATTCATTGAACCATGTTTAAATTGACTTCATCCATCAATATTCTTAATTTTCCATTATATTTTATTTTATCATTAAATGACCATACACTCCAATTTATGTATAACATTTAAGTATAAAATTATATTGAAATTAATTTCCAGCTAAATTTGAGTTAATGAAAATTCACCTCAAAATTCAATTTTGTGTGTCATTTTTCAATTCTCTAATGAATTTATTCATAAAATTCTGCGTGTGTCTTTGCCATTACCATTCAAAATTTATAATAAAATAAAATTTGGATATTGGGCTCATGTGTCAGGTACGTTGTTGTTGATTACTTTGATACCTCTTAACTTACCTCCTACCTGTTTCAACAGAGAGAGTATATTATGTTTCAATTTGTTTAATTACTTTAGATATGGTTCACTCATGGCATGATGATACAATGCGCGGTTGGCTATACTGGAATATTTTTTTATTATGATGATGATGGTGTGTGATCGAATTTCAATTTTAAAAGTGGAGATTCAGTGAGGTATGAAATTAGATGGATTGGTAAAAAATTTAATGTGTGTGAATATGGTTATTAATTGAGTTGAGAGTGAGAAGAACTTTTTTTCTTGAAATATGAGACTGGCAGCCATATTCGATATTTGACCACTAGAGGTCACTGTCCACAGTTCATAAGTTAAGCTCTAGGCCTCCTTTGAGTTGTGATAAGATAACTTAGTCCATTTTTATCAAATCTCGTATTTGACATTGATTTGAGTGATTATTGAAGGCTTGCAGTAAAATCTTAGTAAAATCTTCAATAATAAATTTGATCAACTGTCAAATTCAAATTTTAACCAACTGTCAAATTCAATTTTGATCCACTGTTAAATTCAAATTTGATCAATTGTAAAATTCAAATTTAATAAACTGTCAAATTCAAATTTGATTAACTGTCAAATTCAAATTTGGTCAACTGTCGAATTCAAATTTGATCATCTGTCAAATTCTAATTTGATCAACTGTCTAATTCAAATTTGATCAACTGTTAAATTCAAATTTAATCAACTGTCATTTTTCACTCATAAAATTGGCCAGTCACCTTAAGCTCAAAATTGTCAATACTGCTCAGTAAGGTCAGTATCATGAAGATTAATGGTTAAAAAGATCATTGACTTAAATTTTCATTTGACATTTGAAGTTTCTGAATGTAACTGTCAAAACTGTCAAATTTAAATTCATTCAAATTACTTTGCCTTCTTAGGAAAAAAATCTAATCAATCTTTACAGACAATTGACACATACAGAAACGTCAAAATTCATATTTAAATACTCATATAAATATGTCATTTCAACGAACTGTCAAATAGTAATTTCATCATTTGACGTTTCTAATTCTAGGTCACTCCCTGACATTCACCTAATTCGATTAAAATTAAAATGTGATGATAAAAAATTGAAGTTCTTTCATTTTATTTTTTAATTTTATTTATTTACTCAACATGTTGGTGTTATCAAAGTAATTACCATAAAAATAAAAAAAAAATAATAATAATAATAAAAGTTAACATATAAAATAGAAATGTCTTGAATTGAATTGAATTGCGTAGGTGGTCAATATAAATTTCATATACATACATTTAAATATTAAATGGAATGGAATGGAATAAAACTTGTTTGTTATTTTTCTTTTTTATTATTTTAATCATAATATCGATGATCGAAATGATGTTGACAAATTTGAGGGAGATTTCATAAAATGTAACAATAAATAATTTATATTAAAAAGGACCAAAAAGCCTTAAAATGATAAATTGCCTTGTGATAAGGGATGAACATTGAAAATCTTAAATCTCCATTCAACATTGATAGACTGTCAGTTTGTGTTTTATCATGGAATTACATTTATTATATTGATTGAAGATGTTGAAGATGACCACTGTGTTGATTCGATTTATTATTTCTTAAATTTTTTATGTATTTTATTTTATCATTATTATTATTGTTAACTAATAATAAGAATAAAAGTAAGAAAAATGTGTGTGAGGTACCTTTTTTATTATTATTTCATTTCATTTCATTCTCTCTTCTTTACATTAATTTTATTTTATAATGTTTATTACACACAAAAGACTTCTTGTTGTGCATCACATTCATTCTACTTGTAGACACTCATGTTGGGTTTAATTTTAAATTCATTCATGTTAAAATTCTTAAACTAAACATTGAATACTTCAGAGGTGTAAGTTAAACATAAAAATCATAACATAACAATAAATTAAGAAATAAATTTTCAAGTTCAAATTGTTTTTTGGTCTCGTTTTCGTTCTTTCTCTTTTTCTATTACTTTATTTTATTTTACTTTAAATTTTATTGTTATTTGATTGTTATAAGAAAAGAAATGCATTGAAATATATATTGAAATGAAAAAAAAAGAAATAATGGTCATGAATGTAACGAAAAAGTGCATTTTCAATACAAATTACGATTAGTACAAATTTTTGAACATAGATGGCGTGAAATGGCGTTTTAAGCGTTTAAATGTTTAGAGTAGCCAATTACATTTCATTTATGAATTTTATTGAACATAAAATTGTTTCAGAACAATCTCTTAACTTGAGTTCGCTAAGTTCGAATCTGAAAAAAAACTGCTTTTAAGCGTTTAAACGTTTTAACCGGAAAAGGCGCTTTTTTGACGTTATCTTTCAAATTTATCTTACCGGGTAAGCAAGTAAGTAAAACTTGACAGTTCATTTTGTATAGATACTCATACGTAAACGTCAAAATTTTTGTACGTTATAATGAATTGTCAAATTCTTATCTGCTGACCTAGGTATTAAAATTTCATTTAATTGACATTGTTCTATAAATCCATGATTTTTTGTAATATTCAAAGTAAAACATGCCAGTCAATGTATTTGAAATATATTTGAATAAAACTGATAAAATGGACTAATTATGACAAAAAGCGACATCTATGAACAAAAAAATTACTGAGTACTAAAATTTATTGTAAATTTCTGTTGGCTGTCTTCATTGAAATGCCTTCCATCAAAAAAATTAGCTCGAATTTGAATTTTAAGTCTAGCGTCTTAATTACGATAAAGTCTCGTTTCAGGTCCCGCACGGTACATGTCTCGCATTGAAATATTTAATGCAAAGCACGTTATTTTAATAGAATTTAAATATCTAAAGCGCCACCTTAAGCTCTTTTAAGACACACATCCAAAAACTAAACAGAATCTCACTTTAGGCCTCTTTTTGAATCGTTACGGGTCTAAAAGCAACCCGTAAGGTCCATTTCACTTTCATATCTCACTTAAGTGAAATTATATCTTGATGACATTTAACTCAAAATCATCATTAATCCAAAAAACTATCACCAGATGTCGCTCCAGCAGAAATTATGTCCATTCAAGTATCAACCAGACAAAGACATCATTCGACAGACATCTATTCAACCTCAAAAGCGCATTTTTTCATTGAAACTGTAACAAAAACAAAAAAAAAAATCTAAATTGAGTGATGATTCTCCACTTTGAATTGAAAACGACTGTAAATGAACTAGAAGAAACTTCACTTTAAATGACTTGTAAATTTCTTAAAAAAAAACTATAAGAGGTTCTTTCTACTAATAATAAGTGTATTTAAACACACATTTTTCTTAGAATCAGAATTTTATCGTCGTATTTTTTTAATAATTATCACATGTCAAAATATGTAACATTTTTCTTGAGTTAAGTTCACATGCACTTGAAATGAAATGAAATTAATGTCAGTGAAAAGTAAAAAATTTCATTAAATCTCGCGTTTAATCATCATTTTTCTTGAAATTTTCACATTAAAATCCGTCCAAGTCTGTGACGTTTAATTTAATGTCACAATTTAATCAAAAAACTTCTTAATTCATTAAAATTATAATTTGAATTGTAATCAGATCGTTCTAATTCAATACTTTTTATGCATTTTTATATAAATTTTAATAAAAAAAAAGTTTTAATGTTAAATTTAATTTCCAGACATCAATTTCAATGTGAAAAGTCATATGAAAAATCAACCTCATTCACGAAAATGCTTGAATTTTATTGAAATTTATAGACATTTCACTTGCATTTAACTTCAACTTCAAGGATGTATGTGTGTGTGTGTATTTTTTCTATGTATTATTTTCAATGGATTACGTCTTTGAATGGTTAAAGACGAATAATAATAATAAAAATAACATTAAGACGAATGAAAGAGAGACATAACATAAACTAGTTTTATGATCGTTTTTCCGAGAAAAATGTTTTAAGTGTATAGTGAAGAACATACGTCTTTATTTGTGTTTTGTTTTGTTTTTATTGTTCTGAGGAATGTTCTCACTCTCAAATATACTCACTCAAAACACGGCCTTTAATTTCATTTAATATTTTTCTTGTGTTTGCACTTATCACAAGTTTTTAACACAATTTCATGTTATTATGCGCCGCTTTTGTATCACATTGAATTGAAGACCGTCTCTCACCATTCAAAGCAAAACACAACAAAAACAAAACAACAAGAATAAATTTATAGGCATCCTTGAATGGGATCACATCAAAATACACAAACACACTCAAGGTATACAAAGATAATAGCTGAACGACAGGATAATATGTCTGGTTGAAATGAAATTTATATACAAAAAATTGTACCTAAAAAAAAATATTCTTTAAATTAGGTATACACATGCAACATTATCATCACACACACATCAAGGCTATTATAGCGCATGTCTACTCGATATATTTTTTTGGAAGAGTGTTTTTATTTGTATGTGTGTACATTTTTAAGGATGAATAATAGAATGTGAAAGAAGCATGGTCTTAAAGTGATGAAAATTACGATGAAAGAAGCGAATTTTCATTGAAATTGAATTTTTGAATTTCAAACTACAAAAGAAATATAAGTGAATTGCCATTTATCTTCTCTTTATGGATGAAATAATTTAAAGTCACGCACATGAAAGAGCTTCAATTCAATTTAACATTATTTTCATCATACCACCCAAAAAAAAAAATAATCATAACAAAATTCTTGATACTTGTTTACATGAAATGGAATAAAAAGATGATTTTCGCATTTAAAATATGGACCACACCCTTATAATAACCCAAATAATAATATGAAATTTAATTCAAAACATTTGTTATTATTATTATTTTTTTTTACTTTTTTTGTTGTTGTAATTTAGGGGTTATGATGATCATCAAAATTATGTTGAAAGGATTCTTTACTAATTCATTCATTATTTTTTCTGTTTTTGGTTATAAATTTCATGTTATTTATTATTTCAATCATTATGAGTATGAATTATCATGAAATTAATGGAATATTCGTGAACTATTGCAATTATTACAATAATTATGGAGAATGAATGAAAATTCATTATTTGCTACTCATTTTAACTATGAAAGGTATGGGAAGAGTCTTAAATCGCAAAAATTGTATTAATCGGACTTGTAATTTCCCAAAATCTGTTATAAAATGAATTTTTTGCTTAATTTTAGCATTTTGACAGTTTATTTAGTGCTTTGTAAAATTAACGATAGATGGCACTACTTTTATACAGACGATTTCAATTCACGTGCTTTAAATGTTTCAATTTAGCTTGAATCTGAAGCTTTTCGTTTCATATTGACATTAATTTAATGGAATTTGTTAAGAAATGTGAGCTAAAATCGTTTCCTTGAATTGTAATGACGTGGCGCCATCTGTTGATCATGCCCTTAAACAATGAATTTACGGAAAAAGTTAGTACAAGTCAAATTGGTCGTTGTACTGCTTTTTGAATATAGGATTTTCATCATGGCTCTTGAAGATATGAAGCTATGACATGATTCGTAGCTGATAGATTTTTCATGGAGTCAAAATCGAGGTAAACGCCTCTTGAACGCTAGTGTTTGTTCATATGACTCATCACTTCACATGACTTAAGATTCATGTCCATAAAATTTAACTGTTCGTTATTTGTAGCCAAAATAAAGGCATTGAAAGAACTAGAAAAAGCAAGTATAGAATTCGATGACCCATTTTTGGAATAAAAATTTCAATGAAATCCAGAAATTTACTGTTTCAATGTATGGAAACGTTGAAGGTATTTTTTTCGGAGTTTTACATGCTTTTTAAAGCCTCTACTATAAGTTTTTGAAATGAAACTCTTTTTTTTGTACATAAAAGTAATTTCGTTGAACGACATTTTTTATAATCCATAGCTTTTAAGACCTTACCGTCGAAGGGTTAACCCAAAATGGAACGAACGTGACATTCATATTTTTCATCATTGATACTCTTGAGGCAAAATTTTCACTTAAAAGGTTCAAAGTAGTGAAATTTCAAATTTTACAGGCCATGAAAAGTGAATCCAGAGGCCAGAACAAAATCAAATGAAAATTTTGGGCCAATGAGGGTTAAATTTGCTTTTTAATCCGTTTTTGACATGAAATTTCAATGATTAAGAAATTAACTTAATATTTGGAAAAAATGAATATTTTCTTTCATATTTTCATTTTTCTAAATCTTATTCATACTCATTCAAGACCCCCTCCCCCCTTTTTCAATGTACAATACCCCCTTTACCTTAAACGGGCAAAAAAACGAAAAAATACAAAGTAAAATTTAAAGTAAATCACAGCCCTAATTATCCTTAAATCTCAATTTAGTCCATAAAATTCAATACAATTCAACAAATTCCTTCACTTAAACACTCTCTTAAAGTAAAATAATCAATTTACTCCTTTTAATTACCGATTCAATTTAATCATTATTTGAAAATTATTCAAGTGTAACAAATTATTTCATTATATAATTAAAATTTCATCATGAATCTGTGTGTATTTCAATTTTAATTTCAATATTAAACTAATGATACACCATCATTATTAATTGATCATCTCAATAGGAGAAGAGGAGAGAAGAGTTGAAATGAAAGTGTTGAAATTTATATATTTTTTTTTGTTATTCCCCGTGGCTTGGCATGGAAAGGCGAGGCATTGTGACACATAGATTTCAATTTATTAGACACTAATTAATTATAATTTTACTGACTTCTATGGGGATTGATTTTATATTAAAAAAAACAAAAATGTAATTAGGAAAAAAATGGAGAAGGGGGAAAAAAAGGGATTCCTTAATTTCTTTTCATTTTTTTTAATTATTAATGAAGAACTTTTCCTTTTTCATGTCATGCACGGTTAATTTTGAAAAGTGATGAAATTGAAATTAACTGAATTTCACATCAAAACCAATAGCAACCATAAAAATGCCGATTCCTTTTTTTTTACGCATTTATTGTTGTTTTTAAACACCCACAATTCTACTTTAAAAAAAAAATGAACAAAAAAATTTCACTTTACTTTTTACTTGGAGGCAATTTCAGAGCATCATAAGCTTAAACGTTTTCAATTGTTTTTCGTTTGTTTTTGTTTTTGTTATGAGGAAGGAATATTAAATTGAAATTAGAATAATAACAAAAATAAATGGAAAATATGAATATGAAAAAGCCAGTTTACATTTAATGGTGGTGTGTGATGATGACGAAGACGATGATGATATGGTGGTTTAATTGTTTAAACTGTATTCATATTGCCTTAAAATTTAACATAATTTTTGAGTTTTTTCATAATTTATTTCATTCCAGATGAAGGTGAGAAAACACAGAAATTTAACACGAAAATGAATGAAATTCAATTTTAAAAGAAATTTAGTACAGTGCGATTTCCATTTAAGGTTTTTGAATAAGTGAAATTTCACAGTAAACGTCAGTTACTTATCCGTTGCTGATTTGAAATGAAAAATGACAATTTTTATGCTTTTACTATCATCTAAGAGGCTTTTTTCAGCAAGGTGACGATTTATTTGAAACCTATCTGATGAACTTTGCACTAAAAAATAGGAAATAAGACTTGACAAATTTTGTCTATATATTTTGAACTTGTACTGTAGTTGTATAAGGATTCTCTTTTGTGAAGTGACTTTCCAAGCCCCATGAAACATTTTTGACTTATAGTGTGCGTGAAATTTCTTTTAAAAATCATGATAAGAGTACAGTAAAATTTCCATTTAAGGTATTAAAAAAATGAAATTTGACAATTAACGTCAGTTACTTATCCGTTACTGATTTGTGATGAAATATGAATATTTTAGGATATTTTTGGCTCTTAGTAGATGGAAGGTGACGATTTCTTTAAGACCCAACTGATAAATTTCGCACTAAAATGTGAAAAATAAGACTTGACAAATTTTGTTTACATATTTTCAATCTGCACTGTAGTTGTCTAAGGACCCTCTTTTGCTGAGTGATTTTTTTATCACTGTGCGACGTTTATGACTAGAAGTGTGAGTGAAATTTTCTTGAAAATTCATTATTCGAGTCTCATTACAATGAGATTATTAGATGAGATCATTACAAAAAATCATCCTTAAAAGTCAGAAGCAAGAAAAAAAAATTCAATTTTTCGTTAAATTTTAAAGCTCCTTCCTCCCCATAATTGTGCTCTACCCTATTTTCATCCTACTTTCATTCCATTTCTTCCATTGTTCCTCATTCCCATTACTCTCATCGTCATCATTATACATTTAAAATTGTGTCACATCATTGTTTTCAATTGAAACATGAATACATTTAAATTGATATCTGTAATTAAAAACGCATTTCCTTGTGAATGTACTTTGAATGTGTATGACAATAATTATCCTGGAGGCTTTTAAAAGAATTAAAATAAAAAATAAATTTATATCATTATGAATTTAATATTTGAATTTAATAAAAAAATTCTCATCCTTACAAGGAACGAAAAATTCCTATAACATGAAAAACCACTAAACGTTGTTTGTTGTTGCAAAAGAGAATAAAAATAAAAATAAAAGACAAACAAGAAAAATTGTTTGAATTGAAATAACTTTATTGGCCATCAGCAAAATGAAAATTAAATAAGAGAGAAAACGATGAAATAAATACAATTTTCGTCTTAAGTTACTTTTAAAGGAAAATCAATATTTACCGAAATATTTGCAGGATTTTTTTGTTTTTTGTTTTGTTATGTTTGTGTATGTACAAAATGATACGCGTTGCTGTTATTGTTGTTGTCTTTGTATTCAAAGAATAATATTATTATTTAGAACTTTTTTCTTTTCTTACTTTACTTTTGTATCTACATGAAAACCTGTAACTTTAATACAATTTGTAAGGAACAAGTTTTTTATACACACACACATACACACACACGTCTTATTCATGTTAAAGTAAAAGCAAGAGGAAAAGATGTGAAAATGAGTTTCCATGAAACAATGGATGAAAGTGCATTTTCTTTCTATTTTGACTCACACTCGCTCTCTTTCTCTCATTCTATTTAAATCTTTTTTTGTCTGGTAATTAATTTATTTGTTGTCTCTCTCGTTCTGGTTTTCTTCTCACCTTCTCTCACTTTTGCACTATTTCTCTCTTTCTCTCATTTTTTCGCTCTCTCTCTCTCTCTCTGTTTTTCTTTCTATCGATTTGTTTATTACTCTCTCTCTATCTTACTCTCTCATTGTCATTTCAACTTCTCGCCTTTTTCTTTTTTATTCTCATCTTTTAAGGCTGTATTTTTAACCTTCTCTATTTTTAACCTTCTCTCTCTTTTTCCTTTTCTCTTCTTCTCTTTCTCTTTTTAAACTTCTCTCTTTTTTGTCTCTCTAAATTTCTAGGTGATTTTTTTTTACCTTGCTTTACCTTGTTTCTCTTTTTCAAGTTGTGATTTTTAGTGTTTCATTTTTTTTGTCTCTCTCGCTCTCTCTCATTCTCAATTTCGTTATTTGATTTGCTCTTTCTCTTTTTTTATTCTTTCTCTGATTGCCCTTTTCACTTCCTGTTAGACTAAAATCCCTCCCTCAAATCCCTCTCTAAAATTTCAAATAGCCTTCCTAGCTCACTTTCTCTAAATGCTTTCTCTTAAACTGAATTTCTGACAATCCGGGTCAATTTCCGGACTTAGCAACACTGTCATATCCTCCCAAGTCTCATGTTAGTAACTCACTCCTTTTTCTCTTCTTTCTCTCTCTCTTTTTAATTCGACTTTTAATGTAACATTTCTTCACTCACTAAAAACGATAACAATAAACGGACATTCAAATCACCCCAAAATCGCATTTTAACTAGAAAATACACGTAAAATCATAAAATAAGCATTTTACTTACTTTATTTTGAATGAATAATATTTATGAACATTTAATGTTACTTTTACTTTAGTTGTATTATACTTTGAGTGAATTACAGGGGTGGATAAGAGCATTTACATGAATATCAATACAAATGTACACAAATAATAATAATAAAGTTAAGTAAAGCAAAATATTTCCCTTTACACACATATCCTGAGTCTCAAAGAAAATGTAAAATGAAGGGAAAATTTTATGACTCGCTTTCACCTGTAACTCAAATACAAAAACACTATTTTTTCGTTTTATTTGTAGTTTCTGTGTGTAGGTGCGTGTAATGAGACGACATGATAAACATAATTCTGACATGATATTATATGAAAAAAGTAAATAATGAAGAACAAAATGGTTTTTTTACGTGTTTCCTTATCCAAATCAAATTTTGTTACATATTCACATGAGATTTTGAAAATCATCATTTTTGTATAAGATTGAAAGGAAAAAAAATAGAGCAAATGAAATATCGATCGATTAATGTGCATTCTTATTACATTTAATATGGGGAGGAATTTTATGTTGATATGAAAAATTACTTTTTTTATATCCTCTCTTAGGAGAGGAGGGGGATGAATAATGAATTGAAATGAAAATAAAATAAAATGGGGTCTTTTTACGATTTGCCATGCAATGCTTTAATTATGAAGTTAATAAAAAATTTTCCTTTTTCTTTGTAATTTCAGGTTGTAAAATCAAAGCACTTCGTGCCAAAACAAACACATATATCAAGACACCAGTGCGTGGTGAGGAGCCAGTTTTTGTTGTGACCGGTCGTAAGGAGGATGTTGCTAAGGCTAAGCGTGAAATTTTATCGGCTGCTGATCACTTCAGTCTAATTCGTGCTGCTCGCAAGCCTTCACTCAATGGACTTGGCAAAGGTGCACTTCCAGGACCACCTACAAACATTCCCGGGCAAATTACAATTCAGGTACGTGTCCCTTATCGTGTTGTAGGTTTAGTAGTTGGCCCAAAAGGTGCCACAATTAAACACATTCAACAACAAACACAAACCTACATTGTCACACCATCACGTGACAAGGAGCCAGTTTTCGAAGTAACGGGATTGCCGGATAACGTCCAAACAGCAAAACGTCAAATTGAAGCACACATCGCCCTACGTACTGGAAACTTGCCAGCTGGCAATGCATTAAATGGACTTTTAACAGACGAAGCATCACCCGAACTCCTTGCATCTCTCTACAAAAACGGATTCAACTCGATTTTCAATTACTTGGATGCCCAACCAGGTCAAGAGAATATTCAAGCCGTTGCAAATGGCTCAACTGGTTCATCGACATGCTCATCTAGTAGCAGTTCATCGACTTCATCTAAAAGTGCATCAATGATGGTCCGCCCTGAATTGATGAACATTTGGAAGAGTTTCGGAAGTGATTCACTTGAAGTTGATGAGGGAATCGGAGAATCACCAAGCAATATTTGGCCCATGCAAAATGGAACATCAACTGGAAGTGTCCTGGGAAGTCGATCATCACCATCGGTCTCAGCATCACCCACAGACTCACTCTTAGGTGGATCCATTAAACGTGATTGCTTGGTTTGTGGAGACAAAGAAGTCAATTCGGCCCTTGTACCATGCGGACATTCGATGTTTTGTGTTGAGTGTGCTAATAGAATTAGTACCACAGACTCCTCATGTCCCGTCTGCAGTCAAACTGTAATTCAAGCAATTCGCATTATTGCCTAAATTGAATCGGAAAAACACAGGATTAAGAAAAAAAATTTAAACTAATTCAATTTTTTTTTTAATTAAATATTTTTTACTAAAGAATTTTGTATGATAAAAAAATAACATAAATTACGAAGAAAAATAACGATTTTAAATGTTCGTCAAACAAAAAGATAAAATTATAACAAAACAATCATATTTTTTTTATTTCTTTATAATAATAAAATAATAAAACATTTAAACGAACATTAACATTAAAAAAAAATTAAAAGACATGATAAAAGTGAAATTGAACTTAAAAATTTGTAAAATAATCTTAAAATTAACGAAATTTAAGTGTTGAGCATAATATTAATATGAAAAAAAAAACATAAACAATGTAATAATAATTTTTTTTAATACAAATTTTTTTTTTTGATAAATTTATATTCCAAAATTGTGTTTTAAAAATACATTTTTATATTAATTTCATTTAAAATTAAATTTAAATCAATATTATATTAAAATTAATTGAAAATTAAAATGTGCACTAAACGTTTTTAATACTGTTTTATACATACATAAAAAAATATATATATATAAAATTATAAATAATATAAATAATCATTATAATCTTATTATTTTAATTTAAAAGAAAAAAAAAACATTAAATAAAAATTTCTCAGAAAACTTTTTATTATTAAAAATCTATTCAATGCTGAATTATTTGAATTTAAACATTAAAAAAAACTAATTAAAACAAGGAAAATAAATAAATAAACATATAAAATCAATAATAATGTTATATTATAATGATAATAAATATAAAAAAATATATAAATTTATATGAAAAATATTATAAAACATGTAAATACATAAAAATTTATTCAATTTATTATAAACTTCTGTCATTTTTATGATAAACATTTAATTATAAAAAAAAACATATAAAAAAATAATAATATACAGAAATCTACTAATTTGTTGTATTGATTTTGTTAAGTTTTTATTATATTATTATTATTATTATTAAATTAAAATTATTATTATGATTATAATCAATTTCAAACAAAACAAAAATTTCCCACTGATTTTTTTTTATTTTAATTGTATTAAATTTAAACATTTAATTATTTTATTTAATGATTAAATTTTAAAAAAAAAATATATAAATATTATTATTAACATTTTTATATTATTATCATTGTTTTTTATTTTGTTTATAATAAAAAAAACAAATATTAATAATATACCTTATAAAATACAAAACATGAATCATCAATGAAATGAAATAAAATTTAAAAAAATTAAACTGTACTGTACAAGAAAATGTATACTAAAAAAAATATTCATAATATTCACAAGAAAAGTGAAATTGAAATTGAACACACACCGAGATATTTTAAATTAAAATAAATTTATAAAAAAAAAGATATAAATTTATATGAATATTACAAGGAAAATAAAATTATAATATTATTTTAATTATATATTTATATTACATTAAAATAATAATAAAAAAAAAACATATACATAAAATATATATATATATAAATATATATATCAAAGTATTACTTAATATTATATTATTATTATATTTATATTTATTATGTATAACATTATATTTAGTTAAAATGAAATGAAGCTCACTCACAGAAAATTTTATATAATATCATTTTATTAAACTTGTGCTTTTATTGATATGAACATGAAAATTAAATTAAATTGAAATTAAAGTTAAATTTAAACTCTAAATTTTTTATTATTATTATTATTATAAAACTTTTTTTCATTATACATGTATAACAATGTTACATGTATAATGAAATATATCCTTAAAATATGAGAATATGAAGGATGAAAAAAAAACAGTGGACAAGATTATAACCAGTGATTTATTTCTATAAATTTTATTTTCTTAATATTTAATGATAATTTCACTGATTAACAAAATTATTTTTATTTTGGAAGTGAAATGAAATTTTTTTGTATGGGGTCATTTTATATGTAAAAATAAAAAAATGAATTCGCTGATTACCATTTGTCTCGATGTAGGTGTATAAAATTTCATATGATGGGACTTTGACTAGTTCTTGAATCGTTCGATAGATGGGACTTTGAGAAGTTCTCGAACCGTCCGATAGATGGGACATTGAGAAGTTCTTGAATCGTTCGATAGATGGAACTTTGAAAAGTTCTTGAATCGTCCGATAGAAGGAACTTTTGGAACTTCTTGAATCGTTCGATAGATGGGACTTTGACTAGTTTTCGAATTGACCAATAGATAGGACTTTGAGAAGTTCTTGAATCGTTCGATAGATGAGACTTTAAAAACTTCTTGAATCGTTCGATAGATGGGACTTTGAAAAGTTCTTGAATCGTTCGATAGATGGGACATTGAGAAGTTCTTGAATCGTTCGATAGATGAGACTTTAAAAACTTCTTGAATCGTTCGATAGATGGGACTTTGAAAACTTCTTGAATCGTCCGATAGATGAGACTTTAAAAACTTCTTGAATCGTTCGATAGATGGGACTTTGAAAACTTCTTGAATTGTCCGATAGATGGTACTTTGAAAACTTCTTGAATTGTCCGATAGATGGGACTTTGAAAACTTCTTGAATCGTTCAATAAATGGAGCTTTGAGAACTTCTTGAATCGTTCGATAGATGTGACTTTGACTAGTTTTCGAATCGACCGATAGATATAAAGGAATTTCATTTCGCGTCCAAAAAATTTATTTTGTTAATCAGTGTAATATTATAATAATTTTTTATTAATTTTTATCAAAGTTATATGAATTTAAATTAAAATAATAATTAAAAAATTAAAATGAAATAAAATTAAATTTTATATTATATTAAATTAAATTAAATTTAAATGATAGACTGTCTTTCTTTTTCATTTTCAAAATAAACATTAAATTAAATGTTTATTTTCAATGTATATTTAAAAGTAATATGAATATGAATATAAAGAGATATATAAAAAAATATAATTAAACACATTTTTTTATTTTGGAGGGTACTTAAAACAATTATTATCATTACAATTATTAATTAATATTATGTATATTAAACATTTAAAAACATTATTATTATCTTAATATAATCAAATTTATATTGTTCGTACTTTTCGATATATATGTAACTTAAAAATTATATTATATTATATATTATTAAAAAAATAAAATTATATGGATTGAGAGATTGAATAACAATATATAACATTATATAAAAATATAAATATATTTAAATAGAAGAGATATGAGGCGTGTTAAATGTGAATTTATGTTTCTTTATTTTTAATTCTTAAACATTAAAATTATAATGATAAATTAAATATAATGAAAAAATTAAATCAAATTCAATGTTATTTTCATTCAAAATGACTCTTTAAGTTCATTTTTATTCACATATCTTGATTATTATTATTCTAGTTTTAAGTAGGATCAAAATAAAAATCAAAGATTTTTTTCGTTTTACATTACTTTAAACGTCAATCTTATTAAAGGAGACGAAAATTGAAATTAAACATTGTATACTTTTATTAATTTAATTTGCTCAATAATTTAATGCAATGTCATTACAGTAATAATAATTAAACATTAAAAATATAAATAAAAAAAAAAACATTTAATAAACATTAAAATGTGTGTAAAAATATGAGGTTGTGAAAATAAAAAAAAATAAATAAAAACATATTAAATTGAAATTAAATTGAAATTGAAAAAAAAAAATTAAAACATAATAACATTACATTACATAACATACATAAAATAAAGAAAAAAAAACATTAAAAGACTTGAAAATGCACCAAAAGTTGCCAATATTTTATAATAATAAAAGTAAAAATAAAAAATATATCAAAAAACAATAATAATTAATAATAATTATAATAAAAGAAATATTTACATGTGGCTATATAAAATTTGGAAAAAACAACGAAAAAATTGAATATTTTGATTACATTGAATTTGAATATTTAAGGGAAAAATATAAAATGAAATGAAATGACTGCATTTGTGTAGTTTGTAGAGAAAATTAAATGTTTTTATTATTAAAATCGATGGATGTTTAAATGAAATGAAAATTAATATAAAATTAAATGTTTGTGGTGTGTCATTAAATCAGAATAGAAATGAAAAATTTGAAATGAAATCCAAAATTCAGCCTAAGCAATGTTTAAAATTATTACTGTAATGACATTAAATTTATAATATTATTAAATTTAAATTTAAGTTTAACATTTAAATTAATAACAATTAATATTATATTAAAAAAAAAACACAAAATATTTAAATGGAAATAGGAGAAAATACAAGAATGAAATCCACAGTTACATGAAAACATTACTAGTTTTGTTTTATTTTATAATTATAATAAACATTAAATTTATATTATTATTTATATTTAATATTAACATTATATTATATTATAAATAAACATGAAATTTGAACTTAAAATGGAAATCAGGTTACAATTTTTATTATTTTTAATTTAAAATAATACACCTAATAATAATAATAAACAAACGTGAATACATACTCGCATTTAAATGAAAAAAAAAGAAAAATAATGTTTAATTTAAACATATTAATTTAAAATGATAATGATTAAAAACAAAAAATAAAACTAATTAAACAAAATAATATAATAATATAATTTTTTTTTTATAGTTTTTAGTCATTTTAATTCAATTCAAATTTATAATACATTTATACGCTTGTTTAACTTTAATTTTAACTTTGTTTTAAACAAAAAATACAACAAATCGAAAAGAGAGACTAAAAATGACAGATTACATTAAAATACATTATATAAAGGTATATAAATATATAAAAAATAAAAATAAAACATTATAATATTAAAAAAAATAATACTAACTTAAAAATGTGTAGATTCCAATTAATTTTTATTTGTTTTTTTTCAATTAAAATATAAAATATATGTTATAATGATAATATTTAAACATTATTATTATTTTAATGATATACATTAAGATCATAATAAAAGTAAAAAAATAATAATAAAATGAATAATATTGATGAAAAAATTGAAAAGTCTGATATTTTACGATAAATAGTTGAAATAACTTGAAATGAAAAATAAAATATTTTATAATGATAATAATAATAATAAACATTAATATAATGTTTAAACATTTAAACATATAATAATGATAATGATTAGCAATGAGCACAATTATGTTAAATGTTTAATGTTAAAGTTATTATTATTATCATTATAAAATGTTTTGTTTTTGATTATTAATATAAAATTTCTTACAGATAAAAATAAAAAAAAAATATATAAATCTATATTTAAATATAACAATATATAATATAATATTTTAATGATAAAATTATAGAAAGATGGCAATTTTTTTGCAAGTATATATTATATACATTACATATATAATCTTATATATTTAAAGAATATTATAAATTATTATTATTATGATCATCTGAGTAATTAAATTAAATTAAATTAAATTTAATATTATTATATGAATGTAGAAATATATAAAAATTATAAATAATAATAATCCTTAAAATACACTTAAAGTAAAGGTAAAGGACTAAAAAAAATAAAATTAAATGAAAAATTAAAAAAAAAAAAAATATTAAATACATTTGTAGTTAAATTGTTTTGTCATACAATGCACGAAAAAAGACAAGCTAAGCTAATATTAAAATAAATAAAAAACATCACATTAAACATTAAAAACTCCATTAAATTGTTATATTATGTTATCATTATATGTTTTATTCTATATTCAATATTTCAATATAAATGTACATTTAACTTCACATTTGACATTATTATAAAATTAAACAGACCACAATTAAACATCAATAAAACACCATGCAAGAATCAAGGTCAAAAAAAAAAACATTCATCAAATAAAAAAAAATATTACTAAAATGTTGATATTGGATAATAATAAATTTAAAATTAAATTAAAAAAAATAAAATAAAGATTATTAAATTAAATATTGGCTGTGAAAACATACTGCCATTTCAGAGAAAAAAAATAAAACATAAAATAAACACATACCCGTTGTAAACATATAAAAAAAAAGAAAATCGACAAGAGACATTGCATTTAAATGAAAAAAATAAAATTACACAAGGACACGCAGCTAATATATTAAAATAAAAAAAATCTAAATTATATAAAATTTATATGAAAATTCTTTCAAATTATATTTTTTTTTCTTAAAGAATTTTTTTTAATTTTAAATTCAATATAAATTATTTAAACATTTTAACTTAAAATTTACAGATAACATTAAAAAATTAATAATCCACACAATTGTGCCCCGCCCTATTCAAAAAAATAAAAATTAATACTAAAAGAAGATCTGTTATGGTTTAAAAATGAAATGAAAAAAGTAATAATAAAATTAAAAGAAATTAAAATAATACCAGAAACAAGAGATAATAATTGAAACATATCCTAAATGTTACATTATTAATAAAATATTATAATAAAAATATAAACATTAAATTAAAAATAAAAGGAAAGTATTTATGTATAAAATTAAATTAATAATAATAAAAAAAAAATTACAATAAAATCAAATAACTTTTAAAAGTATATAAATGTAGAAATTAGGAAATTAAAAAAAAATGAAAATACTCTTTTTTATACTGGAGAATATTTGATTGATATATATTTTAATTATTATCAATTTATTATGATTAAATTATGAATGTTATTCAAATACATAAATGTGTTAATTTTTTTTTTATTTATCATTAAAATTGAGTAACTTGGAACTGAAATGGGTTTCTATCAACATGATTATATAAAAAATAATAGTGACTTGAGCTTTTGTGCAGATTGGCGTTATTCATTCATTCACATTCATAACCATCATTTATTTCATTACTCATTGCATCATTCATTATTATCATTGATCATTAAATTCATTCAATATCATTATGATTTTATTTTTTTCATCATCATTACAATCATTATTATTAATATCATTCATCATCAGAAATCATCGTTTCATTATTATATCATTATTATATCATTTTAAGTTTTCATTGAAAAAATGTCACCTGACCAACGAGGCCGAATAACTCAAAATGGCAAAATAACACAAAAAAACGATATAAACGATATTAAAACCTTAATAGCGATAAAACTCAAATTTGAACATTTCTTCTTGATCAGTGTTAAAATTATGATAAAATTGGCGAATTAAAATAATCATCAAATCACCATCATCAAGTTCAATCAATATCATTACAATTTTATGTTTATTTAACACCATTATTATTTCTATCATTCATCATTAGCAATCATCATATCATTTTAAGTGTCCACTTCATTTTTAAAATGATTAAATCAAATGTCGCCAATCATTAAAAATTTCGTCAATCATTAAAAAGTTCACCTCATCATCGTCACGTGACCAACAATAACTCAAAATGGCAGAATAACACAAAAAAACGATATAAACGATAATAAAACCTTAATAACGATAAAACTCAAATTTGAACATTTTTTCTTGGTCAGTTTAAAATTATGATAAAATTGGCGAACCTAAAAATCACTAAAATTCATAAGAAATTATCATAATTCACTCATCAATCATCATCATTCATAATTCATTCATTATCAATCATTCATTCATACTTAATTCGTTCATAATTCATTTCACTCTCATGATCATCAATTTAATCATCTGTCACATGAAATGATCTAAATCATCATTAATCATTAATTCATCTTCAAAATTCAGATTCAAAACCATTCACACATTCATTAATCGAATTCATTTTTCATTATAACTTCATTAAATTCATAAGAATTTCACGTATCATTCATCATGCTTAAGTGACTCACATTCAATTCACTCAATTTCATTACCATTATTCAATCATTCATCACCGTCATCATTCATTGAAATTCATTAACAATAAGAGTTCGATAAAGTCTTCTAAAGACCAAAAACAATCAGTACTCTTAAAAACGTTCGTCATATGATTACCTTAAAATTATGAATGGTAAAAATCATGTCATAAATAATCAAATCATCAATTCATCGCATTCATTCATTTTCATGACTTTTCATTCATTCATTTCATTAATCATCATAATTCATTCAATTTGATTCAATTCATTAAAATTCGATCATCATCATTATCACTATTATTCATCATTTAATTCATGTAATTCATATCGAATATCGTCATAATTCATTCATTTATTCATCATCAATCATTTTCACATTCATACTCATTGAAATCCATTCTTTATTATTTTTCCTAAATTCATCATCCAATTCATGTTTCTTGTCAATTTTTATTTTTTTTTCATCCATAAATTCATTACTTCAATCATCATCATAATTTTTATTAAAAATTGTTCATTCATTTATCAATCAATCATTCATGTGCTCATTGAAATAAATTCAAATTTCAAGTTCAAGAAATTCATTTTCATTATCGCCGTAAGCTCAATTGAGGCTTTATAATTCATACAATCTCATTCAACAAATTCATACTCATCATGAAGTTCATTTATCACTAAAATTCATTCATCATTCACTCAAACTATCATTGATCATCCTAATTCATTACATCAAAATCATTTAAACATATTTCTTGTCATCATTAAATCATTTCAATTCATAATCATCAAATCACTTATCATTCATTTCATTACTCATTTCATCATTCATAATTCATTCCAATCATTCATACCTAATCATCATCATTCAAAGCCATTAATACGTCATTTTTATATTCATCAATTATAATTATTTTTCATTCGATCATATTCATTTTGACTCAAAATAAATCATTAAATTATCATCAACTCATCGAACTATCATCAAATCATTAAAATAATCATCAAAACATAAAAAAAACATCATTAGCTCAATTTCATCAGCAAAACATTTCATTATCAATCATTGATATTCATTTCAATCATTTTTCATCATTATCATTCATTTCAATTCATCAAAAATCATCAACGTCATTCTGTACATAAGTGAATGCAATTCATGCAAAACTATCCTAAAATTAAGATTCTTGCATCATTTAATACTGAAAAATTTAAGTTTGACTAAAATTCTCAGATAAATTGACATGAAATAACATTAAATCATCACTCATCATCATTAATTTCATGTAATATTTAAATGTTAGACAATGTTAATTATTTTTATCATTATAATTTTCATATTATGAGCATATTTCATTTAAACTTATAATTAAAATTAAAATCAATTCCTAGCAATAAAAATTGCTGTAAAATAACATTAAAAAGCAAAGAATTATATGTCTATCGCATCAAAACTAAAAAAAAATAAAAATAAAATGCATATAAATGAATAATAAAAATGCATAAAAAAAATTATAATATACATATAAAAATAAAAATAAACATTATTGTAATGGAATATTTGTATTTTTTTATAATGAATATATGTATATTAAAAATATATATTAAACATTAAAAATATATGACAAAAAAAGAAAACACTCACGACACGTAATTGATTGAGAAAAATCACTGAAAATCCGCCAAAATATGAACATCTTTAAATGAAATGAAATGAAAAACATAAAAAAAATTAATATTATAATGATAAAATTACAAAAGATAACATATTTAGATAATGTTCTACACATTTTAAAAATCTAGTTTTTATTCATTTTTTCATTCAATCTACTTAAATTTAAGATGATAATAAAAAAAATACAAAATATTAAAAGTATTCTCTCGATTCATATAAATATTAAATTATAAAAAAAAAAATGTAATAAGAATTAGATCAAATAAAATAATATAAAATAAAATCATATACAATTAAATATAAATAAACATAAAAATAAAACATGGAACGAATTTAGAGACTGGGCATTGATACAACAAAAAAAGTACTCTTGCAAGGTTTTTGCATGATTGAATTAAGAAGATTTTATTGTTTGTGCATACATTTAATTGTGAGTGTGTGTGTTTTTTTTTTATTTTTAATTAAACATTTATATATCCAATTTATTATTATTATAATTTTTAATGTTTTTTTTTTAACTTATGACCCTTAATAATATAAAAATAATGCATTTATGTTATTTTCTGGTTTTATTTTAGTAAGATTTTAATTTAAAATAAATGAATAAAAAAAAATTAAAACAAGGAAAAAAAATATTAAGTTATAAAAACCAAATAAAATATAAAAAAAATATAATTATTATCTTATATCACTTTTATACATGCCTATATGTTAAAATTATATTATATTATATTATTATTATTATGATAGTATTTTTTATATATTACAATTATTATTATTATTTTATATTAAATTTTGTTAAATAAATGAGTTTTTATTCTGCAAATTGTTTTTTGTTTTTTTTTGTTTATTATTTCATTATATTTTTTATATTTTATCCTCCTCATTGTTTGTTTTATTTTCATTTTAATTTCCCTTATTTGTTCCTTGTGTGCATGGAAACGCCTGGTTTTTTGCAAAATTTGTAACTCATCATCATCATCATGACTCTCATCGAAATCCTTCAAGAGTATTTTTTCTTGTTGTGTTTTACATTAAATTGATAAAATTCAATGAAAATCAAGGTAAGATTACAATGATAACAATAAAAAAAAAGTTTTCTGTAAATTAAATTAAAAGTAAATTAAAATAATATAAAAAAAAAATAATTAATAGACTGAGATTCGTAAATTAAAAGCAAAGGTATGCAATTTGTATTGCAAAAAAAAACAACAGTAAAAAATAACGAATTTTTAATTAAATATTATTATTATCAAAATAAAAGTAATAAAATCATGAAAAAATCATTACACATAATAAAATAAAATAAAATGAAGGTTGATTGCAAAAAAACACATTTTTTGGGAAAAAAATAAAATATTAAATTAAAAATAAAAAAAAAAACGTACACAGGTCTTCCGATACATATTAACCATACACCTTTGTAAAAAATATTAAAATATGAGAAACATGATGCATTTTGTATGAAGAACCAATTTTTACACAAATGGTTAATAATAAAACAAAAAAAAAGTATAAAATAAAATCTGAACGCATACATAATAAATCAGGATACAAACATTTTTTATATGTGTAAATAATTTATTAATATGAAAGGAATAAATAAAAAAAAATAAATAAAATACAATATGATAACAAAGTATGAAAATATGTGAGGGAATTATTACGGACATTGTTGGAATAATTAAAGGCGTTATTCATTTATGATGTCTCATTTCAATGGAATGCTATTCATAGTTTAATTATGAAAAATTTTTCAGTGCTCAATTTTTTTCATGAAACTGTCCGAAAACTTCACGAAAGTCTACAAAAAAACCTTGACGAAAGTTTACAAACAATTTTTGACAAAAGTCTACAAACAAATTTTTCATGAAAGTCTACAAACAAACTTTTGATGAAAGTCTAAAAACAAATTTTTGATGAAAGTCTACTAAAAAAATCTTGACGAAAGTCTACAAAAACCCACTTGACGAGATTCTAAAAAAAATCACTTGACGAGAGTCTACAAAAAAATCACTTGATTAAAGTCTACAAAAAATCACTTGACGAAAGGCTACAAAAAATCACTTGACGAGAGTCTACAAAAAATCACTTGACAAAATATACAAAAAATCACTTGACGAAAGGCTACAAACAAATTTTTGATGAAAGTCTACAAAAATCACTTGACGAGAGTCTACAAAAATTCACTTGACGAAAGTTTACAAAAATTCACTTGACGAAAGGCTACAAAAATTCACTTGACGAAACAAAAAATCACTTGACGAGACAAAAAATTACTTGACAAAATATACAAAAAATTACTTGACGAAAGGCTACAAACAAATTTTTGATGAAAGTCTACAAAAATCACTTGAAAAGAGTCTACAAAAATTCACTTGACGAAAGTTTACAAAAATTCACTTGACGAAAGGCTACAAAAATTCACTTGACGAGACAAAAAATTACTTGACGAGAGTCTACAAAAAATTTTGATGAAAGCCTCCAAAGAAAACTTTCAATGAATGTCAAAAAAAATCTTGATGAAAATCCACAAACAAATTTTTCATGAAAGTCTTAAAAAAAAATCTTGATGAAAGTCTACAAAAAATCACTTGACGAAAGTCTACAAAAAATCACTTGACCAAAGTCTAAAAAAAATCACTTGACGAGAGTCTACAAAAAATCACTTGACGAAAGTCTACAAAAAATCACTTGACCAAAGTCTAAAAAAAATCACTTGACGAGAGTCTACAAAAAATCACTTGACGAAAGTCTTCAAAAAATTTCAATGAAAGTCTACAATAAATTCTTGATTTTTATCATTTTGATTTTGTCTGCAAAAAATCAATATTGAATGAATAACGCCATTTAAATAAAAATTTCCGTAAATTTCCCTCTCAAAAATATCCAAACATCAATATCACGATGCTCAAATGAACAAGACCTCATAGTAAAAAAAATATTAATACAAAAAAATATGTCACAACACTCCAATTTTTTATTAAAATAAAAAAAACTAACATTAAATTAATAGCAAAAAAAATTATTGAACCTACTAAATTAAAATCGTACCGATAAAATACTCGAAAAACTCATAGTAAAAGAAAAAAAACACATAATTCGTAATCAAAATTTAAAACATATTCTAATTTTATATTAAAAAAATAATCATAATAACGATCGTAGCTAAAAAGAATAAAATTAGTCAAATTTATCTCATTGGATTTAATTTTTAATTTTTTTCAGTTTAATTGGCGAATTAAATTAAAAATAAAAATAGAACAAATTTTTACGAATCTTATAAAATAGATAAGTAAATAAAATTTATCATTGGATTATTATAGCAAAATTTTTAATGGAAATAAAAAATAATAAAATAAAATGACATCCCTTATACACATGTAGAGGAAAAAAACGTGACATATAATAAATTATTAAAAGTAAAGTAAAATTAAGTAAAAAAAATATGAATAATAAATATTACGATAAAAATAAATAATGGAAAAAAATTATATTGATTCATATTTTCATGTATATTTTTAGGGCCAAATTTTTTGAAATACGAAAAAAAATAACTTTCATACATTTTAAACTATTATCAATCTAAATCTAACGAAGTAATTGTAGAAAATTTTAAAATATTCTAAAAAATTAAATTAAACATAAAAAATAATCATAATAAAAGAAAATAAATCAGATAAAAACTCCTTTTTTCCTTGTAATGATGATGAATGTGTATGAAAAATAAATTATTTTTTTTTTCATTTTCATTTTCAATTCAAAAAAAAAAATGAAAATACATCAAAAGAACTGATTGAAATGGAACGGGTTCAACAACTTACATTAAAAAAAAAAAAATATTAAAATAATAAAAACTAAAATGATTGGAAAAATGCCTGAAAATCAAAAAAAAAAACATTAAAAATATCATGATATATGTTTGTGTGTTGAATGTAAACTGTATGTGTATAAGGAAAATAAACATAATAAATGTATATCATCATTATGTATTCATGTTACATTTTCATTACATGTATCATTATCGCATTACATTTTAACATTTTCAGTTCATATTCAAATTCGAATTCAATGTAACACTTGACTCAAATAAAAAAAATATTAAAATCTCTCATCACACAACAACATTGAAATAAAGATGAAGGAAAAAATACATCGGAAGAGGTAGGAATTAGATTAAAATACGAATAATAAGTGACTAAGAGAAGAAAATGACATATTTTCCATTCAAAATCCATGTAAGTGAGTAAAAGAGATTTTGTGACCCTTTTTATTACCATTATTATTATTATGATTGCAATTAATCAGAATCTAAAATAATTACATTTAATCCTTAATGTCAACTGAAAAGTAAAATGTTATAATTGGGTCACATTTAACATTATCCTCATCTAAAATATTATTGTTTATTATGATTAACATTCATATAATATGATATGAAATGATAAGAAAAGACACGTAAAAGAGGTTAAAATAAATTTTAAAAAATGAAAGCAATATTAATTGATAGCGAAACTAAAATAAAAAAATATTTAAATTAAAAAATATTCATACATTTAAATGTCATTTTAAGATTATTTGGAAACAATTCTATCAACCTATAACCATTTTCATTCATAAACTTGCATTACATTTAAAAACATTTAGATATTTAATCCTAATTACAGCACTAGCATACATAGGTGACAGTTTATAGTAAGTAGAAGTGAGGAAGAAACTTAACGAACCTAGAAGTCTTATTCCCATTGATTAAAATTAGTTTAGCTTCTTAATTGAAAAAAATAATAATGTGCAATAATATTCATGAATTTTTAGTCAAATTGAAATTGTTAAGAAAACTTTGTTAAATAATTTCTATTTTTTTTTTTAATGAAGAACACTTTTCTATCTTCGACGTTGATAAGAGCAATTCATATTTCAATTTATTTATTCAGTGGCAACAGGCCGAAGCCCAGGACTGTATTGGGGATTTAAAAATGTCATCAGCAACCCGCTGAAAAGCGTCTCCTGCTCCTTCCATTTTCGTAGTGACTTTGACAAACCGTGGTGGCCCTCAATGGTGTAGATGATGGTGATCCAATTGTCAAGTCATGAAACTAAACGATAAAAAAACAAACAAAAACACACCAGCGGTGGGCCAATTCAATTTTAAAAATTTTGTCACTCACCTGCAAGGAGGTGACTAAGTCACCGTGTTGAACCATTCCTTGAACTGATCCCTACTAACACCGAACTCAAAGTAGTTCTCATTCGTCTTTGTTATGTTTAAAAACCAAAGAATCGTGATATATCGTTCAGTAGTTTGCTCATCATCATTGTGGGTTTAAGTCTACCGTAATCAGTCCTTCTATATGGGATCACAAAGTTCTCGATAAAACGTGTGGCATCTCGATTTTGCTTCAGTACAAAAAGGTTGCGGATAAAGGAACTGTCCGTCCTTCCGGTCAAGATGTCGTGAGCTATCATACAACACGTTATGTTCCTTCGCATTTCCAGTGACTGTAGACCCATATTTGTGCAGCAATCATCGTACGATGGACGATTTTCAAACGTGCAAGATCTACTCTTCATCATCGCGTATAGGGTGAATCTTCGCTGCACCCTCTGGAGGCGGGATATATGCCTCATATGATATTGAAGCCATACGGAAAATGCGTATTCCACATGTGATCTCACATGAGCTGAGCAGGTTGACGAATTCTTGAAGTCTATACAGGTTGTCCTTAAGAAGCCAAGCATTCACAAGCCCTTTGTGGTCTTCAAGCTTATGTACCTGCCAAATGACCCCTGTTTACCGTTAGTCCAGTGGGACTTCCTATCTCAAGAATTTACTTTTAGACTTTAAGAATTCAGGAAGAGTACACTAATCGTTGAGAAATTTTCGAGGTTGAAGTCACTTGATCACTTCTGGCTTTCAAAATAAGCAAGTCTCTAATAATCAAACGTCTGATGTGTTGGAGTCATACCATGAAGTTTGTCGAGCTTCTCAAATCCTCACAGATAAGGCCAGGCCAACTTCTTTCTTCTTTAACAGTTTGAAAAAAGTAACAACAATTTAAAAAGCCCTAAAAAAGCAACTCACAGTGGGTTAAAAAATTCCAGAAGGGATATCGTCCTTAAGTAAGAGAACGTTTCAAATCTAACTTTCATACCATAATGCTGTCAGGATCATAAATGTCAGGGCCAAAATAATCATGATAATTACTTGATATTCTTCTATGATCTTCTTAAATAAGATCAGAAGGTGAAGATCAGCTCGTCTAAAAACAACCAGGCGTTCCACATGTTCTACCTTAAATCAATCATCATATTAACATACGCCATTTTATTGCACATTTCATGAATAGTGATCATTACACCCAACTTTCCATTTAACCATAATAGTTTCTTAGAAACTTTTCATCTGTAGTTCCCAAATAGAGGGATCTCAAATACTTTAATTTTCATTCATCATTTACCATTCTTACCTTTTCATTAAAAATAACATTTAACATTTAAAACACATTAAAAAACAACATAAAAAGTATATTTAAAATAAAATAAAATAAAAATTATATAGAAACAACATTTAAAAATAAAACATTTTACTATTAAACAATTATATATTTTCTTACTCGAAAAAAAAAATTATTATAAAACTATAACTATTTATAACATTAAAAAATTAAAATAGAACTTTATTCGCTCAAATGATAACAAAAAAAAATTAACTTTTAACTATAATAATAAAAAATTAATAAAAAAACCATATAAAATTAAAATCATATTCATATAGTTGAACTTCAATTTAAAGTCTATCTGAAATTTCATCCATAAACCATAATTTTAAATAAAAAAATATAATTAAAAAAACATCATATTAAAATACATCTTTAAAAACTTCTTCATAGAAATGCACTTTAAAACTAAACTTATACTAAAATCAGCTAAATTATTTAAAAATCGTAGCATTTCATTTCAAATTTCAAAATATACGTAAAATTTCAATATACATTTAAAATAAAAAAAAACACTAAAAACAAAATACCACCTTTCAAAATGCAGCCCCGGCCACCATTTTTCATATAATTTTAAATGTATTCTAATTTTTTATTTTCATTTTTCATTTCAATCAAAATCTTAAATTAATGTGTTTAAATGAGAAAAAAGAAAAGTAATAAAAACAAATGGCAATATTTCATTATTAAAAAAAAAAATTAATTAAATTAAATTAAATTAAATTGTAAATTTGTTGGTTCAGTTCTGATCACAATTGTATCAGATATCGAACGTCAAAGTGTATCCAGCAATAAATACGGATGATGATTTTATTTCATTATTATATATGAATATCAAAAAAAAAATCAAACATTATAAAAAAAAATTATAAAATGTTTATTATTCATTATTATTACCATATAAATGTATATTTTATCATTAAATTAACATGATAAAATAAAATGATTCAAAAAATTTCCTTCTTTTTCTAAAATTTTTTCAAGAAAACATTTAAAATGTAATCCAATTAATTGTTAGCATTGTAAGACAAAAATATATTCATATATAATCATTGTGTTTTATGTTTAATTTTCTTTGTGTAACATCTTATTTAACATTATTATTATTCATATTCATCATATTGTCATCGCATTTCAACATTAAATCACCGTAAATTTCATTAAAATATTAAACAAAAAATAAAAAAATTTAAACAATCGGGGAGCATTCAACAGACTTAAAAAAAAACTTGAAGAGAAAATCTCATTGAAACGCATCAATAGAATAATGTTACAATGATAACATTACATTAAAAAAAATAAAACAAAATAAAAATATATAATAATAAAAAAAAATACATGAAAACATCGATATTTTTGATAAAATTGAAAAAAAAATATAATAATTATAACATTATATAATATAAAATAATATAAAATGGACTAAAAATTTTAAATATTTTATAAAAGTAAAACATTATATATTATTAATATATTATTATTATACGAATTAAATAAACATTATAATTATTATTAAAATTAATAAAAAAAAGAGAATGACGGTTTAAATTTAAACATTATAAGAAAAAAAATAAGAAGAAAACAGGTGTAATGTAATGAGATCGGATTATTATAAATATTATAATATTAATGTTTTTTTACACATTTTAAAAGAAAAAAATAATAATACATAAAAGTAATCATATTTATATACATTATATATTTAATATAAAATAAATAAAATATAAACGTATATCATCATATACATATATTATTATTATTATTATTAAACATATTCATATAAAAATAAAAAATACTATTTATTGTTTCTTTTCTGCTTGAATATGATGGAAATTGCATAAATTGAGTAAAACATAATATTATTAATAATATTTATTGAAAAGATTTTAAACACAGAGAAAAAAACATTGTCTAAAGCAAAACATGAGTGATGAATTATAAAAAAAAAAATTATAACTTAAAAAAAAATGAAATATAAAGAAAAACATGGCAACACATATTCAGGTTGAGAGAAAAATATATTAATTATATATGTTCTACTCTAAAAAATTAAAATAAAATATATAAAAAAAATATAAAACTTTATATTATTACGATACAATATTTATATATATGAAAGATAAAAAAAAATAAAATTAAAAAACTTCAAAGATATTATTATTCTGATAAACATAGATTTATATTATTATGAGAAAGGCATATTATATTAAAATTATTATTATTATATTATGATTATTATTATAACTATTATTATGAAACCAGATAAAAAAATATTTATATTTAATGACACACATTTACTATGAAGATAAAAAAAAATATGAATGATAAAAAAAATTATATACATAATAAAAAAAAATATATATATTATATTATATTAAAAAAAAGTAAAAATTAATATTGAATAAAAAAAAATATTAATTATATACTGTAATACTAAATAAAAACTAAAGGAAATAAAATTATTGTATTTGTATTTGAAAAATAATAATAAAAATTGTGTTTTTATTTTAACTTTTCGTTTACTGGTCAAAAGTTATTACAAAAAAAGTCCCAATGCACATTTTATGATTCAATTTGAGAAGGAATTTCATTGAAAACTTCCCAGGACACATTTTATGAATTTAAAAATAATATAACGACCGAAACCCCAAGGCGAATTTATGGAGTAGATTCTGAGAAAAACTTTCATGAATTTGTGGAACACTATTTATGAGCTTTAGCCCAAGGCACATTTGATTATAAAATTCTAAGATAAAAAATTATGATAGTCTTCGCAGAAAGCTTCAGGACACTTTAAATGATCAAGAAGCCTTAGGCACATTCGATTTTTATTTATTTATTTATTTATTCTTGTACACAACAGGCTTAAGCCCTCGGTATTGGGGTTAAAAAAGCCATTGGCGTGCCTCCGGCATAAAAAACCCATCTTTTCAAATAAAAATTAAAATTACAATTAAAAACTTAAAAAACTAATGTGATCCATCATATCCATGACATCTAAGGCCCAATAAGGTGTAATTTGCACGTGATAGTGGTCGTCAGTTATGCATGAAACGATACAAATAAAAACAAAAAAACACACCAGCGGCGGGCCAATTCAAATTAAAAATTTTTGTCACTCACCTGAGAGTGGTGACAATGTCACCTTGTGTGGGCTGATGAACAACAGGCGACTTCAGAAGTGTCAGAAACTGCGGCCTAAATAAATTGAAGTCAAAATGTTGGGAAGCACTGTTAAATTCTCTCATCATGATTGAGTTCTGAAAATAGATTTGATTAAGGGCTTCCAAAGTTTTATGAATTGAAGGTCCAGGTTGTATAATTCAAACCCCAAAGCACATTTAATTGTGCAATTTTAAGTAAAAATTTTATTAAAAACCTCCCAGTACACTTTTTATGAATTTTAAAGCAACTTTTCCGGATTGAAATCCGAAGGCACATTTTAAGAAATTTAAAGATAGTTTTATGATTCAAAGCCCAGTGCATATTCATTATGAGAAAAAATTTCATGATAGGCTCCAGAAAACTTCAGGACACTTTTTATGACCTTGAGCTCAAGGCATATTCGATGATTGAGTTCTAACAAAATATTTGACTAAGCGCTTCCCAGGTTTTATGAATTTTAAAGGAACATTTAAGGACTGACATCCCAAGGCATATTTGAAGGGCTTTGAAGAGAGTTTTAGTGACTCAAAGCCCAAGACACATTCGAAGAGAATAACCCTATCAAGGAGTAGATTCCTAGAGTACTTTTTATGAAAAAAATTCCTAAGGCACATTTCATTTTCAATGATTAAATTCTGAGGATAAATTTCATAAGAGGCTTCCCAGGCCACATTTTATCAATTAAAGCCCAAGGCGCATTCTATAACTTAATTTCATTCAAAACTTCCCAGTGCACATTCCATTCATTTTTAGAACTCACATTCGAGGCGTAAATTATAAAATTATGTAAAAAACGTTTCTCACATTTGCATATCAATCAGAAAATTGCGCTTTCATCAATAAATCAAAACATGCTCCAAAGCAAATTTCGCAATATGCTTTCACATCTCAAAAAAAAAAATATTTATTTAAATTGCAAAAAAAAAACACAAGGAAAACTTCACAATTTATAACCCTTTTGCAAAAACAAAAATGAATTATTAATTCGCCAGACATAGTCAATAATAACAAAATGAATAGAACAGGCAAAAAAAATAATCGGGAAGTGTTTGCACCAGAGTGAAAGCATAATACGAGAAAATGGGATCGACAGGAAAATGTGCTGTATTTTTCAAAACATATCCTAACAATAAATCATCACAATCTGTGTGTGTGTGTGTCTGTATGTGTATGTGTGTGTATATGAAATGAAATTTCTTTGTGATCCTTTTTGATGATAGAAATTTCATACAAAACTCTTCTATTTAAAATGAAAAAGAGACACAACATGAATTTCAATAGAATTTCTCGTATTTACAAGTATCCATAGAAACAACAAATTATATATGAGTCTAGTAAAGTCGGGGGACATTTTGAATTTTCCCCATTATTATTATTATTATTATTGTTGCTACTTTCACCATGCTTTCTATCAGTTTATTTGTATATTTTTTTCATGTTTATTGTTTGAGTGCTCCATATTTTGAGCTATTTATGTGCTTCAACTGTCTGAAAGACTGAAACACATTCAATGAAAAAAAAAACGAAATCATAAATTTTATATGAAATGATGATATAAAATGTATAAATAATAAATAAACACACATTCTCTCAAATAATCATCTTCTTGGTTACTTCTTTTAACGTATATCTGACATGACATGATGATTTTTTTGAAGCAAAACTCCACAAATGGATATTGAAAAGTTTCATTTCATTTCATCTCAAGTAAAGTAAAGTCAGATAAAAATGATTTGGTTTTATTGAATCTCTTATGTTACTATCATCATAAAACATGTTTCGAGGAAAATATTTTTTTTTTTTGGAAAACATGCGCTGCGCGTGTTTTTCTTTTTCTTCTTATTATGAATGTTTTTTGTTGTTTTTAGTTCTATGAAATGTGATCACATTTTAATGTTAAAATAATTAGGATTATAATTTGAGTGTGTGAGTGTGTGTGTGTGCTTGTTTATAAAATTCAAAAAGTCTAGATTTTCAAGGATGATACTGTCAAAATTTGATATGAAATTGTTTTTGCACTGCTTTAGTGGTAGCACATGGTCTTATTATGATGATAAAAGTACAACATCTTACTTTTATAAGTGAAATTATGAGTGTCCTCCCTTTTTGGTATGTATTTTTATTCAGTTCTTGAGATAACACGAAAATACTTCACTTTTTATCAGAAGGATGATAAATTATTGTCATTATAGCCAAAAATAGCAGAGGGTGGTATGTGTCTAAACTTTTCTTTTGAGCAAATTATGAAGCGAGTTAAGTTAACGTAGGTAGATCGATTGACATGAAAGATTAAGCTTTTTATGTTGTTATTTGACGTTTAAAGAAGAAAAATTGGTCTAATTTCATGATGATAAAAGAATGATTCAAGTCATTTGAAATAATTCATGAGCTTGAAGTGACTTATAAATTTTTAAACCAAAATTTTGTGCTTTTAAATACAGTACTAATCGATTCAAACAAGGTTCTTGGCATCATATTGGTTCGAAATGACTCAATGTGGCAGCTAAAATGTACCATGCAAAGTCATCTGTTACCCTGTCGAAGGCAAACTCCTGAATTTCAGGAGCTCAACTTCTGAAATATAAGGAGTTAACTCCTGAAATATACGAGTTAACTGAATTTCAGGAGTTGAGGTCCTGAAGTTTAGGAGTTTACTTCCGATATGGTAAAGTCTGGCATGGTAAGGTACAAAATTTCGATTTTGGCTCAAAAAGGTTACCAAAGCGAACCAGATTACACTAAATCGAATTTTTTCCGTCCAAAAATTTACCCAAACCAATATGAAATTAAAATTTTGGTTCAAATTGGTCACCAAAGAGAACCAAATTACACTAAATCGAAAGTTTACCTTCTGGAAATGTCAAGCGATATCCTAAATTTAGGAGTCTCACAGAATTCACAAATGTCCATTTCATTTCATTGAATTTTCAATTCAATCACATTTCAATTTCAAACAAAAAAAGCTGCTAATGACTTTTTAAGCACACACAAAAATTTTCCTGCTAATTTTAATTTAGACACAGTAATTAATATCCCTAAATTACATTTTAATTGATTGAATGTAGGATTTTCATCAAATAAATGAATAATGCTCACAAATAAGTAAATAAATGCAAACAAAAAAAATTAATTTACCTCCCCTTCTCTTAATAACGCAAAATTACTAACATTTATTTGACGCATTGGTGATTGATTAGCAATGTTCTTAAATTTATTATATCTTATTTCTCTTGTATGTCTTGTGTACAGAACATTTAACAGGGAATGTGTGTGTAAGAATGAGATGCGTCAAGATAAACCACAAAACCATTGGAAAACAAGAGGAAAATGAAAGAAAAACAACAATAAATAAACTTTCAATTTATATCAGATTTGTATGAGTGTGTGTTTTGTTTGAAATGTATGTTTGTATGGTCGAATGTGGTGGTTTTGTGAAAATGAAATGCGGGAAGGGAACTGAAAACTGAATGTAAGTGAATGAGGAAATGAGGTTGATGAGGAAAAAAAAACAATAATAATGTATTTCAGTTTAGCATGTGTTTTTTGGTTGTTATTCGTCTTTCAATAGATGAAAGTTCTGAGAAATTGTAACGATAAATAAATCTTAGCATGGAACATCATCATGATTGATGGTTACAAGAGGATTATAAAATAGGAAATGTGTGTTGAAATGTTTTTTTCTACATATTTTGTAAATAAAAGAAAAGAATTCTATCATTCAAAGCAGGTCATTTCCCTCTAAGCTTGGTATTTTGTTAACAAAAACTTTAACTTGCTTTATCTTGAAATTGTCTTTCAACTTTTTGGAAGAATAACAACAGATTTATTACTTTAAACGGATTTTGTTTTGTCATTTCATTAAAAGATAAATTATGGAGTGACTGAAACTCTTTGTACGTTGATGTTTTCAAAAGATGACCTGAAAAAACATGGCAACAGATTTTGCTGGTCAATTGGCGAAAAAATTAGTGGTAAATTAAAATCTAGGGCTTATTTTCTCTTTTTCTTCCTCCTCGTTTTACTTCTCACTTCTTGCTTCTTACTTCTAGCTTTTAACATCTAGCATCTAGCTTTTAGTTTCTTGCTTCTAGCTTCTAGTTTCTAGCTTCTAGGTTCAAGCTTCTAGCTTCTAGGTTCAAGCTTCTAGCTTCAAGGTTCTAGCTTCTAGCTTCTAGGTTCAAGCTTCTAGCTTCTAGCTTTTAGCATCTAGCTTTTAGTTTCTTGCTTCTAGCTTCTAGTTTCTAGCTTCTAGGTTCAAGCTTCTAGCTTCTAGCTTTTAGCATCTAGCATCTAGCTTTTAGTTTCTTGCTTTTAGCTTCTAACTTCTAGCTTTTATCTTCTAGCTTCTAGCTTCAAGCTTCTAGTTTCAAGCTTCAAGCTTCTAGCTTCTAGCTTCAAGCTTATAACTTCTAGGTTCAAGCTTCTAGCTTCTAGTTTGTAGCTTCTAGCTTCTAGCTTCAAGCTTCTAGCTTCTAACTTCTAGCTTTTATCTTCTAGCTTCTAGCTTCAAGCTTCTAGTTTCAAGCTTCAAGCTTCTAGTTTCAAGCTTCTAGCTTCAAGCTTCTAGCTTCTAACTTCTAGCTTTTATCTTCTAGCTTCTAGCTTCAAGCTTCTAGTTTCAAGCTTCAAGCTTCTAGCTTCTAGCTTCTAGGTTCAAGCTTCTAGCTTCTAGTTTCTAGCTTCTAGCTTCTCTTCTCTTCTCTTCTCTTGATTGAGAAAGAAATAAAAGTTGACTCGAAGGCTCACATTACTTAAGCTCCTCATTTACGATCGATACTCCAAAAATTACATCTTCATAATTCAAACAATGATTATCCAAAAAATTTGGTTCTTATTCCATTAATCCTAACTCACCATTAAAACTGACCATCTCTCTGTCCTTACATTAAAATGCATTTAACTGATAAACCCTTATCTCATACCAGCAACATATAATTAAAAGCAATTATAACCTCAGGAAGTGTAACCTTACAAGCACACAAACCATAATATTAAATAATAACAAGTTTATCAGATTTTAATATAACACACTTGAACATTTTATTTCATTTCATACCATTTTTTTGTATGTTGATGCATTATATCCTATTAGTATTATTATATTTCTCTTTGTCTGTGTTTTCCGTTGTCTGATGCAAATCCACCATTCTCCTGTGAATTATATAACAAAAAAAAACATACAAATAGTTCTGTAGGATATGAGTCGAGGCGGCATAATACAGCATAAATATCATCATACTTTTATGTATCATCGTACCATGTTTTATATATGCTTTTAACTCTAGACATGAAAATGAACTGCAATCCGGTGCCTTGTGTGTACATGTGTACATAAAAGCAGATATTTGTGCCTGGTTTTATGTTTTTCCTTGTTTAATGTTAAATATTGAAATCACAACAACAACAACATGAAAATACGGGATGCCTGCATGCCTGGACCATAATAATTTAATGGAGTGATTTTTTTGCAATTTCTCAATTATACAGATCTATATCCTGAAAAAAAAATATATAAAAAATAAAAATAAAATAAAACTAAATTGAGTGGAGCGAGTTGTTGTTGTGTAAAATAATTTTTTAATTTAATATGCTTTGCCCTATCATTGTATGTTATACTGTGAGCTTATATATTGAAATTGCACATGCCTTTTCCGTACCTTCCTCAACAAAAAATTATTGTGTATGTTGCACTTTAATGTTTTAAATTCATACATAAGGACTTGCATATATATAAATATTTTAATATGCATTGCAACCAGACAATATACATAACAATATGATCGGGTTGCAATCACCACCATGACATTTTATATACATAAAATTTTTACTCACATTCACATAGGTATCTACTTTTTTTATTTTAGTAGTATTATCATTATTATTATAGATAGTTTGTGAAATGTACAAAACGAAGGCTGTCTGCAATAATACAAGTTGAAAGTGTCGTTTTAGAGCTATGTATAACAAAGCATATATAGGTAGAATTCACATCCAGATATATAATGCATTTTGGGGTGCAGACAAAATTTCAGTAGCGTTCAAGGAAATGAAACATTCCCCCCTTCAAACTATTGATTTTAATTTTAATACATTTTGTACATGAATGAGTCGATTTAACTACAGAGAAACACTCAATAATTGAGTTCAATTCAAAACTTTTCAACACTTTTCAACTTATTAGGAATAAAATATTAAAATAAAATAAAATAAAAATAATGATAATTTTTTCTCCGTCTCTCATCATTGTGGAGAGTAAAAAAAAAATATGATATAAATCACATTGAATTGAATTCAAAATAAAAAATAAATTATCATTGAAATAAAGTTTTCTTTTCATATTTTTTTTTCGGTATGAAAAACTTGAAATGAAAGAAAAATGATGCTCCAATCCAATAATCTGGTGTGTACAACAAAGGATTTAACAGGATATGTATGATGATGTGATATGTGATTGTGATACGACAACGACGTTTATCGTTAGTGATATCTATTTTAAAGAAATCCTTTTATGCTTTGTATTTTGAACATGTATCGCGTGTGTGTGAGTGAGATTAAATGGAAAAAAAAGAATTTTTCTTGAAATATTTTTTATTTGATGGTGATGATTGGTTTAATTTGATTCGAAAATCGTGAAATATTTATTTTAAAATGCGATTTGATATGAAATGCTTTGATATTCGATCGGAAAGTGATATCAAAAGTACGTTTATTGAATTGAGTATAGGGTTGAGGTACCAACTATCGGTAACATTCTTTTTTTTTAGCCTTGTTCGCTTTAGGCTTTATAAAGTGAATACCATATTCGAAAGTCAAATACATACAATTTTATCGACGAAACAAACCGATTCCGTTATCAATTAAAGGGGTTGACTAACTCACAAAATGACTGGTTTCAAGGTTTTTTCTTAAATTGTAATAGCGAAATGTCCTTCTGAATTTTGATTCCGAATAATACTGTTCATTTTGAACAAATACCTCACTAGATAACAAAGTCGTTATAAACGATCCTCTTCAAAAAAGAATTTATTCAAGCTGTCTTAAACTAGCAAAAATGATCCCAAAATTGAAAAGCAGCTCTAAAGACGCACCTGGAAACTATCGACCTATATCAGACCTAAATCTTTGTTTGCTATATTTTATTAAAATTATCTGCAGCTCCTAACAAAACAAAAATTTTGGCTTTTGAATAGGCTCTAACACTGAAACTGCTGCTATTGAGTTGAAAAAGGAACAATCATTGTCGTATCGGCTATATTCATAGATCTGAGCAAAGCATTTGATAGTGTGGATCACCAAATAGGAACTTGAAACAAAATCCAACAACTATTCAAAAGTTAATGGTAGTGACGATAAACTTGTCGGAGTTTCACAAGAATAACAACAAACCAATCCGAAGTATATCAAATTTCAAAGTATTCAAATGTGTGACAGCAGGTTCTCCTGCTGAAATATTTAACCACAATGTATTCTTTTTCAGAAATAATGAATTAAACTTACTTCTGCGTTCAGAGAAAGGAAAAAAGAATATTCTTAAAGAAGATTCTGAAAGAATGCTTTTGGAATACTTTGGAAACAAAACGCTGGCTGGGTTGCTGGATTTTTGCGATTTTGCCGCGGTCCTCTTGTGGCCAGTATTAGTATTAATTTTCATCGATTTTTTAATAATAGACGCCGATGCAGGTATTAAAGCAAGTTTTTAATAATTATTTGTTTTAAAATTTTGTTTACGAAGCTCAATATGGATCATGGTTCAGATTGCTTTAAAATTGAAAAGGAACAACTGTAAGTTAATAATTCGAAATTTGATTAAAAAAAATATAAAAATAAATTAGTAAAGCTACTAGAGACAGCATTGAATGTTTTATGATAAATAAAGGAAATGTTCTGTATAGTAGATACAAGGTATTTCGTTAGTTTTAGTAATAGTTCGTAAGTATAGTTGTAGTGATAGATGTAGTAATAGATTTAGTTTTAGTTTTAAGAAGAAGATTTGAAATATAAGATTTAAGATGAATTGAAATAAATAGTCAGTTCTGTTCTGGCTCTTGAACTGAAAAGGTCAAGATTAAATAGGAAACAAATCTTATCTTACCAATCGATGGCTTGTTGCGTTTCTGAAAACTTTCAGCTTCATGCTGAAGAGTCGGTATTTGCTCTACTGGTTCAAAGTCGATAGTGCATGAGTTTCTGTTTATATTTACATTACGAAGAACAGATGACGGCTTTGCACAGAAAAAAAAATCAACTTTATTTGGCTTTCTTAAAAAATTTTTACAAAACCTTCATTTTTGTTAACTCCACCAGCTCTAATGATAATAATGACAAAATCGGTTAAAGAGCTTATCAAGCTGTTTTAAGGATTTTTTTCGTTGAACTTTTGGACAGTAAATTTTAAAACAATTCTCCGTGAAATAGTCAAAAAGATATGAATTTATTTAAAAAAAAAATACATAAAATTAACGGTTATTGATTTCCCACGACAGGTGGTTTCACAACTCTACACCTATTTCTCTATATTAAAAGACAAAAACAAAAAAGAAGCTGCATTTCCTTATTTTTTTCAAAGTCAACAAGAGATTAAAACTCCAAGTTAAAAATATCATCAAATTCCAGATGAAACAAAGAAAAATCATCCAAATCACATTAATAAATTGTTATTTATTTTTCTCCATTCCATCTCATCACTCTCCCAAATTTCCGCATCGCATTTTACGTTATTAATGGCCATATTTTAGATGAAAAATGAAAATCATAAATAAATACAAACACACACTTACACACACGCACAAAAAACAGTTTAAACAGTAAACAGGTAAACAAAATTCCTCCGTATTTTTATTTTTTGCATTTTCATTTAAATATTGTTATCATAAAATGTTTAAAGAGGCATGATAGTACGATTAATTTTCCTTTTCAATTTTTTTCTTCCTTGTATTCATTTTCGTTTTCTTTTCAATTTGATTTATTTTGTATTATTTTTTTTAAAGCGATTCACATTAAATACATTCATTTATATAATTTCAAAGACAATTCAAAATAAAAGGAAACGAAAATAAAATTGAGATCACGCTTCATTCATTTCACACTCCTTTGAATGTTATTTTCGGTATTATTTGCTGTCCTTTTTTCCTTCCAATATTATTATTATTGTTATTAAACATTTATACAACATAAATAGAAAATGTCAATTCAAATCTGTTCTATCTATTATTCAAAATGTGTAGCATCAGGTATTGTGTGTGTGTGTGTATTCAAAATAACATCAAAATACAATTTAATAGTAGAATTGACATTTGTATGTATATATTTTTTGTTATTATGATTAGAGTTATAGAGAGGATTTTCTGCTATATTGCAAAAAAAAAAATATGGTATGATGATGCTGATGACGACAAATAACATGTATACTAATATTAATGGTAATTTAGATTTTGCGCAATACCGAGTTCAATGGTCATTGCTCCCAAAATCGTATACACACACATTAAACCTTTTATTTTCCTTTTATAGTACAATACGTGTGTGTGTGTGTGTGTGTATGTGCAGTGAAAATCATACATAAATTTAATATGAACGAACATTAAAATGTTGGTTTGTAGCAAAATCAGCAGCATTGCCGGTAAAATAACATAAACTCTTCTTCTCTATGTATATGGGGATGTTTTACCCGGGAATTAAATGTACTCCACTTTTTCCACATATATCTATCTACGGTGATATTTATATACATAAATGAATCGTAAAAGTGGAATGTAGCACAAATATAATGTGTGGCAACTACAAGGAGAAATTGAAAATAAAATATAAAAAAGTGCAGAAAAAGCAAAAAAAAGATTTTCTTCCTTTTTCCTGATTTTCTATATAGTTAGTTATGTGCATGTATTTGTACTGGTGTGTGTTATGGTAGGAAAATTCACGTGACATATGTTGTATAGATGCAGAAAAGTCATACAGATTAATAATGTATATAAAATAAAATAATAAGGATGTATTTTTACGTAGCGAAGAGTAACAAAGAGATGCTGCTTTTTTTATTTAACTATATTGCAGACGATTTCATTTTTTTTCTTCTGTTATTATTATTTTTCCGTTTTGCTCTGTGGTTTTAGGTCTTTCTGCATTTTTGTTGTTGTATTTTATTTTTCTTTATGTTTAGAACTAAATGTACATTTTTTCTTCCTTTAAAACGAGATTCAGGAAATTATGTAGAGAAATCGATTTTAAATGAAAATAAAGAAAAATAAATCTCATTGAAGTTCTGGTGAATTTTGTGACCAGGACTAATTTCGCCATTTTTAAAGATTCGTTCATTTTGAAAAATTTCCTTCATTTTAAAAAAGTTCCTTCATTTTGAAAAATTTCCTTCATTTTAAAAAAGTTCCTTCATTTTGAAAAATTTCCTTCATTTTGAAAAATTTCCTTTATTTTTTTAAAAATTTCCTTCATTTTGAAAAATTTCCTTTATTTTGAAAAAGTTCCTTAATTTTGAAAACTTTCCTTCATTTAGAAAAATTTCTTTCATTTTGAAAAATTTCCTTCATTTTAAAAAAGTTCCTTCATTTTGAAAAATTTCCTTCATTTTGAAAAATTTCCTTTATTTTGAAAAATTTCCTTCATTTTAAAAAAGTTCCTTCATTTTGAAAAATTTCTTTCATTTTGAAAAATTTCCTTCATTTTGAAAAATTTCCTTTATTTTTTTAAAAATTTTCTTCATTTTGAAAAAGTTCCTTCATTTTAATAAAATTCCTTCGTTTTGAAAAATTTCCTTCATTTTGAAAAATTTTCTTCATTTTAAAAAATATCCTTCATTTTGATAAATTTCCTTCATTTTAAAAATTTCCTCTAAGTTTTAATTTTTTATCTCTCAATTAATTCAATTTCATTTAAATATAAAATGCTTTAAAATTTTACATTTTAAATTAAATTACAAGAGACAATAAGAATTTTTTTTTTCAAGATATCAAATTACAATTACAGCTCAAATTAAATTAATGCAGGAAATTGAGCGAAGCAAAAAAACATTTTTACATTTTTCCATGTATTTCCATATGAATTTCCTTTGTCTCACTGAGAAAAGTCTCACATAGAATAAATTGCATTATAATATGCACATATTTTTACCACAATTCAAGTAAGTAACAAAGAAAATTCTTTATTGCAACTCCTTGTTAAATGAAATGGTAGAAAAATGATGATGGTGATGATCAACTCTTTTTTTATTTATCAAAGAAAGGACAAATTCCAGACAACAAAGACGATTAATTTGAAATGTGAGGATTTCATCTTATTTCGTCTTATAAGAAAACACAAAACAAAACATCCTTGTTGCTAAAAGTTTGTTTTAATGCACATTTGAATTGAAAACTTTTTTTTATATAACTAACAGAGACTAACAAAGTTACAACAGAATCACATATGAAATGTGTTTAAGATACAAATTTAATAAAAATAACATGGAAAAACTACGATAAATCGGTATTTAAACAAGGAATAAAAAATAAATTTTTACATTCAAGGATTTTCTTTGTTCACATACAAACATGAAAATGTATAATTTTTCATAATGGAAGTGGAATTGCAATAAAAATATTATAAGAGGAAAAAAAATGTTTTAAGAGCAAAGTTGTTTGAATTCAATAAATTCTTTGTTGTACCATTGTTTGAAAAATTGTTGCAAAACTTTTACAAATGGCATAAATGAACCATATGATGATTATTGAATTTTTTTTCCTTCTTTTTTTCAGTTTTCTGGTTGTTAGTTTGTTACAATAGACAATTAAATTGCAATTCGAATTTTAATGACAGACACAGTTTTAAGAGATGTTGATTGGAGAATAATTGCATTATTTATGATGTGAAATGAACTGAAATGGCACAAAGATGGAGAATTACGATGAAGTTTGAAGATAATTGTGATTGAATTTGATTTCTCTCAATATCTGTCTCTCTTTCCCGAATTTTTTTAAATGTCTCTCGATTATTTTTCACTCTCATTTCATCAAAAACTTTCTCTCTCTCTGGCTTACTCATTCTCTTTAAGCCTATTTCTCTCACAATCATTTTTGCTCTCTCTTTTTTTCAGCCTTTGTCTCTCTTTTTCAATATTCGTGTCTTATTCTCTTTACTTGCTGTTACTCGTTTAATTTTTTTCCTCTCACTCTCTTCTTTTCAATTTTTTTCTCTTTATACCACTCTCAAATTCTGTTTCTCTCGTCCTTGGATGTTTCTCTCACAGTATTTCTATCTCTCACGTTATAACTTCCCTTCTCTTAATCAATGGATCTATGATTACTTGTTTCCTCGCACTTTTTTTCTTCCACTTTTCTCATTATCTCTGGCTTTTTCAAAATCTTTGTATTTTTCTCTCGTTCTTGTAACTCTCAGGTTTCTTGTTCTATTTTAAATCTTGATATCACCCTCAAGTTATGTAAAACTCGCTCTTGTCCTTTTCTCTTAAGGCCTCTCTCTCTCCAACTCTCTTTCTGTCTCTCACTCTCATTATTTATTTTCTGTATTGCTCTATTCTCTCTGAATTTCTTTTATTACTTGTATCTTGCTCTCTATCTCTTTGAGATCAGTCTCTCGCTTTCTCTTATAAAAGTAACGCTTACGGTTTATTAAACGATCTTTCTATTTTCATTTCTCATTTTGTCTCTGCATAATTTACTGCAATTTTTCTCTCTCTCTCGTGCTATGTCTATCATTGCCCTATTTTTCTCTTTATCTTTTCTCTCTGTCCTTTTTTTCACAAAGCATAGCCGACGAAAAGTTACAAGGGCACCACCGATGTCTCAATGAGTCCTATTATGTTCATAATAGCCTTACATTTAATGATATTTTCAAATCAAAGTCCTCACAGTACCTAAAAAACCCATTTTCATCAGTTTCTCTTTCTAAATATAATCCCATTAAACCTTTAAATCATTTAATATAGTTTTCTACATTTTTCTCATCATTTGAGACAAAAATAATCCTTTTACTAAAACCTTTACAAAAAATAATTTAAAAACTTTTCCATTGTACAAAATCTCACATCAT